>LPNX010338191.1:183264-226335 GCA_001517045.1 Pseudotsuga menziesii | reverse complement strand
CTTCTAAACTTTTCAATATTTACGATTCCAAAGTACATATATTTGTAAATAAAATAAAAAAATAATTAACAAATGCCCTTAACATTCAAATAACTCACTTATAATCCAAAATAGATGATATCATAGAGTACAATATTAAATAATGGATTAACCACACCACCAAACAAATATTATTGAAAAAGAAAACCCATTAATTTTGATTTTTTTTAATATTTGTTTTATATCCAACAATTCCATACAAAATCATATAAAATTAATTGATTAATAAAAGTCAACCACTTATAAATGAAAAATTATATTAGAAAAATAAAAAATAAAATATTTTTTAATTTTTAAAATATTTAATCATCGACCAATAAATTTGAAATTTTTTTTAAGAAAAACTTGTTTAACGCACTATAAACTTAACAAATAACTTAGTTTAAAATAGTTTGAATAAATAAAGATTACAATATACTTGCCTTCGGCCCAAAAAACAATAAAAACCAAAAATTATTATACCAAATTTCTTGGAAATTAAGATCGTTGGAATAAATAAAGATTAAAATATACTTGGATTGGAAATTAAGATCGTTGGAATAAATAAAGATTAAAATAAGGATTAAAATATACTTGGTTTGTTAGTAGAATATCATAAAGAAAATCCGAGGGCGTCTCTTTTTAAAGTCGAATGAATCAGGAAGAACTTGGTTTGTTTTTTCAAATCTTATAATAAAATATTGGTTTATTTTTAAAAGTATTTTAAGGTCGTTTATTATTGAGTTAAAATATACTTATTTTGATTAATATAAAAATGTTAAGTTTTAATTATATTAATGAAAAATAGAAGAAGAAAAAAATTATGATAATATTATAAGTATTATTACATTTAAATTTAAAGAGAAATTAGATGATAAAAAAAATGAAAATATTAGAAAAATATGATCCACTTTAATATAGAAGCTCAAAAGTATCTTTCTTTTTTAATTAATTTAAAAAATAAAATTCAACAACAAACTCTCCCAAACTAAGTAGTGAAATAAGACATAGGAGACTTCCTAAATATTAAAGAGAGTTGAAAATGAAAATAACATTTTCATAAAATGTTGATTACATACATATTATAATGTAATTTTGAAAAAACATTTTAATTCATCAAAACTATAATAATTTAAAAATACTTATCTTAAAAAAAATTAGCACAAATAAAACTCTTAAACATTAATTTTTAATGTTTATTTGCAAAATTAATCTTCATAAACATTAATAACATTATTATCATTATCATTATCATTATACAAATTTACATACTAAACATAAATTTTCATAATTATTTTAATAAAATAAAATATACTAACCCTGTAGAGTCATATAATACACTTTGCATCCTTGTGATTGATTTATGCCTTACATGTATCCTTGTGACAAAATTTAGTATATAAACTTTATTTAACAAAAGCAAATCAAAGTCCAAAGATATCCACAACAACAAAAAAGTTATGAAAGTTACTATCAATGTCCTAACTTTAAACCAATATTTTTATCTTTTAGAATAATTAATTTTAGAATGTGACTTAAATTAACTTTTCTAGATACTCAAGTATATCTTTCCCACTACAAAATATCACCAAAATTATACAATAATTATATAAATTCATTATTAAAGTCACTTCATCAAAATTGAAGTAAAAAACCATTGAAAATAAAACTTATCTAGTTGTCTCCAAGTTTAGCAAATTGAAGTAAAAAACCATTGAAAATAAAACTTATCTAGTTGTCTCCAAGTTTAGCAAAAGGAAAGACTTGAAAAACTTGGTGAAATTTTTTGTGAATTTATGATATTAATGTAGAGGCGGCAATGTTATGAAGCTTTTTTTTGCGAGTAAAAAATTTCACAACTTCAATTAATTAAATAATTCGAAAGTCATATTGTTTATTAGCTATGGCAGAATATTACATACTCTTAAAAAAGACAAATTATTCCTAGTATAATTCATTATATAGTTGTATATGGAAAAATTCTTCATATAGACCAAAAAACTGTGTTGGGTGTCTATACTCCCATATAGCCCATATAAATATGGGCATAAAAATTATGCAAAGTATGGTCCAGGATCCGATTCTTTAATGGTGTCGTTGTTTATCTCCCATGCAATGATATTACCTTATGTGAGCAATAAGCTCGGCTTGGATAGATGATCTTCCATTGTGTTATGTTCCTGATATGTATGCTTGAATGTACTGTCCCGAAAGAAGCGTAGATAGAGAATAATCTCATCATAGATAGGTCAGAGATAGATGTTCCTAGAGTCTAGGTGGCCTTTTGTGAGTGATACACACTATGACAAGGAGAGAATCACCAAGTACTTGTAGAGTAGTGCATCCAATATTTGTTTCCAGTATAAGGTGCATCAGTACCATAGTTAACTCTGCTTTGTTGTTAGTAGATGGTCCAATGGAAGCATAAAATTTGTAGAAATGGTGTTCAGGTATGTAAAGTAAAGCCCCTGTAGCGCCATTTCTTGGTCTTCCTTGTGTAGCTTTGTCGAAGAATGCCCATGGATTATTGTAATCGATCAAAGGGGCAGGTGGGAGAGTTATGTCATAGTTCTATGTTACCTAAGGAAAATGTTGTAGTATATCAATACTCTTTGTGGCATATACATGTGGAGGTATATCAATGCCTTGGAAAATCTTGTTATTAGGTGTAATCCATGTTCCCCACATGAGTAGTATGGGAAGAGATTTGATCTCCTGCATGTCTGAATTATCCATCCTTCTTTTTCATACCTCACCAAATGCCCAACCTTCCCAAATAAAATGTCTACTCAGTGTTGTATATGCATACTTCCACATTTCTATGAAATATGGACAGATGGATGTAGTCAGCCTTTATATGGACAGATGGATGTAGTGGGAGATGGCCACCATTTATCTGTTGTTTGTATGAGATGTAGTCAGCCTTTTATGATTGACATTGATCCTGAATGCAGGGTGTCAATTCCCTTGATCCATATATGAGATGTGAGCCAATGTCTGGTTGATATGGTCTAGTGAGGATGTGATACTCATAATGGAGGAGTCATAAGACAACAGAGTGATACCATGAAAAATGTCAAGTGGGACCGTATCCTGTTGATTTTGAATGAGTATATGATATGTGCATGAATGATGTTCCTTTGCCACAGATGGTCACCCCCTATGTCATCTAGCACCTAAGATGAGCCAGCAGAATAATTTGGTATTCGATTCCATTTTTTTCGTGATGAATTGTAGGCTACACTCCTATACAAGGTTCTCATATTCGTGGCAATTATTGCAACTAAATGGTAGTCCAATATAATCTAAAACCTAATAATGGGTATGTGCACCTTTGGAGATGAGGATATTTCCAGGTAAGCCATCCCTGATATTGATGTCAACAAGTATTTTCCAACAACCATCTTTCATGTGGCCTTAAAGATATCATTAGCAAGAAGGTATTCCCCCAGAGATGCCCCATTGAGTGAAAAAATATCTAGTATCCATAGCTCTAGAGGTAATCCCAAGAATTTAACCCAAATGGGGTGGGTATAAGATTTTTCTCGTTGTGGGTCAAATGTGGGCATCCATCTTTTGGCATTAAAAATTGTTTTATCCCACATTCAGACTCCCATAAGAACTTTTCGAACATCCTCAGTGGATCTGGATCCTTTGGCCATGGCGAAGAAATTGGGATTATAATCAAGGAATGACTAGGTGGTCGTTTCCCATGTCTTGAAGGTCGATTGTGCCATATTGTTTCCCTTAAATCTTCCCACAATAGTAGTCTGAGTCATGTCGAAAACCTCATACATGCCGATGTCCTCACCCAGCGTCAAATGGACATCATGCTTCTTCTTGACACATCTTATGTGTTTCCTGCCTCTAGAATTAGTCAGAGTGTCGATATCAGGTCCACCAGCAATGGAGGATTCTCCATGATGTAACCGAGATGTATAATGGGGGTTTGTAAGGGGTGTTACCGGTGGATTGGAGACACCATGATGGTTAGTAGGGAAGTCCATAGGCAGTAATACCGCAAACCAATAAGATTGAAAAAATGTGACAGTCTCACTAGACCGCCAATGAATAATAGTTTTGGTACATAGTATTCAATATAATACCATTAGCAAAAGTGAACTGAGGTCAGCTCATAACAATATAAGTAGACATATAATAATGGGGCAAACAAATGACACAACCTGAGCCGTCTAAGTAGGATCAAATGCATAAATAGTCAAATCATTGCATCAATATATTCATTCAAATAACTTGGCAAAAGTAGAACTAATCGGCCCCAAGAAACCAACACCAGATTGGTTTTCGATAGGGGGAAGATCCAAAGATCACCATAGAGGAGAAATAAACAGTCGCTAAAAAACCCCATAGTCACTAAGTTAGCTTATACCTATCTATCGATATAGTGACCTAGTGTTGCTCCAGGCACCATGATGTATACAAGACCTTCTCAATACGTCAATCACCATGAATCCCGTCATGAAACCCTATCACCATGAAACCTTGAAACCATATCATTAAGTTGCCCCTCTAACCCTAAAAACATAACAAGGACCTTCATCTTTTGATTAAAATATGCTCTATGTATCTCATCTATGAATCTACGACGAGGAGGAAATACATTTTTTAAAATATAAACTTACTATTAAAATATGCTCTATGTATCTCATCTATGAATCTAAGACGAGGAGGAAATACATTTTTTAAAATATAAACTTACTACATTGATGTGGGAAATATGACCATCTCGTTGAACACATTTCACTATATCCTACTTCGTTTTAAAGAAATCTAAACATCTCACATTTGATGTGAGAAATATTACATTAGAATATCATCTCCTCTTTAGAGTTAAGTTTTATTAACAACTGTATAATATTAAAATTTAATAAAACAATTAGTTTCATTATAATAAAAAAATTAAAATGGTTTTTTTTGGTGATATATGATAGAGTATAGTTGAGTTGGTACAAGTAGGTGAATGAAAGTGTGTAGTTTGAGTTATGATTGGAAGAAAAATAGAAGATTCCAAAACTTTTTTGAATTACGAATAAATTAATAATAGTTAATTATAATTAGGATTACTAAGATTTTAAAAAGTTGAATAAGAGTGGTAATGTCATGACCTTAGGAGAAGTGTCTTAATTTTTCTCATTTCCTTCTCCGAGGAGAGTGTAGCATCAACATGCCTCATTTGTAAGGGCTAAGTCAACTTGTAACTATTACACCCAGTTTATGCATCTTCACTCAAGGTCTTCCCACAATTATGCATTGAGCTACAAGCTATTAGATCATTGCAAGTCTTATTCACTTGCTTATACAACAATTACTTAGTTCAACACTTAGCAAATTTTACAATTAAGTCTTATTCATGAACATTAACAAAAATCCACAAAATAGTACACAAGAGATAGGTGCGACACTCAAGAAGAATGCCCTAGTATTTATTCAATAGTATGCAATGTACAAGAGGGTGGTTGATAACTACTAACAAATAATTACAGAATGCAAAGGAAACCAAGGAAAGATACTCCAAACTCAAGACTTCCTTTCCACCTACAATCCCTTAATGTTATGACCTCATCCACACTTAGAGTTGTCTTCCTCACAATTCTTCCTACCAAACTATTGATGGTAATTTGATTATGAAGTGCCCCCAACCTACTGCTAGTGTGCCATGCCTGCTACACAGTGTGCCCAGTCTACACTATGCGCTCAACCTACTTCCAAGTGTAACTAGTATAGTGTGACTAGTCTCCTACTAGTGCACCTAGTGTTCAAGTGCGCCCACCTCTACTCTGAAGTGTACCTAGCCTAAAAATTCCACTTTGAAGTGTTGAATACTTGAATGCTTGAATGATGCCTTATGCCAAGTATGGCTTCTATTTTATAGTGTGTGGTACTAACCTTATCCCTTGTCCTCAGGAGGTGTATGCCCCACTCAACCTTCAAGATGGACCTGCTTGCGCCTTTCCAACGTGCATGTCCACTTCCAAGTCCACATGCACCCTTCCTTGAGCTCGAAGTCATCTCTGCATGCCTCACCTTGCGTCCAAAGTCTCCATTGCAGCCCCTTCACATCTCATGTGGTACAACAAGTGATCCAACATCTAATCCTCTCATGGGTACATCCACTAAGCACACACTTGGGTGATGTTCATTGAGTCCCCAAGCTTCCCACATGTAATTTGGGTGCCTAGGTGCATGACGGGGACAACAGTTTGACTGAATGAATCAAGTATTGTTAAGGCGGAATCATATTAATAATCAACAAAGTAGGAAACACACTATACACAAAAACACACACACACACAATATGCAATATTTCGAACCAATCTCGATTACTTCACTACTTCTCTATTACTTGCTTGCTTGCTTGTATATTACAATAATGTACATGCTTATTTAGAGTGTTCAGAATGCTTGGGTTGTCTGCCCATTACGTCTAGTTACATGAGAAGTTGGAACAGTTCAGAAGTTCAATTGTCACAAATGAATGGAAGGCAGAGAGATAATATTTCATAGTCGTGTTGATCGCTGGTGTCGACAATGCTTGTCGAGGTGCTGAATTTGTTGAAGTCGACATTGAACCTATCGAGGTCATGTCGAGGTGCGAACTTTTCGAAGTCGAATTTGAACCTGTCGAAGTCAACAAACAATGCCAACCATTGGGTGGATCATACCTCCTTCCTAAAGAAACAATGATCACCATTGTTTGCTCATACAGATGAGGAAAATTGTTGGCTAGGTCAGTAGTAGAGTACCATTTTCCTTGTGTTAGGAGTTGTCCGGCTTTAGCCACCTGAAACAAGGAAATTGTGTTTGTCCTTATATAGCGTATTCATCATCCCACAATGGTGTTGCAAGGAACAGACTCCTGAACATCTGGATGGATGTCTTCGGGTTCTGTTTTCTGCAAGTCATTTTGTTCCAACAATGGTGTGTGGTATGGTTGAAGTAGATCCACATTAAATACTGGATGCATACCCAAGCATGAAGGAATGTCAACCTGGATAGAGTTTTCTCCAATCAGTTTAAGAATATTGTAAGGACCATATAGAAAAGGATTCAACTTTTTATATGGAGTAGTGAAGCATTCCTTCTTGAGATGCAACCAGACCTAATCCCCAATTTGAAATGAATGAGGAATACGACGCTTATAGTGGTGGACCTTAGTTTTCTCATTATCTCATTGCAACATTTCATGTGTGTTTTTCTGGATGTTATATATTTGATCTCAAAACTTAAATGTTGTTTCAACTTCTCGTCAATCAGATTCGGTGTCATTCGACTGTGTCGATGAACTAATCAAGTCGATGGGAACTAAGGGTTGAAATCCATAACAGATCTCAAATGGAATCTTGCTGGTAGAGTTGTGTTGAGAATGATTGTAATTATGTTGTACTTATTGGAGACTTTCATCCCATGTTTGATGATGCTTGTGGTTATACATGCAGAGCAGTTGTACTCCCAAGCAATTCACAACTTCTGTCTGTCTGTCTGTCTAAAGATGGAAAATTGTTTATAAGGATATTCTTGTGTCAAGTTGTTGCCATAGGGTCTTCCAAAATATGCTGACAAATATGGAATATCTAATGGAAATGATGGCCGTTGGTAAGCCATTGTGTTTCCAGACATGTTTGAAGAAGAGTTGAGCAGTCTGTTGCGTTGTCGTAGTATTCTTGCATGGAATGAGAATGCCCATCTTGTAAAATCTGTCGACTACTACTAAGATCAAATCATGTTAATGTTTGGTAGTAGTATATCCCGTCAAGTACTCCATAGAAATAGATTCCCATGGTCGACTAGGAACTGGAAAAGGCGTGTACAATCCTTGTCGTCGATTCGACGGTTTACCAATGGCACAAAACACGCATGATCGAATGTACCTGTTGATGCATACTTAAGTAAAGGCCAATAGAAATACTTTTGTAGGATAGTAAGGGTCTTTGTTGCTCCAAAGTGTCCTCCGGTCTTGTTGTAGTGCACATTCCAAATGAGCTTCTATAGGTGCTCACCTGTCGATACACAAACCTGTCCAAGCTTTTATAGTAGGGTATCTTTCTGGAAATAATTGGTAGTGGATGGTGGTTTGGTTTGAAGCTGTTGATAAATTGCAAAAAAGTCGCAAACTACCCAATACGATTGAGGCCAAGTAGTGGTGTCGTGTCCCTACATAATCATAATTATAAAAAGGAGAGTAATGGGTATTCGACTCATACAATCGACTTCGACATTGGATTTACCTTTCTAATACTTAATTACCAAGTGGAATTGTTGCAGGTAATTAATCCACTTGAGTTGTCGAGTTGTTTGTAACTTCGATTGGGACGGGGTGAACTGTAAAGGCTTGTGGTCAGTAAGAACGATCGTCTCCTTTCCAAGAATGTAATGTATCCATTGATTAATGGCTTGTGGAATGGTATATAGTTCCTTTTCATACGTCAAATTCCTTCTAACGATGTCGTTGAAAGTTTTAGAATGAAAAGCGACTCGGTGACCAAACTGAGTGATCACTACGCCTAAGGCATAGTTCGATGCATCCTCAATCTCAAAAGGTTGATGAAAATTAGGTAACACAAGTACTGGTGCAGTACAGAGCTTGTGTTTGAGCTGCTCAAAAGCTTGTTGTTGTGTCAATGTCCATTTGAAGATGGTTTTCACATTTCCCTTAGTCAAATGATTCAAAGGCTAGGCTATGTGACCGAATCTGAGTATGAATCGTCGATAAAAAAACTTCAAACCAAGAAATCTTATTAGTTCATGAATGTTTTGAGGAATGGGACAATATTTAAGGATTTTTACTTAGTCTAGATTGACGTGGATGCCTGGGAAGTCGATTACATACCCCAAATATTACACAGCAGTCTGTCCTGGACAACTAAGCAAACAGAAAGAATTACACAGACCACAACACAGTCCCTGAGCGTAATGGTTGTCCCCAAGAAAATCGTGGGTGACCGTGACCGATTTCCTCGCTGGGGAACAATGTGAGTGACAGTGGAGATGACTCCTCACTCCTAGCTGTGTGAGACCAAGACAGAAAATACATGTGTGTGAAAATAATGAGCAGACCACAATCCCTACATGAGGATGGATAGCTCTACCTCTGCGCATGGGTGAACAGACAACCGGGAGGAAAACAGGTCGTGGAGTTAATGCCCCCGTGGAAAGAATGAAGGAAGGGCATATTCGTCCCTCTGTCCATCGTGAGGTTCCTTGCTGGTGGAGTGTGCAGGTGGTGCAAGGAATGACAGTCCTCCCACCCCACTCCCAAAAACAATAACTGCCTCAACCACCACCAGCAATTCTTAATGGAGGTGTTTGGGTAAGACAAGGTGCTGACACATGGGTTTTTCCTCATTGGCCAAGGTTTGACAATTCCCCCACACCCTTATCCTTTAGAATCATGCCCTTTTCATCTTTCACGTTGCACTGTCGTAGCTGGTTGTGGTTTATTTTAACTGATGTGCGTGTTTACATGATGCCAAATTATAATGTGCCAAATAACACGATATACCATCGGCAACTACCCCTATTGCCGAAACATACACAACCAAATCGATGGTGGGGATTTTTCCTTTAGCTCCTCACCACGATTAATTACATTATATACATCATACAAACGGGGTCAAAACCGGGGTGTGACATTCCCCTCCCCCTTGGAATAACACCGTCCTCGGTGTTCCAATACATAGGAATACATATACAATTGCACATCAAAATTTCAAAATTTTGCAGATCTGTCCCACGTTCAGTTATTCACTTTGAACGTTCAGGACTAAGCCCCTCGGCTTCCACAAACTTCTCCTGCTGGTTCTCAGCTTTCAGCTTATCTCGAAGCCTAGGATCTTTGTGACTGATGTCCTCGTCGTGTTCCCTCATTGGGCAGTCCCGGCGTAAATGATGTCCTCCGCATTCCCAGCATTTCACTGGTTGCTTCATCTTTTCCTGCTCAATTTCCTTTGAGCCTTCATGCCTGGACCGTTTCCCAACGGGTCGCTTGGACGAATGTCTCATCACTAATCCACCTTCCTTTCTTTTGCCGATTGCTCCCAGAAGGCTTTTCACCTCCCTTTGCAAACCAATAGAGTCTTGCAAAATCTTGTGGTTCATTTCATTTTGTCTTTTCTGTATCTTGAGCATCTCCCCGAGATTTTCTTGGGTCATGGAAATCACTTGAAGGAGACTTCCAGCCAAGTCCAACAACTTTTGATCTGCTGCCATGATCAATGTGCATCACCGGGTTTCACGTTTCTTACCTGTGAAATGCACCATTGAAATTCTATCAGACCAAGCATAATATAAACATTAAAGTTAATTACCCAATCGGCATGACAGTCCAAGCCTCATCAAGGAGACTTTCATATTTTTCATGGCTTCCCAACAGGCACATGATCTCATTCATGTCCATTCTTGGGTAGGGAATTAACTATTCCAACATTCACAATTTCTTTAAGCAAATATACACATTCCATTTTCAGTCATACATGCATTCAACCATCTTTTGTTTTTCACAATGCATAAATATATATATATATATATATATATGTAGATATAATTAAAAAGGGCAAGAGAGAGCAGCAAGAGTTTTTCCCCTCTTTGTTTTGTTCCGTCCTAGAACCCACACCACCGCTGTGGCTTTTCGGCTCTCAGCCTCTTTCACTTCACCGTGAATGCTGGACCAATCTCTCTTGGTCATGACACTTAGTGTCTCTGGTCCATTTCAAACCTCTAAACCATGGAGTCTCTCCACATGGTTTGTCTCGGCTCCTAGGAACTTCATGGTCTCACTAGCACCTTTTTCATTGCCGCTCATTTCGAGCTTTCCAGGACAGTCACATGTCCACATGCTTCTTTAGGATGCTCTCCTAGTCCTCGCTTCCAACGATACCTATATCCAAACATTGAATAGATTCGCATGTTTAGTTTATTCTCATCAGTTTTATCTCTAAAACAAGAGCTTAAAACATCATAACCAAATCATATACACATGTATATTCATAAGAAAATTAATCCAATACTTATCTGTATTGTGCATTTCCTCGTTCGTCCACAGGATCCTGCTTCGCTTTGCAAGCCTTGGGATCGCCTCAGGACTTGGATGTTAGGTCAGCACGCAGGCCGCTCCACAACATCAAATAATTAATGTCCCGCCAGTACATCCTCATGTCAACCGGGCTCGGAACTTTACCATGACCATTTCCAGGTCTAGGATCTACTATGGATCCTCAGGCATATAACAGCCCAACATACACTTATATCAACAATACCCCTTACTCCGCAACCCCTCACAACAACCATTTACCTTTTACCTTTTACCTTTAGGGTGCAACACCCCACTGCATCTATTTAGCCTGTCAGCACAAGCAATATAAGCAAACTCATCAGCGTTATTACTCTAAAACTATAACCATATTTCATATTATTCACTATCAAGTATTGAGACACTAGGAGTGCATCCACTCCCTAGGGTATAGTCAATATTGAAAACCCTTTCATGACTCGACATCGGGAAAGCGCGCACCCCTTTCCGATGTTAGCCATGTAGGCCCTATTCATACTCAAGCAATCAGTCATAATGGATATTAAATCAAAACATGTTCTGCATATGGAATTTTAATAATTTGACATGCATATTCTCAGCAAGGGTCACAGAACACTTATCCATTTGTCGACGCAGTATGCCTTTGTTAAGGAGGAATGGGGGGCTCCTTCTCTGAGTTAACAGTCCCTGGGTTTGCCATCCCAGCTCCTTTTCACATTTCATGTTCACACATGTCTTACTGACATAATTTATACCATCTCACTCATGTTGCTACCAAACATGTAGTGCAGATGAGACATTTCCAAAATGTCCAATGGCGTTTCACCCGAAACCCATTTCCAAGGGAAAACCTTCCCATGAATTTTGGCTCTTGCAGGCCATCACACACGATCTTCCTGCAACGTGCACCCCTGGAACATTCATCAAATAGCCAAACAGTCAATCATTATCTGATAATACAATCCAAATTGATTGTTCCATAACCAAGCAATGACATTGGTAATCAAAATCAATAGGAAATTGCAATTCTGTCTACTACAAAAATTAGTTTGCTTCTAACATAATACAAATACCCACTTACAATGCGTCCTCCTGACACAATCTTATGCAAACCAATAGTGATTAGTAGTCGTCAGCAATTTCTTAAATACGAAATTCACAATTCAAATTTAACAACCCATTATGCATACCAACTAGCTTTACAGCCATAAGACTCTTCTCATAAGGTTTGGCTCTTTTACATGGTAGATTCTGGCATTGGTCAGGGTCTTACCTCTCACTGCCATGCTATAAATAATCTACCTGAAACATTTGCAAGGCATAGTCACGTCATTCATGCAATTAAATGAAATGTTTAGATACTCCTTACTTCACAGGCGTATCATTTGTACCACCTTGCTCTTCCATAGAGCATTTCTGGCAGCCAATTGATCATGACTATCATGCATTCATAACAACCTTTGAAATGGTTCCTGAATTGTCATCCATTCATCATTTCAGCCATTAGTTATCCATAATATCACATGCACTTATCTCAATGCATTCATGCAATACATCACAACATTTGCACCTATACTTATGCAATCAGTCACTCACACTCTTCATATGCATCCATTCAATGCATGACTACAAGATTCATAAAATATTTTCAATGCATATCCATTCAAGGTTACCTTGCATTGATTCAGGAATATTATGCATTCAACATATCATGCATGGCCTAACCATGACTACTTCATATAGGATGCATTACTACAATCAAGATCATCAGTACTTACTTTCCTTGGGCTACTAAGCTCAATCAATATATATACAGGCATGACACCTTTCTATATTCAAATATTCACATGGTATGAGGTCTCTTACCTTTACCATTCCATGGAATTGTCATAATCAACTCTTACCTTCATGGGTCCTACTTGCACCCTTGGCATGACCAATTTGGTTGGTCCTTTGCAGGAGATTGCAGAATTTGCTTACCAACTTTTGATTATGGACTGGTTGCTTTATCCCTTCCTCCAGAAGGTTCCTAGTCACATTCATCGGCATCAGCAACATACTCAACCATGTCCAGGTTGTCGTTGGTTTTTCCACTAATGCCAACACCAATGCAATAGTTATCATTAGTGGCTTATTATAATTTTCAATATTCTTACCAACATGTAATATCCTATGCATGCAATACATATCCTTATACATTTCAAGTATAAAACTTGGGAAATGTAGTTATAATCAGCAAGATAGGGTTTAGGGAAACTTCCCTTTTCAAGTCCCACATCCTCGCATGGAACTCCTCTTCCACACAACAGCTGGTTTGCCTTCATAGTCCTTGCTACCTCTGGGCATGCAACTTTCCAGATTTGTCCATTTGATAGCAGCGGCTGTCATTAGCACTTTTCTGCTCCATGCTCAGATTCTGGTGACTTTCCCTTCTTCCCTACTGGATAAGCTTTCCAACGCCTATCCACATGCTTCATTCCGACCTTGGGTGTGAAAACCACACCACTTCTACGAATGAATATTTTCACCGGTTTTAGGCAAAACACACAACTGTATTTTGGACTGGGTGCCAACTTCAACCACCTGTAAATCCACCAAAAGACAGCTGAAAATCCCACTGGAAAACAGTCAAAATCTGCTGGAAAATCCCACTTGAAAATCCCAAAATTTCCTCTGCAGAATCAGCTCTCATCCTGACTATTAGTCCGACGTTTCGGCGGTCCAAACCACTAGCCTCTCCGCTGTTCATCAGAAATCGGATCTTCTAACCTGTCGGAAGGCTAGTTCTCTAAGCTTTCGATACTCCGGCAGTCCGATCTTCATCTTTCATCCAACACTCATCGGCAGTCCAATCAACTAAATTTTTCTGATGTTTCGGGCCGATCTCCCTTTGGCTTCCGGCGTATCAGCGGACCGATCCTTTAATTTTCTCCGAAGTTTTCTATACTTAGAAAAATTTTCAATTTCAATTTTATTTTTCTTCTTCTTCTTGTCGAAACATCGGATGCTCAAACAACTATTATTTTCCGACGTTTCGGCTATCTTCGGAAGATCTCTGCCGAAACTGCGGCTCCGTCTTCCACTAATCTCCGCCGAAACCTTCCCTTCTCTTCTCCCGTTGCATCGGCAACTTCATCTTCTATTTTATTCCGATGCTTGCTGCCGCATCGGCTACTCAAACAGCTAACTTTTTCCGACGGTCTCAACACTTAGAAATTTTTTTGAATTTTCCCCCATTTAAAACTTTGATTTCGGCTCCCATCTTTGGTTTCCTTCCGCTATTGCGGAAATCCTTTCAACATTGACCCGCCATGGCAGCCAGGTCTTCTTCTTCGTGCCACCGCTGCACCAGAAGATTGTTTGATTTCCGAATGCCACTGTTGCGGCCGATTCTTCTTTCTCATTCCGCTACTGTAGCGGCTCCGTTTTCTTCCTCCAACAGCCGACATAGTGGCTCCTAACCTTTCTTCGCCTGCTGCCATTGCGGCTCCTCAAAGGACTAAGTTTCGCCAATCAATATGCTAAGGCATACCCCAATCGGTATCGCCGGTCTTTTCTCATCGGAAGTCTAGTGCTTTTGGCTTCCGCAACGGTGGGCGTTCGATCCACTATCTTTTCCGATAGCTGACGAATTATATACTTAGAAAATTTTCCAACTTTTCTTCATGGCGTCGGCGGTCGGAGAACTTACCCGTCGGACGCATAGTTGTTTTTCCATCCGCAACGGCGGACGCTCGAACAACTATTTTCTTCCGACAGACATCGAACACTTAGATCATTTTCCCATGATTTTCCTTCAAACTGATCCCGTCGGGCGTGCTTTTGTCTAACTCTTCCGCTACGTCGGAAGTCTGTTCCACTAACTCTTCCGATGGCTCAAACACTTAGACAAAAAAAAATTCAAAAATTCCTTTTCGCCTGCCCCTCGTCGGATGGCCTTCCGACTACACCTTCCGACGTATCGGAGGAGCTTCCCCCTTAGTTCTCTGATGACCCAATGAGCTCAGCACTTAGAGAAATTTTTCAACAAAATTTTCTATCATAATTACTGATCTCTGCTGGGCAGAAGGAAAACCTGCCTCTGTCACTGCATCCTGGTGGTCCATGCAGGCCCATGCTGCAACATGAGCTATGATACCACGCTGTCACGTCCCCATCCCTTCAAACGGTGAAGAGGACGTGACCAACACCAATGCATACGGGAAAACAGCCCCATGAACACGAACAGACATCAATGATGAAATTAAAACAAGATTAACAGAATGCATACTAAGATGCATAATCCATCATACAAGGATGCATAGTTACTCAATATACAGCGGAAGCTAACATATACATTCCAGCATCAACATGTTCACATTCTTCATGAAACAATAGATACAATTGCAGAGATAAAATAGTCATGAGTACTTATCTTTCAATGGAGAACTCTCCCGCAACCAGCTACGTCGCTGCAACGTTCCACCCAACCATAGGCCAGCGTGCTCATCAATCTCTCAACAACACTGCCACCCCTGAGCTGGGCATGATTCCTCAAGAAATAAGGGTCAATGCAGGCTTACACATAGACAAGGATACACAAAGCATAGCCAAGCCAACACAGTTGGGTTTATCAAGCCATCAAGGAGCTAGGACAGGCTAAATGCCAAGCTGGTGGCCTCAACACCAGTCTTCTCATGCATACCCAACCTCTAATCCCACTCCCAACACTCCTAAGACCAACCACTGCATACTGCAGCAAAACAATCCCTTCATAGCTCTGTGAAGACAACCGGATGACAATCCCAACAAAGGGCTAAACACAGCACAAGCCAAAAGACAACTCAGAGTTGTTCTTGGCCCTAGCGCGGCCAAAACAACTCAAATGCAACCCAAAACCAAGGTACTTCAGCAGCCCAAACTCAAAATGAGTGATGGAAGCAATCCACAGTCTCAAAACCAAGGAGAAGCCAAACTCCCAGCCCAGACAAGGGAAAACAAAAACGCAGACCATAGCCGACAGCATACACGGCCACAATTGGCAACTTTACACAGTCCCAAATATAATCAGTGAGCACCGCTCACAACATGGAGGAAAACAACAGTCCCAATCGCACAGCAAACACAATCACAGCATGGGGAAAGACAGCAGTCCGTCCTGGACAACTAAGCAAACGGAAATAATTACACAGACCGCAACACAGTCCCTGAGCGTAATGGTTGTCCCCAAGAAAATCGTGGGTGACCGTGACCGATTTCCTCGCTAGGGAACAATGTGAGTGATAGTGGAGATGACTCCTCACTCCTGGCTGCATGAGACCAAGACAGAAAATACCTGTGCGTGAAAATAATGAGCAGACCACAATCCCTGCGTGAGGATGGATAGCTCTACCTCTGCGCATGGGTGAACAGACAACCGGGAGGAAAACAGGCCGTGGAGTTAACGCCCCCGTGGAGAGAATGAAGGAAGGGCATATTCGTCCCTCTATCCATCCTGAGGTTCCTTACTGGTGGAGTGTGCAGGTGGTGCAAGGAATGACAGTCCTGCCACCCCACTCCCAAAAACAATAACTTCCTCAACCACCACCAGCAATTCTTAATGGAGGTGGTTGGGTAAGACAAAGTGGTGACACATGGGTTTTTCCTCATTGGCCAAGGTTTGACAATTCCCCCACACCCTTATCCTTTGGAATCATTCCCTTTTCATCTTTCACGTTGCACTGCCGTAGCTGGTTGTGGTTTATTTTAATTGATGTGCGTGTTTACATGATGCCGAATTATAATGTTCCAAATAGCACGATATACCATTGGCAACTACCCCTATTGCCGAAACATACACAACCAAATCAATGGTGGGTATTTTTCCTTTAGCTCCTCACCACGATTAATTACATTATATACATCATGCAAACGGGGTCAAAACTGGGGTGTGACATAAAATGCTACATAAACTAGAAATAAACATAGTGAAAAAAAAATCCTATAACGACCATAACGGTTAAACCAAAAGCTATAAAAATCTAAAAATCCAAAAAGCAAAATAATACCATACATGCAGAAAACTATGACAAGAAATTACCACTTCGACAATCGACATCATGCCCATCGACATAACGCCATCGACCATTTTCATAACCGACATCGACCGATGACCTCGATAGTCCCATCATTCATTCATGACCTCGAGCACCGAAAGCAATTCACCATTAACGCACACTCAAGTGTTCTAGCTGGAACATCACGTCCGCCATTAATACAGTTCTCGACAAAAACATCCAAAGCATCCCCTATAAATACTGGACCACCGAAGGATCATTCACCGCAATTCATACCGAGAGAGCATCAGAGCATCCAGACAACTGAAAGCCAAGAATACCTTAGCGAAATCAACCACCAAACCGACAAGATGGCACCCAAATAGACTAGAGCCTCAGCCAAAGCCAAGGAATTACAGACTGCAGAAACGCCTTTAGTCCGAAGGCTAAAGAACATTAAGAATGCTAAGGTGCATGAAGGCTCATGGCAAAAATTATGGACCGAGATGCAAGAATGGACTTATGTCAACAAGAAGCCTACTCAAGTTGCAGAGAAAATAAAATACAGTACCATCTTTAGCTATGTCAATGCACCGCTCATGCCCAGCTTTGATGGCACCAAGGAAACAGCCGTAAAATTTATCATAAGTCAATACCACAACGGTCGGTTCTACTTCGACCAACCGGTCGACATCTTTGGGGAAGTCATCTCCAAGCTGACAGGTCTCTCAAACACAGGAGACCCAGTACCAGTTGGTATTAAAGAGGGACTGGTCAAAGAACTAACTCGGTCGGCTTCGGGAAAAAACTCGAAGGGGTTGATGATTAGTCAAATCACAGCCCGAACGCCATAGATTGTGGCCAAAATAATAGCCATAACACTCACCCTGGCAGGTCGAGGCAGGGACCTCAAATTAGACATGTTAGAAGCTGTCGACACCATTGCGACAAATGGAAAGATATACAGATGGGCTGAATATGTCGTCGACATGGTCAAGACCATCTGTGAAAGATGCCAAGAGACGGGAGGAATCATCAGGTTCCCCTCCCTCATACTATGGATAGTCATGTACCATATTTTCCTCGAAGGAAACCCATTTTTTCAAGAACCAACAAGGTTCCACATGTGGAGATTCAAACCATTCTCCCAGAAAGGAACCTTGAAGGAACTTGAAGACATAAAAGTGTTGTTGGAGAACTGGCTCCAACAGCTAAAAGTCCGCACGACTAGATGGAGGGTGCCTCAAAACATCCGACGAAGTCTACCGACAAATTCCCACATCCAACTAGAGCTCGACCATACTTCGGTGTGGTACATGCAGGGCGCCGACTCAAATGCAAAATCCCTCGACTATTATCCATCAGTCAACCAGATATTTCAGGAGCTCGACAAGATAAAACAAAAATACCAGTACCAGCGACAATAAAGAAGATCGACTTCTCAATCGAGGAGCCGTTAACCGACCTGAACCTCTACATCAGTACCTTTGTGTCAGAGGAGACACCGGTGGAACACACTCGCTGAATTCAAATCATCATCAAACCTTCGACATCACAGAGGGCAGAACCATAGACAGAAGAAACACAGGTAGAGCAGCAGGTAATCACTCCAGCTGCAGAAAGTCTCATCCCGACCCAGGAGCCAAGGGGAGAGACAGAACCAGAAAACCCAGAGTATGCTATCACAAAAGGCATTATAATAAAATTGTCGAAAGAGATAGCAGATGCAAGAAAAAAGATAAGAACACAACAACGACAATAGGGAAAAGGTAAGTGCAAGCTTATCATTACAGAATCATTAGACGACGAGGAGGAAATGGGAGCTATGGCCATTGATATCATAGAATAAGCCGCAACAAATAAAGTGTCGGTGGAAACCCAGTTCCAAATATTTTTCAAGGTAGGAGCACTACCAAGACGACCAAAGAAAGCCAAGATCACCCACACAACGACGCCTGAAAATGTCATAGATCTTGTGTCTACACCTCCACCTCCATCCCCGACAAAAGTAATAGAGGAGTAAGTACTAGAACAGCATTCGATAAGCCCACTTGACTTGTGCAAAAATTCTATGTCAGAAGTTGTCAAAGAAAAGTTCGACAAAGACAAAGATTTGTAGGCATTCATTGAGAAACTACCTAAGATATTCACGTCAGTACAGAAGCTGTCCACAAAATCACCTCTCTTCGAGGTCGGTAAATACCAACCAGGTCATGAATTCTAGTCACGAACCTTTGCAACTATCACTTCGACTTTTGAGAGAAATCCCGACAAGGAAGCTGAAGTTACCGCACGTCGGACCGCGACTATCACTCCGACTATACCCCAAACCAACTTACCAGCCGCTGTACCGACCAGAGGAGAAGAAAATGTTGAGGACATAAATCAACAAATTAACCAAATGTTCTCCAACTTGGAATCACCTCTCCAGCCCGACAACCCACCTCTTGACCTCACTTCCACCAACCCAATCACCCCTGACCATTCACCAACTCCATCACCACCACCCCCCAACTCAGAACAAGCCCCACCACAACCAGCAGCACCAACTACATCCACTTCTGCACCGCCTACATCTAACCAACTAGAGGCATCAGTCATCCCACCTCCCCAAACAGAGAAACCATCAACCACTATACCACAAACCAAAAATCTCGACTCGACTTTTGCAGGTACACAGGTGCCGACACAAACAGAGACGGAAAAGCATAAGAAGAGGAAGGAGAAACAGAAGAAGGAGCATCATGGACAGCCATCAAAGGTCCATATCAAATTGAAAGATGCAACCTCACTGACCGATGCAGAGCTAGGACAACTATTGAAAACCCTAGCAATCGAAGCAAAGACAAAGAGCTAGAAGAGACGTAAGGAACTCGACAACAAGGTCCAAGAACAGGTTGAGTTCCTCAACAAATGCATAAACCTTGCACAATCAGTAATGCCAGGACCCGTAGAGGTCGACACCGACAAACCGCTTGAAAGAGCATATCAGCTATTTGAAAGCATGGTGCCGGCACTCCAAGCACATATTCAAGAATCAAAGAAGGAGCAAAAAGAAGAAATTGTCCACCTTCTAATGGCGCAACACACAGCCTTTTCTGAAGCTTATAAAGTGCTGCAAGATCACATGGAGGAGTCTGTCATCACTGAAGAAATACTGCGATACTAGCCTACTTACAACGGGCAAGTCTATCAGCAAACTCGACAGACCCGACAAGGGATCCAAGCACTTGAAAACAGGAAAACCACTGATGAAGCACTCAGAACCACAATAGAAGAACAAAAAGTGCTTGAGACAGCCAAACTGCAGAAACTTGAGAGGGAAGCACATCAGTGGGTGCACCAAGCTATCCCCAACTTGGAAAAAGTCGACATCATCTACCCGCAGATGAAACGACTTGTCAAGACTGCAGAGGAGAAGAACCGGTTTATGGGTCCCGACATGGAGAGAATAGATGAAGTCTCCATTTCAGAGAAGATGTCGATCTTATCAAGTCTGACTACACTCACCATCGACATCTAGAAAATATTGCAAAGTTGGACAGATTTCCAACATCACCTAGCAGTGACAGCCCCAACAATTGTCAAAGTCTGTGTACAGAAAAGATCGACCATCAAACTTCACAGCCCATGAAGACCAGGAACATCATAATAACTACTAACACAGACAGAAAGATTTTTGTACCTCCTTGTTTCTTCCCGATGAAGAAACGTTTTGTTCGTGGAGGAAATGTTGGAGGAGCAAGTCGGTAAGTTGACTTGAACGATAGCCGACTTAGTCGATCAGCCGACTAAGTCGATTGGCCAACTAAACTAGAGATTAGGTCGGCCACCTAAGGTCATGTCAGTTCACCGAACCGACAGGTAGTTATTTTGTAACTATTTTGTAATCATATATATTAGGCTGTTGAGCCAGATGAGAACTCGATTCAGTTCTCTGTATTGTATGGACCCTCTCATGCATATATAATCTGTTATTCAATCTATTAGTTCTTGTCTCTTGTCTCTGTTATGTATGTATGTTTTATGATGTATTATTGGTAACCTTATGTGATCTGTGAGATTACAACAATCCCCATCCCAAACAACTGATCTAATTTCTCTGATTCCATTTATTTAAATCAATTCTCAATCAGTTTGTATGTTACATCATTTTTTATTATGTCCCTCTAGTACTTTTTATTACAGAACTCTTAAATATTGGGGAATGTGGAAGAATTTAATGGAAAAGAATTCGACTCCGATCCTAGTAAGAATCTATTTAACCAATTCCATCCTTGAACCAAAATGGATGGAATATATTATCCAAATAATAGATATATAATTTCAAGGTTGACATCAATTCAAATATTTTGGATGGGTATCTCTAAAATAGACTTGAATTGAAGTTCATAAGATTCAATATTCTTTGAGAACTACCCGGTTTACAATACATCTTTCCTTAGAGAGGAGATAAGATTTTAAAATCATGAAAACTGCTCTAGGACACCATATCTAACAATTTATTATGCCCTGTTTATTGCTCACTATTGTTTATTGCTCACTATTGAATGCAGACCCAGGTCCCACACAACACATCCCAAAGACAAGGAGCGGGAGAGAAGGAAGGGGACCTGAGCAAGCACATATGTTCATCTCAAAACCGATCACATAGAAGGTGGGCCGCTAACTCTATGAATGCACCCCCATTGGCCAAGCAGGCATTTTCATCCCACAACCAATCACACACACCCAGGGTCCGTCACAACACCGTCCCATAGAGGAAAAGGGGTAAGCGAAACCATTGGCATAAGAATGTGTTGGATGTATATGCTGCAGTGGAAGCGACCTCAGAACCAATGTGAGATAAATCAAAAATTTAATTTAATCAACGTCAAATTCCAATTGGCATCAAAATGTTTTGAGAAACGAACCTTGTTTGAACTTTGCAGCACTTCCTTGAAATTTATTCTTCGGTTAAAAAGTTTTGGCAGTTCACCATCTTTACAGCTACTACGTAAATTCGTTCTTAACATTAGATTACCCTCTTTTCAGTTCTACGGTCCCAAAATTTTAATGTGTAAAAAATATACAAGATCTAATAAATAAATGCATACCCGGTATTCGAGATGGAAGCAGGGATGAATAATCTCGTTCATGTCTAGATAAAGATTATCGAACTCCATTTTATTATGGTTAGGCTTGTTGGTATCGACTGGAATGGTAACACCATTGATCTCGACGGGCTCTTCCTCTGTAACGTCCATTACTATTAGAGGATATTTATCAGCCAACCATTTTTAAAATGCAGGAACACCCATATTTCCCCAGGTAACGAATCCTTGCAGATGCTCTCCAAGATAAAAGTCTGAAACAAATGTTTCTTATAGGACGCCTAAAAGCTTGCTTGTACAATAGTGGCGTTTTCTGGGACAACGGCAACTACAATTTGTTCTTCACTCAGAAAAGAATTGCTACGAAGACATAACAAAACAAGCAAAACAATCGAAGCCCCACCTCCGCTCGAGGGTTTTGCTGCAAAGTAAAATATACTTCACATGTATAGATATCTTGTATCGATAGCCTCTCTATCAAAGTCAATGAGAGTGGAAATATCTCGCAGATAGCATAATAACCCAAAAGAAAATGAGTTCGTCGCTATTTGTATGGCCTGAGGGAAAGTGAGGACATTAGATAAAATAATTAATCTATTTCCTGTTAGTCATAATATTATGAGAATGGGGGGAAGCAAAGCGACTGATAGGCCTAACTTCCAACAGCTTTTCCGGCCCAATAATCAATCTATTTCGGCTAGTCATGTAGAATATTGCTATGTAATTAGGGGCAATAAAGTGATCCACAACTAGTCAATTTTTATTATCTTATCGAGTGGAATGTTATAAAGAAATAAGAGATTTATTGCATAAATACAAAGGATGTCTTGCTCGAGGTTAGGAGGGCATATAAATTTCCATGATCACCGTCACTTGGTCACCCCCTAAATCATGGGCACCCCGATGAGCTCCATTGATACTGCTTTCTCGAAAGCTTCAGCCAAAAGTCTTCTTCCTTTCCCTTTTCACAAATAAAGTAGTTGTAATAGGGAGGGCTCGAGTGTAAAATCCAATTTGTAAGTTATCGGTCGATCGTGCATCAGATGGGGGCATTATTTCCTAGGGATAAGTGGGGGGTGTTTAACCTTGAGCCATTTGGAAAAATACATGTTTCAAAAGGGAAAACCCATCAAAATTGTCAACTACCCATTTCTTGTCCTTTTCCCCAGATATTTTATTTTTGCCAGAATTTGGTTGAGGTAGTTATTGCATGGGAATGGGAAGAGTATGGGAAAAAATTGAATTGGGAAGAGCACCCATTTTTGAAAAATGTATGCCCATTCCCTCATGCATTCATGTTTTCATCTTCCCTCATGTTTTGGGGAGCTGGGGTGGACGTTTTTTATCCATCCTTCATTCACGTGGAACTCTCAGGCAGCTGAACCGTCCTGATTTTTTATCCTTCACATTTTTAGTTTTTTATTCCTCATTATGCATGCCCAGTCCATCATCTGGCTCTCACCGAAACGTTGTGGTCCATTCTGATCATTCTCTATTCCATTATTTTCATGCTCACTATGCGTTCATCCTGCTTGCAGAACTGTGTTTTGTTTTGGATTGTTCTTCCTCTCAGTCCTCCATCCTCTTTTTTTCTCTTGCACGATTTTTTGCATTTGTTTTTCATTCTCCCATGGCTGGAGAATAATTTCTGGCAATTCCCAACGAATTGAAGAGGGAACCACGATTTTAGAGTGGTTGCTGAGCCGTCTTCACCCACGTGAAGCTAGAAAATGGGAAGTCATTTTTGGTCATAAGGTTGTTGTTCCCCGATTGCCATTGTTGTTTTGGCTTCCATGATGTTCTTGATTCATACCCAGAACTTGCATTTTGTTTTGTAGCTCATCCATGTGTTGGATTGGATAAGTAATTCCAAGAATCCATCTGTTAGTGGGTTGGCTGTGTTTGGATGTGGTTATTGGCTTGACTGTGGGCGTTTGGCCTTGCTGTGTGTAATCCTGTGTCCCCTAGTTCCTTGTGGAAATCATACCCAGCTCGAGGGTGGAAGTGATGTTGAGAGAGTAAGGAGCACATTGGCCTATGGTTGGGTGGAACGTTGCAGCGACATAGCTAGTTGCGGGACAAGATTCTTTCAAGATAAGTATTATTTTCTATATTTAACTCTGCAATTGTATTTTCTCGTAAATGATCATGAACATGTTAACTGCTTGAACAAGATGAATGTTGCTTGTTTTGTGAGTATGAACAACATGTATGTGTTGAATGAAATGTATTGATTTCGTTGTAGATTGCATTATGCACCTGTAAATATTTGTATGTTCAATGCATTTTTAAACTACGTTATGGGGCTTAGATTTCCCAGATTAGTGATGGCCTGAATGACCAAATCTGTCCAAGACTTCTTTCAAGGTTGAATTTCCTGGAAGAAATCTTCCTTTCCACAACTTGTGGGATGCGGGATGCGGAAACTTCCTTCTGTAAATTATGTTCCCCGCGTATCTCATTTTGCAACTCTCCTTTCCACAACTTGCGCGATGCGGGATGCGGCTTCACAGATCTCTATTTCTGCAACTTTGCTTTCCGTAATGGGCTATTCCATATGTGGGACATGGCATGCGAGATGCGGGATGCAGGATGCAGGATGCGAGATCGCAATTTCCATATTTCCCCGATTCCACAAACTCAAGCTTTTCGCACCGTTGATTCTTGCAGGTTGATTCGCAGTCATTGATCTGTCTCCAGATGCAGAACAGATTGTGACCATCATTTTTTGTCGCGATTTTTCTCTGTCATTCGATCTCCTCTGAGATATTTCTTCATAGATCGTCGAATTGATCATTGACATGATCAATTTCTCTATATTTGGGAAGTTGGAGAATTTATACACAGACTTGAATAGAGTGAACACAAGATAGCTTGAATAGAGGGAATTGAATCTGCAAAGATAGCTTGATTATGGGCCAACGAGATCCCCCAAGAAACCAAAATTGGGAGATCTCTATACTCCTTGATATCCACCAATAAAAAAATATTTCCTTAAACATGATTCAATAGAGAGACCACTCCATAACTCCCTCTTATTTAAGGCCAAATTCACTTCCTTCTAGACCAAACAAGAAAATGTACTTTCAATAAATACATTATTATTCCATTCTTCTACAACCTTGCGGAGAGAACAAATACTCGACCCATACATAATCAATTTCTATATACGATCCTAGGTGAGAACACGATTGGACAACATAAGCCATAAGTGAAGGATACTTTTGGGAGGAACAACAACCTTCTAGATATTCCTCCTCCACCACTCCTCTGGTTCATTTTCACCTTTGAATTTTAATTCATATCCCAGACATGTTGAACAGAAACCTACTATGGAGTTATAGGTTCACGCTAGATAGTCATTCTCCTCCTTCAGTCTAATGTGAGCATGTATGATTTTTTTTTATAATATTCCCAAAGATGCTACCACTCTCCTTCAATCCTTAAATATTGAGTGGACATCCATCCCTGCTACCACATATTCGATGCCAAAGGATTACTATCCAAAGTTTCCCTACCAAGAGACAGAAGATACTCGATCAAACTTGTTGATATTTATAGATCGAATAGGTACGTCTCAAGATTCCAGTCCATTGATTGGTTAACCTTTCAGTCCCCATGGAGCCTCTGTTGATTCCTCCTATGTCACAAAGTTGTCCCAGCTTGCACATTTGATTCTATGTTTCCTAAGTGTCTCCATTCACCTCTTTCTCTTGTTCAAAGGAAGTCTAGCCTCAGTCTACCATTCCTCAGTTATCATGACTCTCCATGTCATCTATTCCCAATACATAATATATTTGGTCCTACTTGGCACCATGGGCCTACTTTAGTCATTGTTAGGTGACCTTGAAATCAACAGATGACATCTCATGATTGGTCATTGACTAAGTGGTTTCCCTTGCGTTCGATGACAAGAAATCTATTCACACATTGGGATTTGTGTTGTGTCTTGAATTCCATTAGGCCTTATTGGTGGTTTCCTCACCTATGTCAGTAGTTTTCATCATTGGTTTATATTCATAGGGTCTCTTTCCCATGCTACTTGTATCTAGTATGTGTGAGAAACGCACATGGTTACTAGTTCATGTGCATCTTGTTCATCCAAGTTCATCCATATCATCCAACTTTGTTTTGTACCTCATGGGCGTTGATGTGGGATTCCTTAATGCCCTCCTTTAAGCATATTCCATCCCATCGAATTCAAAGTATCTATTCTGGAACTGGGATCTAGAGTTAGTTGAGCGCCTTGAGACTTGCAATCATCAATGGCATGTTCTATTGCTATTGACAGATTGGGAATAAATCAATGTCCCTGGTTGATGGATTCTTCAAGTGTTCAAACTCAACACATCTATTTGCACTTGTTGAATGTGCTTGGGACCTTGACACCCATTTTCATCATTAGTGGGTTGTCTCACGTCTATTAATGGTATACATCAATGACCAGTAATTAGACGATGTTTCATCATGTTCAAACTCAACACTTCTATTCATGTTATGGGACATGTACCATCGATGATTTGTGTAGAATACCTCAGAGTATGGTGGCATTCCATATATGCTACTACCTTTATCATGACAGTACATATGGGATTTCATTTCCCATACCATAGTAGTGTACCTTAACATGTACCAGATGTCTTCATTCAGTATGGAGACTAGACTCCAATGTGTATTGTACATGGTTGTGACCACTTATGACAGATTTCTAATATTCCTATTCATGGCCATTGTACTTATATGTATCTGGGACTGCTATATATACTCCATATCTACAGTCATGGATACATAGTTATCATTGTATTATGTTGACTAGTGTCTAGTTCTTCCACCTAGATCTTCACTACTCCACTTCTAGGACTATTATCATGTATTTTGTCCATCGTGTACCCCTATGACCTCAAACATTAGGGGGCATATTTTATAGCGTTATTTTCCACGCCTTATGCATCGTTTCTTGATGGCCTTCCCTTTCCCCTATGCAGACTCACTATACCCCCCTTACTCAGTATAGCCCTGATCCTTCAATATAACCATGAAAAAATCACTTTTGGAGATACACGTGGGTCAATAGTTTTTGCAGCTCGCGTATACGCAGCTTGCACCATTACAGCCCATGTACATTGGGGTTTATGCTAAAAATATATATATATATTTGGAGTTTTCCTCGTCAAGTAATGAATAGCTTGTTCCTTGGCCTTCCATATGCCATAAATACTCCAATTCAACCCTGAGGGCTATATATTGAGCCATTGTGAAGCATTGGACGAGGAGAAACTTTGAGAGTAAGGAAACTATAGCAAAAAATTTCCCCATTTCCATGTGCTTGAATCTACATCCTTTTATACTTCTTGATAGAACTATTTATGTTCATCTCCAAAGCTCTCCATTGTCTTTGTGAGCTTGCCTTGTTATGAAGGATTGAAGTGGTGGAGGCTGAGGTGGAGGAATTTGGTTTCTCAGTTTTGACAAGGTGCCACATAGGTTGTCACACTGTATATATGTTTTTATATTAATAGAAATATCCATTTATCGTCCAAATTTCATGTGCAATTGTTTATATTTTTATCCATGGGTATAGTTGCTTTATACATGTTTAAATGAATTATGTTAGTTTGAATGCTAGTATTTAATATATTGTATTCTTGGATATGTATTTGTTGCTGATGGAAAATTGTAGGGAACAAGAATTTGATTGTAAGCTCAATAGTGGTCGTCTTTGAACATCTGGTTGAGGTACGGACTCTATCCCTTAGTTGTTATATTCTTTAAATTATCTAGCATATTTGAGGATATATGTGATTTTTGGTGTCATCAATCTTGTTGTGGTCCACCCCAAGCCATAGGAATATTTTCTTTGCAACAAAGAGCAAAAATATGTCTAGATCAAATACAATGTATTCTTATCTTACTAAGATCACATAGGTTCATGATAAGTTGGCAGTAGTTGGGGAGACAATTGGATATCCAGAGTTGGTGAGGATAGCTCTAAATGGCTTCACCAAGCCATGGGAACCCTTTGTCAAAGGAATTATTGCATGATAAAATATTCATAACTAGGAGAAGAGGTTGTGGGATGACTTCATCCAATAGGAGATTCGAGAGGAATCTCTATATAAATTCCAACAAAAGGGTGATGATGAGAAGAATGTTGCTTTTACTAGTCATGCAAAGAGGAGAAAGGAAAATATAGGTGAAGAGTCAACATCACAAGTGGGGAAGAATAAAAAATACATGAGCAAAGTCAAGTGCTTTGCATGCCATAAGTGTGCCCACTATGCTTCATAGTGTCTAGAACAAAAGAAAGGGAAGAGTAATTCTTAGCATGTAGCATCATCCACAGAAACTCAAGTTAAGGTGTTTATTGAGAATTTTGAAAAGGATTTCTCATTATTCTGTTCTTTTTGTAGCACAGTTTTTATAGTGCCTAATTCGTGGATAGTGGGGGCTCTAATCACATGACAATAACACATCAGTTTTTCATCAGTTTGTTAGAGAATGACTCACATTTGCATGTGGATCTTGGAACCCATGAAAAGTGTGTTGTAAAGGGAGTTCATATAGTCAGGTTCCAGGTAGAGTTGGAAGGATCTATGTAGGTGATAGATGTGTTGAATGTTTCAGAGCTCATATTGATTTTTCTCTCAATTACGTCAATGGAGGACAGTGGATACGCCATCTCTTTTGAGAGTCGTTGGGTTATTATTCGATCGAAGCGATCTGGAATAGCCTCAACACAAATTATTGGTGTTATAGAGGGTAGGATATACAGGTTATATAGAAAGACTATAGTTTGATCCAAGAGGATCTTGGATCATGGATCAATTCTAGTGGCAGAGGAAAAGGTGAAGAAGGATCCGAAGGGTGATCAGAGTTCACAAAATTCTAGTGTGGCAATCCAACCTTCAGATGGGAAGAGGGAGTTATCCCTTCGAATTCTATCAGGAAAACCAGTTGGTACGAGATTACATTGATGGATTCTTAGGAGCACGAGAAGGCTCCTAGTAGCACATTAAGGGAGATTAGGATTTTGACAAATTTTCTAAAATTCATGGCACTAATGTGTAGCATCATCGATTTCGTGAGTTCAAGTGATTAGGGAGAAATTGACCAACAAGGTTTGAGGAATTCCTGCATGCAAGATGTTGTGTACAATAGTGTGACGGGGTCAAAGGGAGAACCAGTGCAAGGTGTCTCTTCGAGAAGTACCTTCCTTGCTAAGAGGGAGTGTTGATTTTTATAGATCAAACATGTACTTCTGTATGGGATAGGTGCCATGCATGTAGGATTTTCCAAATTACCTCTCTAGGTACTTGCTTGAGATAGTAAGTGACTTTAATATCTCTTTCCTAAGTCTAAATTAGGAAAAGCATATTAATTAACTTAATGTTTTCTAATGAATAAAATTTAACTTAATATTAAGCCACATCCATTGAACTTAAGTGAATCTTGAGGTCTAATCTCATCCATCCATCACTTTGGAGACTAAGGGTTAGGGTTTTGGTCGTTGAGATGCTATAAAAAAATCTAAAGGAGAGGAGGATACACACATATACACACAAAGTGAGTGACATATCATTTATTGGGTAAAAAAGGAATTTCATCCAAGTGTGCAAGGGTAGGATCTAAGGAATGAAGAAAGAGGAAGCAATGGAGCATCATCCAACAAGATCGAAGGACAGAACTTGAGATGTGATAGGCTAGGTTATTTTTTATTTTGTATTATTCCTTAGTTGGTCCATTATCACAGAAAGAGAGCCTATATTTTGTCTTAATAAAATCATTGAATGCTAGTTTTTCCTAATTGGGTTTTCTAGGGAAAACATGTGTGTCAAATGTGATTGATTTCCTATTTATTCTGCTACATTTTATTTTTTCAAATATCGATGTATTTATGTTTATAATTAGAGGAATGATTACCGAGAACAAAAATCAAATCTAGGATAGAAATTAACAAAACCCATAGTAATATGCAACTATACTCTGCATCCCATAATATATTTAGAACCAATATGCACATATTTCTCATTATCAACTCTCCTGGAAAGGAAACTCCCAATCACAAGGAAGGATTTGGTCATAGTTATCCAATGGTTGGAAACTTTAAGCAAAGGTTTGGAAAAAATATGGATCAAATCAATGATTATTCATGGGGAAATATGCTTGTCCACCAAAATAGATTTCCACAAGTTATCAAAAGCCAAAAAATTCCACAACGACTTAACAATAAGCACCTGATTAAAAATTAAAATATTTGTTAGTTCCCAACCACCACATGATTTGGGGGGAGTTATTTCCTTCCATTTAACCAAATAAAAACCATGATACTCTCTTTTACCCCACCATAAGTAATTAAAACACAATTGTTTGATACATTCCAAGATTGATTTAGGGATATGGACCATCAGATGCCAAAACACTGTAATTCCCTCCAACAGTTTTGATAAGGACAAGTCTTCCACATCTGGAAAATTCATTTGTTACACAAAATATTTATCCTAGCCTCAATTATGGAAACCAACCAAATCCAATCCAATTTACCATATTTATTATGATTGAAGGAGAAACCTAAGTATTGGATTCCCTCCTCACAGTTGCTATCTCAAAAGGAAAAAATATATTCCAATATATATGAGAAACCAATTAATCATGCAACAGGTAAATAGAAGATTTCCTAATATTGTTTTCCATTCCTACGGATTGACATAAAAGATAAATAACTGACTTCAATCTTTGACAAGCTCTCTCAACTAGGGCCAAAACATAAGGATGTCATCAACAAATAAAAAATGGGTCAAGGCTTCCCTTCCATTGAAAGAAACACCAACAAATCTTCTACAACGACGATCTTCATGGATAAGTATGCTCATTCCTTCCACAACTAAAAGGAAAATTAAATGGGAAAGTGGGAATCCTTTCTTGATCCCTCTAAAGGATTTAAAACATGAAGACCCATACCCATTGATTAGAAGCAAAAATGAGGACGACTTGATACAACCCATGATCTAGCTAGTCATATCAAGTTTAAATACAATATGTAATATATAAGTTGAATGAATATCTATAAATCCTTGTCATATCCTTTTGATGGGTACAACTTTAGCGACCCTCACCTTCTGTTTTTGCAATTGAACAGAATGTAGACCTTCCTACGTTGAACCCACCACTTTGTGAATTGATAGACCCCAGAGAAACCAAATTGCTCTCGCGAAATAACTCAATATAGGATTGGATTGATTATAATAGCAATGAGTTTAGCCACAATTTTCTAAATACTATTACACAAAGAAATAGCTCTAAAGTCATTAAAAGATTATAGTTTGTCACACTTAGAAATAAGGGAGATAAAAGTTGAGTTGGTGGACCCAGAAACCTTTCCAATTATGTGTGCTTCCTCACCACCTTGAGTAGATATTCACCAATAATATCAAATAAATCCACAAAAAAGTTAATAGGCCACCCATCTGGACCAAGGATTTTATCCATTCGAAAAATATTGAGGACAACCAAGAGCTCTTCCTTCAAAATTGGACTAAAAAGGTCTTCATTATCCTCATCCTCCACCATCCTGGGAAATTTACTAATGAATTGTAGAATACAATCCAACTAAGAATTCCCTAGATCATAGTGTAGAGATGAAAAGTGATGAACCACTATACTTGATAAATCCCTGAAGACCTTCCCCATTCTGTAGCTCCCATATTAAATTAAAGGTTTTTTAAGGCTTAGCATAATTTTGAAAAAACATGGTGTTTTGATCCCCTTCCTCGAGACAGAGCACCCTTCTCTTCAAACAACATTCTATTTATTGGACTCTAAGAATATCAAATTTGTGTTAAGTGAGGGCGTTCATCTCTTGATTACTGGCCTTTAATAAAATTCCAGAAGGAAAACCAACATACAATTGCTCTAGTGCCTTTTCACTATTAACATGATTTTCATCACATGTCTCTCTTTTCTCACGATTCCAACTTACTATATGAGCCTTAAACTAATGAAGGGGATCAACAAACTGAAGGCCAACACTCTGATCAACCAAATTCCAAACAAGGACCCGTACCTCCTTTACAATATTCGGAAACTCCATGTTTCTAGACCAACTAAAATTATATTTAAAAGGAGTACCCAGTTTATTGTCAGAGAGACCACCTCCATAAAAATTGGAAAATGATCTAAGAAAACACATTATCCAACCAACAACCAAAAAATCTCAAATTCCTCGTAAAGAACTTCATGCGTGAAAAATAGATTCAATCTGTTTGCAATGCCATCACTTATGGTTCTCTTATTACTCCAAGTCGGCCTTATATGAGATTAAGATGGATTGATATTAACCCACCCCCTTTATTCAAACACGACTCACAAATGAGGTGTTAAACGATCTTCCTTGATAACATGTACTCAAATTTCATCTCTTGAAAGGACCAAATTCAGGTCCCCGCCTACAATAATATTGGGGCCCTGAAAAATAATGGCTCCATAGAATCTTTTCCCAAAAAATTTGTTTGTTATCATATAAGAAGCCATGTATATTGAGAATGAAGAAGCATCGATCCAAGGTTTTAGAATAAATATTCATCCCCAAGGATGAGGCACAAGCAAAAGATTTTTCTACCACAATAGAGAAACTAAATATAGAAATTAAACTGCATAAGAGACCCACATAATCAAGGGGGGGAAACAACCAGCTTCCAAAAACTTTTTCTAGCACAAGAATCACAGACTCACCTATCACCACAATCCTTTGAGTAAGCAAAACATCAATGTTCTCAACTTCCACTAATCTTTTGAGTGATACAATTTTGTCTTTTCCTTTCAATCCATGTGCATTGACTAACAAAATATTCATGTAGGAATCACCAATAGGACTTTTTCTGCTCTAAGCACCCCAATGATACTCAATTGTCTCCCTTGACAATTTTCTTTTTTAGCTTTCTCCTTAGCATGATCCATGTTATATTTTCTTCCTACCTTTGAAGGGATATTTATAGGAAGACCATCGAAACCTATACCCCTAGACTCCATATATCCTTTGGTATGGGATCGAAGCATACAAGTATCTCTACCACTACCCCTTGAAAATTGACAACCATGCACAAAATATTTTGACCTTGAAGATAACCCCCTTTCAGAAGTTTCACCTAACAGATATGTATCAAGATCATTAGGGACCTTCTCCACACTAGGAACCTCTAGCTTTGAAAGGAAACCCTCACCAACATTGTTTAGGATTTACGAGATTGATTCAAGAGAAGGAGGATTACTATTATAGGTTCAAAAGACATACTAGGTATAGGAAGGCTTGCAGATGAGTTTTTCCAAATCTTTTCTGACTTGTCGAACTGACTGAGAGAAATTCAAAGCCGTCGAACACATATTGGTCTAGGTATTATGCATGTTGCAAATTTACAACATCTCACTCAGTTGGCAATATGAGATCCTGCAGAACAATCTCCATCCAAGGATAATTCCTTAGATGTTAAGAGGTTGTCAGGGGCTTGAGTTACGACGTCCTTAAACAAATATTCATATATAGTATTTTCACCTTACTTAGGAACTTTCCACTACCATATCTACTTTTTATACAGTTTTTTATACTCATCCACAACATGTCCATACAAATGACGTTTAGTGCATGTTAATGGTATGTTCAGGTAGTTTAGTTGTTAGTGAAAATGACATCCCCAACCACCAGATCAATGGATTCATAAATACCTACTCTTAAATCAACTTCCACTGGTATATGAGCAACAAATCTCACTTGATAATTAAAGAGAGAAGCATCCACCAGAACAATTCTCCCATTTGTGTCCCCAATGGCTTTAAGACCCTCCTGAGACCAAAAATCTAATGGTAAATAAGAAATTTAACCCAAACAATCTCACCTGAGAATTAAAGAGAAAAGCATCCACCATAATAGTTCTCCCAACAGTCCCTAGTGGCTTTAAGACCCTCATGAGACCAAAAATCTAATGGTAAATAAGGCAATTTAACCCAAATCGGAATTGCTTCCAGAAAATCCTTACGAGGATCAAATAACAGGTGCCAATATTTTAGAACCAACATATTTTTTCCTATACCCCAGACCCAATGCAGGTTTGTTTGTGCCTTAGATGAATTTTTGAACACAAACCCAATCCATCCTTTAGACAACCATATGATTTCAAGGACATTCCCAAGTAATGGGAACCAATTCTCTTTTATCAACCCGACCAACTCTGCTTCTCCAACTTGACGACCACAAACCTTTCCAGACAAGGTTTTCTCAGTGAACATTGAAATATCCATGACTAGAATGTCCTTATCAACTACCAACACAACCTTGTTACCCTACGTCTTGACAATCTTTTTCTTTTTGCGAGTTGCCGGATGCCTAGATTCTCCCCTACCAGAAGATAGATTCGAGAGCTCCATCCTATAACCTATCAAATCAGAAGAATGAGTTCCATCATCTGTCAATGTTCCCATGCCTAAGATGACATCATTGGGGTACAAACCAGGTAGAATCTCATTGATGTTGGAGGGGGTGTGAAACTCACATGATGAATTTGCAGCAGTTCCTCGATCTGACCCAACAATCTTCCTTGGTAATAACATTGAAAGGGTATGAGAAAGCTTTGGTTGTCTCTATACCACCACCCCCACCTCCTTCTTAGATATGATGAAGTTCATACCAGGGGATGAGAAAAAAAATACTGACCCCATCGAAACTCATCCAGCATACAAGATGATCCCACTTCCAAATGAAGCCCCCTCTATTTGGAAGGAGGAGATCACCCGCACCTCATTATCACTACAATATATGTCAATTTTGGATAAGGAGTCATCAAAGTAATCCACTAATTGAATATCCAACTCCACTATGGTTGAGACTAGAGTATCTCTTCAAGCCCTAATCCCCAAAACCCCAAAAACACTAAACCCTAGATTTTTCATCCTCTATCTATATTAACTATTGTTTATGATGAAGGATCATTATTTTAGATTAATTAGTATTTAAATTTCAATTCATAAAACAAAACAAAACATCTTGCTAAAAATTACAAAAGTAAAAAGTAAATATATGCATTACAATCAACGAGAGCCACAAGGTGGCGATGGCCTCAACATTGCCTCCCTCTCTTGAAACAAAGAGAAAGATAGACTTCTTAGGCAAGAGATGTTAAGTTTTCAAAGTTGATGCAAAGACTACTTAAGCAAGGCATACAACATACCATAACTCAGTTGGAAATAAGTCTACCCATGCCTACCTTCCTTGAATTTGTTACAAATTGTAATGATCATGCCATACTCTTACTTATTTTAAAATATTTAAAATAAATTTAATTTTTTTCACCAATAATTGAAGTAAGAAGTCCTCAAAGTATTCCATAACTAGAGATATTAGAACTCAATTATGGATGATGTCCATAATTAGAGGCAACAAAGTAAACAAACCATTTCACTTAACGTATGAACTCATAATAAATTTAGTAACTGCATGAAGGTGCATTAAAGATCTGCCAACGCTACAATTATTGAAACTTAATGAAATAATGTAATATTAGATCCCTGTATAACGATACTAAATAATTACTGAACAAATAGGAATTAAAGAATTGATTGGCCAAGTAAGAACGAAAAGTTTTTTATTGGGTTCCCATTGACTGCTAACTTTTCGAATGGGTCAATCACATTTGGTATACCCATCGTTGTATTGGAAATAGTATTGTATATATAATTATCTATAAATTACATGTATCATGATGAACAGTAGGAAATTATAACTTTCAATCGATCGTTGCAGTGGCATTAGCATTGGATAATATGACATTTTCTCATGGGTGGTTATAGCGTGACCATGTACATACATATGATATTTATTTCATTTAATATGTGGGAAACTTCCATCATATGTGTGTATCGTGTCTTCATTGATAATATGAACCAGGATGTCACAAGACCATGAACGAAGCATAGTGGAGTGAGTACAGTGTATAGACCGAGGAAACATCGAGAACTACAACAACGAAATGACCTAAGAATGTTGCATACATTCTTCTACATACATTCCAAGAAACACATTAAAATAGGATGATGTATGTTTGTCATCGCGTTGTGGGAAACACATAACAAGGCATACGTCAGCCTCAAACAACTAATTACGGTTTAAATATGTGCTATTTTAAAAATAAAATTCATATTCTTATGTCTAGTTAACAATGACACCCGAATTAATGTCCCCAACCGAAAACTATAAGTCAAGGACATAATAAATGAAGGATTCATTGTTATGTTTTTAGCAAAAGAGGTCATCTTCATGTAGCTCCATTTTTTGGGGTCAATAAAGTTAATTTCTTGTAGTTTGGTTTTACCAAATTCAAAGCAAAGCAACTCAAAAAAGTATTGATAAGGATATGTCCAGAGAGTATAGTATATTTGATGCAAATTAAATAACATATCTAGCCTTAATTATGAAATATATCTGAGCAAATTAAACATCATAGTGAATTTTATTATATTTAATTAGAGGATGAAATATTTGGTTGAGAAAAAATTAGAATAAAACAGAGAGCTTAGAAATTTTCAGTTCCAACATTGATAGATATTCAAGTTTTGGGTAGTTCAAAGAAAGCTTAAGTGGTAAAACCATTTTCTAAAGTTTATTTTACAGTTGATACTTGATCTATTTTGACAAGGAATACTTCAAGGAATGAAAACTTATAAGCCAATGCCAACCACCAAGTCCTTTTTCTAGCCATTCTCATCAAGCCGCACAAACAACAAAATCCGAGAGATAATTGTCGAGAAACTTCCTACATAAGATGTAGGCGACCCAACAACTCAAGCTTTAGGTCCTTGGGATGTGGCATGTGAGATTCGAACACAAGACCCATCTACGTTGAAAGACTAGCTATGGTAAGAGCACTAAAGCCACCTCTTCTTGTTGAATCTCCTTTCCTATAATCAATAAGAATAATTATCATGTAAATTACTCCAAGTCCTTAATAACTAATCTTCATAGATAACGTAAACAATTAGAATTTACCGAGAGAAGAACATGTTTGTGGTGGGACTGTTCCTTGAAGGCTTTCCAATTTCCCTCAAAATACTACTAGAGAACAATCTCAACAACCTAGGAGTTGGAAAGGCATGGAAATCTTGGTGTCCATGTCTTTAATTGCCACACAAACAACAAACCCTAAGACAATTGTCAGCAAGTTCACTACACAAGCTTGAGGTGGCCTTATAGCTTAAGCTTCATGTTGTTTGGATGTGGCTCTCCCCAAAATTACCAACTTTCCTTCTTTCCTTCATGTCCTTTTCTTAATGAAAGAAGTGGATCCTAAAAACTGTAGGAGCTTGAGAATGAGAATAAGAATTGGAGGTGAATAATCTTGGTGAAACTAGGATTGGAACTTCCTACTGAGTATAATTGTGGTGTAGCCCTTGACTAAAGGGGAGCAACTATGACTCATGCATATTAATCTATAACATAAGGCCAAGAGGGTTTATAAGGAGTTTTCTAACTAGAGGTCATGAAGACAAGTCTTCAGAAAAAGGATGATGAAGATGACAAAGAAGACGAGGAAGAGCAAGCTTTGGTCATGGCTTCTATCGAAATTGGTGGTGCCATGGCTAAGGAAGTTGTGTTCATGGCTAAGGAAGTTGTGCTCAATACTTTTCACATAATACTTTTTACGAGGACAAAGATTTTAGGCAAGTTTATGAGCATAACTGCAATTTTTGGGGTTTTCGAGTGCCTGGTTTACAGCATTGTTGGTGTGAAGCTTAGTCCAATTTTCCATGAATATTTTGAAGACTCGGAAGAAGGTCACTCGTCAAGGTTACAATTGTTCGATTTGTCATCTGTTGGGGTAGAATGTCCACTAATTGGGAAACAATGGAAAACTAATTGAAGCTCATCTTCACCATGCACTCACTTGGATGAAGAAGTGAGAAAGGTTTCTGTTGCAACTGCAACATTTTCCCAAAATTCAAAAAAATTTGGGACCCTCCTTTAATTCGTTTTGCTCAGCTTTTTGGTTTTGCCTGATGTTTGCGCAAAGATTACTTTGATGCTAGCGATGTTTTACTGTTTGAAATGACTTTGCCTTGCTATCGGAAGTGTTTAGACTTTTGAGTCGGGAGTCTAATTATCTGCACGCCCGTCGTCTCGAAAAGGAATGGGACATCGCGTCCGATTCAAATGTTATTGTTCTCCGATGCATTTTCTTGGTCGGCAGCTATTTTGAGATCCGGTCGGAACCTTTGTCTATACGTTTTCCGCCGTTGCAAAGAAGGTTCTGCGAAGTTGTCCGAGTGTTGTTTTATCCTTTGCCGAGCCCCGTCATTTTTGATTCGCAGATCCTTGGGATTTTAGCTTTCATCGTAGCGGCTTTGGAAAACGCTAGGCTTCCGATAGTTTGATTTATGTTGTCCGCTTGGTCGATATTTTGAGTCATGTTTATTTTTTTGCTCCGATTTTGTTTGGTCTGCGGAACTTGGTTTCTTTTATGATTTTGCAATTGTGGCTCTCCAACCATCTATTGATCCGAAGCCTTAGTCTCGCGAGCCCTGATGTGAGTTTTGATTTGTTTCTCTGTCGACGCCATTACGGGTGTCCTCACTGTTTCATCATCCACCATTGCGGAGGCAATACTAACATGATCGCTGATCCCATAGTTGTTCTGCCTCTCGATGGTTTTATTTTTTCCGGTCGTTTATAGTTGACCGAGGCATATATATTGGGGCTGGGGTGTTTTATTATTTTATTGTTATTTTGACAATTTCCCCGTGTTGTCGTTATCGCTCGAGCAGACCAACGCATTCATTGTCGGTACCTTCGCTCCTATGTGGCTCCGCGGTGGAAGTTGAAAGGTTTTTCTCCACCAAATGTGCAGCACAGTGCCAGGTAGGCCCTTATGCCCGTTTTACCGTTCCATTCAATTGGTCAAACTGTTTTTGTCACCTATGCGGTTAGTGGTTACTTAGGTTTTTTCCATCCTAGCATGTATATTTTTTCGAGGTAAATCGTATGGCTGCCCGATGGGGGGTTTTGTAGTTGTGAAATGATGATTTTCGCGGCCATTCGGGATTTGCAGCTCGCACCCGACTGCTGGGGAAACTAGGGCAGATGGTCGTTACGTTGTCTGCACCAGTTTCCCCCAGTCTGTGTTTGGTCATTCGGGAGGGCGTTTTCATGGTTTTCTTCCGAGATGCCGTGAGTTTGGTTCCACAGTTCGGTCGCCCTCATCTTCGCGAACCAGGGTCGCAATGTGAAGGTTACACCCCTTGGGTTGAGATTGTTAAAATTCGAACCCCGGACCAATTTTAGGGTCAGAATGCACTATCTAGCCGGACCGTGATGCAAGTGTTTTTGTAGCAAGTAGCTTCATCTTGATTTTATGAGTTAAGTGTGCTATCACTTGCAGTGTCCTTCACCTGGGATTAGGCACCGTTTTTTCCACGTGACGTTTTAGTTCGTAGCGCCGAGAGGGGGTGTTTGAGACTATTTTCTGCTTTAGCATTAGGAGGGGGGTATTTGTCGTTTTAGTTAGGCCATGATATTCTGCGAATGTTGGTCGTGAGCTGGTTTTAGCCTTTTGGGCAGATTAATCTTACGCGGGAACATTTGGTTTCTGAGCATTGTTTGTTTATTTTTCATGACTGCACTCATGTTTAGCATAGACGAGGTAAAATGCTTATACAGTTTGTCTCCATTTTGAATGTTATCTGGAAATGCCCCAACAGAACCTAAAAGCAATTTCTGTGTATGACAGGGAAATTCTTCAGAATCCGAGATGTCTAAACGTCAGAAGAAGAAGGCTCCCGTAGTAGAGGACGAACCTGAAGTCGAAATTGTGACCAGAGTTGAATACACCTACAAAGACACCAAATGCATAGTTGGTATAGAACCCGAATATAAATGGGGGGAAGTTTTCAGATTAATAACATGCCGAGAAGTACCTGACATAGGTTTTGAAGAAGAAACCATCTATGCCAATATAGAGAGATCTGCATTGATGAAAATTGCTACTAGACCTAAGCTTTTTCCATGCTCAAAGGTGATTAGGTGGATTCTGCCCAGGGCAGATGTAACCACCATGATCTTGGCAAATGTTGATAAACAGGGTTACGCTGCTTATAGCCCTGGGTATGTATCACTGGCCTACCATTTACTAGAAGCACAAATGTACTTGACTGAGGACTGGCTGAAGGCAATTAAGATGGACCTAGTCGAGACACTAAAGAGAATGCTGGTGCCTGGTAAGAACTTTAGAACTAGGCCAACCGGGGAATATGATACTGCCACTCTAAGAACCCCGTACAGGTTCATTGCCCTGATGCTGAACAGGATTTTCGGGAGGGCCCACGGTAAAAGCTTCAAATTGGAGTGGGTGACTATCATCTTCTATGTTGCAACACAGGGGACAGTGTTCAACTGGGCAAACATTGTGTCCAACAGCCTCTCAGCCTACATCGCATCAACATTAGGAGGGGTGTCCCAGAAGAGATCAGAGTTCTATATAAGCTTTATACCGATTGATTGCATACTATGCAACCAACCCTTCCCCAATCTGAGGTGTATCTGGGACTGGGAGAGAACACCATTCTACTCAGCATACGGACCACTGTGGGCACACAAATACCACAATCACTATAGAGAATTGTGTGAACACTTCGTCATGCCATTATATACACTGATCTTCTTAAAGGAGTGCAACTGTATGTCAAAGGAAGCATTGAAGGTGATTGAGGAATATGCATACTACTATCTAACAGAGGATGGATTGTATTTTAGAATGTATGGATGCTCTAGAGCACCCTCCCTACTGCCAAAATATGCCACTAACTATATAGTTCACAAAGAGGCAGTTAGACAAGTCTTTCTAGATGGCATAGGTAGTTTTCTGTTTGAGCATAAGAAAGAAGCTTACCCTCCTTTACCATTCAGGTTGAGAAACTATAAATTCACAAGGGTGAAGAAAGCTGAGGAATTTGTGGAGGAATTTGGGAAATTCCATTTTGGAGAAATGAATTTCCACGAGAATGATTCCCAAAATAAAGTGGTAGAGCACTGCAGGGAGGCAAATGTGCATTTTGAATACACAAGCCACTGGGATAGAGAGGAGTCCATTTTTCGCAGTGCACAAAATATAACGGCCTTAAGAAGAAGGTTTAAGAAGAAAATCACCACCAAAGGCGGGAAAGGACACGATGAGCAAGAAAAGGCAGAGGAGGAAGAAACTAGAAAAAGAAATGAAGATGCTAGGAGGATAGCACAGGAAGCCGAAAGCTGGCTCAAAGGCGAGGAGGAAGAGAAGAGAAGAGTTGAACAAGAAGCAGAAGAAGCTGCCCGGACTGAAGAGGAGGAAAAGAAAAGAAAGATGGATGAGGAACTGAAGAAGCAGGAAGCAGAAAAGCTAAAGCTAATAGGGGCAGTGACAGAGCAATCAGCTTCCAATCCTGTAGACAGTCAGGCTCAGGACCTGGGGAACCCTGATATTCAAGATCCTGAGGCAGCTGCTGGCAGCACAACAGGACAGCCTATGGTCCCTACCCTTAGACTAATTCCTTTTGAACAGAAGAAAGAGGAGGAGGTACCAGATTTCAACACTATCTTTTATGATAGGGAAAGGAAAAGAATAGTAAAAAGGACCGAGAGAAAGGTAGAGACTAGGGGGCAGTCAGGTAAAATGATAAATGATACAAATGTAGTATATGGGACAGACAAGGAACCCAGATTCACTATCAGAGCTGGGGCTGCATTGATCCATGCTTCTGAGGACAATGTAGATCGGATGATGACTGATCTGAAACAGTCAAAGAAGTCTACTGCCCAGCTGAAAGATACCCCGAGAAGAGAGAGAGAGGAAAATAATAGGTTGAAAAGAAAGTTTGAAGACATACAATAGGAAATAAAGACTTCAAAAGCTGAGCTCTAGTCCCTCCATGTAGAGAAGAGATCTATGGAGGCCGCCCAAGGAATTTTGGAGAAAGTGTAGCAGAAATGTCAAGAGTTAGGAATGGAAAAGGAGCAGCTGCTAGGTAAGATAGGGGAATTGGAGCTGTAGAAAGCTACTTTGGAGGAATCTGAAAGACAATCTCAAAGGCAGACTGCAGGGCTGAGAGAACATATTGCCTCATTAACAGCAGCTCTAGAAGAGGCCAGGGAACAACAAGCCAATCTCCAACCTCTCAAGGAGCATGTTCTGGCACAGAGGAGCAAGATGCACCAGCTACAAGTGGCCATAGAGGAAGAAAGGTGCAAGATCTTGCAAGTAGATAATCGCCTAGAAGAGATTTTGGAAACCTCTTCATATTTTGTAGCCAGATCGTAGGACATTTCAGAAGTCCTCACAGGAAGGATTGCGAGATTGGAAGCAAATAAAGAAACCCCTGCAGATCTGCCATCAAAAGATCAACAAGCCCTGAGTCAAGACTATGATTTACTGGAGTTTGCCATAAACACAGCCGAAGAATTGAAGAAGGTTGTCAAGAAGACAAAGCAGGCTTGTGCAGAATTCTTCAGGAGACTTTTGATCACTTATAATCGCTGCCAGGTTGAGGCTGAGCAGAGAATGGATATCTTTCTAGACCACAGCCTATTTTTGGAGATATTGCAAAGAAGGTATCAAGAAGATGAGCAAAGGATATAGCACATCAAAGCCATAGACGAGAAAACCCTGAGGAATGAAGTAGCTCATTCCACGGTTAATGTGCAATTGTTAGAAGACCAACTTCGCTTGAGCGCAGCCATAATAGAAGTAATAAGAAATCAGACTGCTAAATTCAAAATAAATATTCGTTTCTTAGAACCTTCTAATTCGAAAGCATTGCCTCAGAGGCTTCAGCGTGGAAGAAGTTTTTGAATAGTCAAGCGGGACCCTCTGCATGAGCATTTCATTAATTTTAT
>LPNX010338191.1:89540-182750 GCA_001517045.1 Pseudotsuga menziesii | reverse complement strand
CTTCTAAACTTTTCAATATTTACGATTCCAAAGTACATATATTTGTAAATAAAATAAAAAAATAATTAACAAATGCCCTTAACATTCAAATAACTCACTTATAATCCAAAATGGATGATATCATAGAGTACAATATTAAATAATGGATTAACCACACCACCAAACAAATATTATTGAAAAAGAAAACCCATTAATTTTGATTTTTTAAAATATTTGTTTTATATCCAACAATTCCATACAAAATCATATAAAATTAATTGATTAATAAAAGTCAACCAATTATAAATGAAAAATTATATTAGAAAAATAAAAAATAAAATATTTTTTAATTTTTAAAATATTTAATCATCAACCAATAAATTTGATTTTTTTTTAAGAAAAACTTGTTTTAACGCACTATAAACTTAACAAATAACTTAGTTTAAAATAGTTTGAATAAATAAAGATTACAATATACCTGCCTTTGGCCCAAAACCTATAAAAATAAAAAATTATTATACCAAATTTCTTGGAAATTAAGATAGTTGGAATAAATAAAGATTAAAATATACTTGCCTTCCGTCGGCATAAAAAGATAATTGAGTTTGTGAACCCCACGAAACAAAAACAAAAACAAAATTATTAATAAAAATTTGAAAAAAATAAGTGTGTATGGGGTGAGAATATTGTACACTAAATGATTAGAATATCATAAAGAAAAGGAGTAACCTACTTACCCGAGGGCGTCTCTTTTTAAAGTTGAATGAATCGGGAAGAACTTGGTTTGTTTTTTCAAATCTTATAATAAAATATTGGTTTATTTTTAAAAGAATTTTAAGGTCGTTTATTATTGAGTTAAAATATACTTATTTTGATTAATATAAAAAATGTTGTTTTAATTATATTATTGAAAAATAGAAAAATAATAATTATGATAATATTATAAGTATTATTATATTTAAAATAAAGAGAAATTAGATGATAAAAAAAATTAAAATATTAGAAAAATATGATCCACTTTAATATGGAAGTTCAAAAGTATCTTTCATTTTTAATTAATTTTTTTTAAAAATCAACAACAAACTCTCCCAAACTAAGTAGTGAAATAAGACATAGGACACTTCCTAAATATTAAAGAGAGTTGAAAATGAAAATAACATTTTCATAAAATGTTGGTTACATACATATTATAATGTAATTTTGAAAAACATTTTAATTAATCAAAACTATAATAATTTAAAAATACTTATCTTAAAAAAAATAGCACAAATAAAACTCTTAAACATTAATTTTTAATGTTTATTTGCAAAATTAATCTTCATAAACATTAATAACATTATTATCATTATCATTATACAAATTTACATACTAAACATATATTTTCATCATTATTTTATTAAAATAAAATATACTAACCCTGTAGAGTCATATAATACACTTTGCATCCTCGTGATTTATGCCTTATATGTATCCTTGTGACAAAATTTAGTATATAAACTTTATTTAACAAAAGCAAATCAAAGTTCAAAGATATCCACAACAACAAAAAAAAGTTATGAAAGTTACTATCAATGTCCTAACTTTAAACCAATATTTTTATCTTTTAGAATAATTAATTTTAGAATGTGACTTAAATTAACTTTTCTAGATACTCAAGTATATCTTTCCCACTACAAAATATCACCAAAATTATACAATAATTATATAAATTCATTATTAAAGTCACTTCATCAAAAGTGAAGTAAAAAACCATTGAAAATAAAACTTATCTAGTTGTCTCCAAGTTTAGCAAAAGGAAAGACTTGAAAAACTTGGTGAAAATTTTTGTGAATTTATGATATTAATGTAGAGGTGGCGGTGAAATTTTTTGTGAATTTATGATATTAATGTAGAGGTGGCAATGTTATGAAGCTTTTTTTTGCGAGTAAAAAATTTCACAACTTCAATTAATTAAATAATTCGAAAGTCATATTGTTTATTAGCTATGGCAAAATATTACATACTTTAAAAAAGACAAATTATTCCTAGTATAATTCATTATATATAGTTGTATATGGAAAAATTCTTCATATAGACCAAAAAACTGTGTTGGTTGTCTATACTCCCATATAGCCCATATAAATATGGGCATAAAAATTATGCAAAGTATGGTCCAGGATCCGATTCTTTAATGGTGTCGTTGTTTATCTCCCATGCAATGATATTACCTTATGTGAGCAATAAACTCAGCTTGGATAGATGATCTTCCATTGTGTTATGTTCCTGATATGTATGCTTGAATGTACTGTCCCGAAAGAAGTGCAGATAGAGAATAATCTCATCATAGATAGGTCAGAGATAGATGTTCCTAGAGGCTAGGTGGCCTTTTGTGAGTGATTCACACTATGACAAGGAGAGAATCACCAAGTACTTGTAGAGTAGTGCATCCAATATTTTTTTCCAGTATAAGGTGCATCAGTACCATAGTTAACTCTGCTTTGTTGTTAGTAGATGGTCCAATGGAAGCATAAAAATTGTAGAAATGGTGTTCAGGTATGTAAAGTAAAGCCCCTGTAGCGCCATTTCTTGGTCTTCCTTGTGCAGCTTTGTCGAAGAATGCCCATGGATTATTGTAATCGATCAAAGGGGCAAGTGGGAGAGTTATGTCATAGTACTATGATACCTAAGGAAAATGTTGTAGTATATCAATACTCTTTGTGGCATATACATGTGGAGGTATATCAATGCCTTGGAAAATCTTATTATTAGGTGTAATCCATGTTCCCCACATGAGTAGTATGGGAAGAGCTTTGATCTCCTGCATGTCTGAATTATCCATCCTTCTTTTTCATACCTCACCAAATGCCCAACCTTCCCAAATAAAATGTCTACTTAGTGTTGTATATGCATACTTCCACATTTCTATGAAATATGGACAGTGGATGAATATCTGATTAACAGAGTCTTCATCGTTCATAAAGAGAGCACATTGTCCTGATCTATAACCCATAAGGTTGGACAAGTGATCCCATACAAGGATTTTACCAGACAGAGTTGGCCATAGAAATAGTGTGTGTTTTAGGGGGCACTTAATGTGCCAGATTTCAGAATGCCACCACAGTGGGGCAGGTCGATCTTCATTCTCCCTGATTAGTTGGTATCCCATATTTAGCTTCTATATACCCCCATATGTATTTGTATACCATACAATATAGTCATCCTCATGTCCTATCTGGATCATGTACTCATTGAGGGATCACATATATTTCTCCCAAGTATCAATCACATCACCAGTCAATCCAATGTCTGTTGCATCAAACCATACCTATGAGAGAATAGTGGATCTGTCAGAATCCATGATCTGATATAAAAAGTTGAAACACTTATTAATGAGATGTTGTATCATGTATTTAGGTAGTCTGAGTGTCTCTCGACCTATCTAGGTGTCAATACCGATCCTGAAGGTTTTCCCATTTCCTATATTCCAGCAAATACAATCAATGATGATATGATATGTAGGTTACATATATTTCCACGTGATAGATGAATGTTTTGTTTTTCTATGTTCAGATCTAATCCAATCGTGTATGGTAAGTGGGGATATATATTTTTGATGGATCACTATAGTCCATAGGCTGGTAGTGGTGATGAGCCTCCATATTCCTTTAGCTGCAAGTGTCGTATAGAAATGTAAGTGGTGTTTTATCTCCCAACCTCCGAGGTTATTGGGGAGAGATATTTTATCCCATGGTACCCAGTGGAAGGACTTTGCATCTTTGACTTGTCTCCACATGAAACCAAAGCTCATTTTGTGGATGTGGTCCATGATATTCCTGGGGATATGGGTGATTGTGGTCCAGTAGATAGGTAGGCCCTCAATAATAGATTTTATAAGAATGTATAAGCCTGCTCTAGATAGACACTGATTACACCACTAATTCAACTTCCTTTCCACACGACTAATCAGCCAGTCCTAGTCATTGATGAGGTAGTCATTTAGCTTGATTAGAAAGCTAAGGTACCTCATGCCTTGGTTGATGCCACATAACTCATCATCAAACAATTCATTGATCTAGACATGTACATCAAGCTCCAGATGCATTAGATATTATGATGATTTTCAAGGTTGATAGCCATACCTATAGCAGTCTAAAAGAGGTCGATGATCGTCTTTAACTTTGTATCTCTCTATGTGACCCATTTGAAAATATCAGAACGTCATCGATGAATAAGAGATGTGTGATATATATACAAATCCCCCAAAGTCGAAACCCCTGAGCGTGTCATTAGTTCTTTCTCTGGACAACATCCTACTCAGTCCTTCCATAATGAGCATGAAGAGTAGAGGGGGGAGTGGGAACCCCTGCCTAAGCCCTTTTCCTAGTCTAAAGAAATTGGAAGCAAATCCATTGATTATAACTATAATATTAACAGAGTTAAAACATGAAAGAATCCAATATACCATGGGTAGGTCAAATCCCAGCTGAGTGAGTGCAATATTGAGGAAATTGCAATTGACTCTATCGTATGCCTTTGATAGATCATCTTTAATGATGACTATAGGGGTCTTGTGGGTTTTAGCATAATGAAGAACCTCTTGTGCGATGCCAATGGCATCATGAATTTGTCGCCCTCCAGAAAGTAAAATTTCTCATATGAAATGGTCTTTGACAATATACCTATGATGCGGCTAGCTATAATATGAGCGATCATCTTGTAAATACAATCACATAGAACGATAGGCCAAAGTTGCTCCATCCTGGTGACATGGTCGACCTTTGGTATTAAGGTGAGAAATGTAGTATTAATTGTAGCTAATATGGTACCTTTATTTCTAGATTCTTCGACCATAGATAGTATGTCACCACCAATATATTCATACACGCCAGAGTAAAATTCAATTGTCCAATCCTCTAGGCTGGGACTCTTATCGGGTTTCCTGGCTTCGATAGCCAATTTGAGTTCCTCATTAGTGATGGAATCCCTGATATTGTTGTTTTGTTCATTGTTTATGATGCAGGGGAGTTGTGTAATAACTTGTATCATAGAGTAAATAGGGGTATTTAGTTCTTATTTGAATATGTTAGAGAAATACTTATGGCCAACATCTATAATCTCATGGAAAGTGTATACCATTTTTCCATATGTGTTCTGTATGTCCCAAATGGAGTTGGTGTGTATTATGTGATTAATGTAATTGTGGAAGTACTTCGAGTTAGAGTCCCCTAATTTTAACCAAGTGGCTCTACTCTTTAGCCCGAGGGAATCTTCTTCATTAGACAATAATTTATATTTCTCGGTTTCTAAATTCAACATTTGATCATTCATTGTTGGAGTATCAAACCCCAATGGGGAATTCATGTAGTGCTGATCAAGTAGGCCTTCGGTCTCAGTAATTTCATTTATTGTGTTGCATTTGAGCTCAATTTACCAATTAATATTATTCTCTTTTAGTCTCTTAATATTGTTGAGAAATTGAACGGCAACAGATAACCCTGTGGTTGGATCATAATAAGTCCAAGTGTGATGAAATATGTCATGAAATCCATCTTGTAACCAGGTATATTTGAACTTAAACGGTGCAAGAAGTTTCTTTAGGTCCCCATGTACTTCCATGAATATAGGGAAGTGATTAGATATTCCCTCACTACCAACCCATTGTTTAATACTGCTCACAGAATTTAGAATCCCTCTAATATGAGGAATTAGTCAAGTCTTTTGTTGATGGCATGTGTGTCGACTCTCTTGTTTCTCCATGTATAAGAATCTTGATAGGATCAATATCAAGTAGGGAGGCCTCTTCAGTCTTAGTGGCAAAAAAATCAGATAGTGGATCCACTTGTGCAAGATACCCCCATGATTTAGCAACCCCAATAGAGAAATTTGGGTCACCAACGAGATTAAAATTCTCACTAATGTGATGACAAACATCCATGAAATTACACAAAAATTCCTTCATGTTGTGATTTGAACCGTATACATTGAGTATAGTGAAAGTAATACCCAAATCCTAGTTTTTTAATAATGCACCGATACCATATGGGGTACCCTAGCATGTTTCACATGATATAGTGCTACATAACCATCCCAATAGTAGGCCTCCTGATTTTCCAATGGCATCAATCCATGTGATATCCCATCCTTGATTCATATCCTTCATATCCTTAATGTAATCAGTCCCCACAGCAAGTGTTTCATGGATAAGCAGAATGTTAGGATGATGAAGTTGTATCATCCTCCGAAGGGACAATTTTTTAGAGGGATGGGAAATCCCTCTTATATTAAGAGAGATGCATAACATTACTTAACCCCCTTTGAGGGTGTGCATGATAAGGACCCCATAATGGTTCTTTGTTAACCACCATGAACATCCATGATGGATTGTCTTCTATCCAATTCCATGATAGATGAGCATCCTCAGAGTTGACCACTCCTCCCATTATGGATATTTGAGGAATCTTACTCGATATTATTCCGATGACCACCTTTGGTATTGTTCCTCGGTCGAAAGTAATATCTAGCAGCAGATGACAGTAGTGGATCCATATCCCGGGGGGGCATTGATGGCAGGTTGGAAAGACTATCCAATGTAGGCAAACAAGGGTAATCTATAAGGGGTGGAAGGGTATCATCAATAGATACAAGAAATGATGAGTGAGGTGAAGGTGGCTGTAGAAAGGGATGTTTGTGAGTAGTCGTGGTTGTAAGAGTGGCGCAGGTGGATAGTTCATACTCTAGGTCACCAATTACCGCATTTCCACTATCTCGACTTGTAGTCTCATTAGGAAGAATAGGTATAATACCGTCAGTGGTATGAATTAGGGGTTCGGTGTAGGTAAGTGGACTAAAAATGGGATTAATAAAGAGGTTGTCTAATATATATGTAGAAGGAGGGTCGAGTAGAGAGGGTGACGCATAGGTGTGAAAATATTGTTCACAAACAGGTGGGCCATGAAAATCATGAATACAATATAGCAGGTAATAAGAAAGGTCACCATACATACTTGAAGGGAGATGGCCACCATTTATCTGTTGTTTGTATGAGATGTAGTCATCCTTTTATGATTGATATTGATCCTGAATGGAGGGTGTCAATTCCCTTGATCCATATATGAGATGTGAGCCAATGTCCGGTTGATATGGTCTAGTGGGGATGTGATACTCATAATGGAGGAGTCACAAGACAACAAAGTGATACCATGACAAATGTCAAGTGGGACCGTATCTTATTGATTTTGAATGAGTATATGATATGTGCATGAATGATGTTCCTTTTCCACAGATGCTCACCCCCTAATGTCATCTAGCCCCTAAGATGAGCCAGCAGAATAATTTGGTATTCGATTCCATTTTTTTTGGGATGCATTGTAGGCTACACTCCTATACAAGGTTCTCATATTCGTGGTAATTATTGCAACTAAACAGTAGTCCAATATAATCTAAAACCTGATAATGGGTATGTGCACCTTTGGAGATGAGAATATATCCAGGTAATCCATCCATGATATTGATGTCAACAAGTATTTTTCCAACAACCATCTTTCATGTGGCCTTAAAGATATCATTAGCAAGAAGGTATTCCCCCAGAGATGCCCCATTGAGTGAAAAAATATCTAGTATCCATAGCTCTAGAGGTAATCCCGAGAATTTAACCCAAATGGGGTGGGTATAAGATTTTTCCCGTTGTGGGTCAAATGTGGGCATCCATCTTTTGGCATTAAAAATTGTTTTATCCCACATTCAAACTCCCATAATAACTTTTCAAACATCCTCAGTGGATCTGGATCCTTTGGCCATGGCAAAGCAATTGAGATTATAACCCAGGAATGACCAGGTGGTCGTTTCCCATGTCTTGAAGGTCGATTGTGCCATATTGTTTCCCTTAAATCTTCCCACAATAGCAGTCTGAGTCATGTCGAAAACCTCATACATGTCGATGTCCTCACCCAGCGTCAAATGGACATCATGCTTCTTCTTGACACATCTTATGTGTTTCCTGCCTCTAGAATTAGTCAGAGTGTCGATATCAGGTCCACCAGCAATGGAGGATTCTCCATGATGTAACCGAGATGTATAATGGGGGTTTGTAAGGGGTGTTACTGGTGGATTGGAGACACCATGATGGTTAGCAGGGGAGTCCATAGGAGGTAATACCGCAAACCAATAAGATTGAAAAAATGTGATAGTCTCACTAGACTGCCAGTGAATAATAGTTTTGCTACATAGTATTCAATATAATACCATTAGGAAAAGTGAATTGAGGTCAGCTCATAACAATATAAGTAGACATATAATAATGGGGCAAACAAATGATACAACCTGAGCCGTCTAAGTAGGATCAAGTGCAGAAACAGTCAAATCATTGCATTAATATATTCATTCAAATAACCTGGCAAAAGTAGAACTAATGGGCCCCAAGAAACCAAAACCAGATTGGTTTTCGATAGCAGGAAGATCCAAAGATCACCATAGAGGAGAAATAAACAGTCGCTAAAAAAACCCCACAGTCACTAAGTTAGCTTATACCTATTTGTCCATATAGTGACCTAGTGTTGCTCCAGGCGCCATGATGTATACAAGACCTTCTCAATCCATCAATCACCATGAATCCCGTCATGAAACCCTATCACCATGAAACCTTGAAACCATATCATTAAGCTGTCCCTCTAACCCTAAAAACATAACAAGGACCTTCATCTTTTGATTAAAATATGCTCTGTGTATCTCATCTATGAATCTACGACGAGGAGGAAATACATTTTTTAAAATATAAACTTACTATTAAAATATGCTCTATGAATCTACGACGAGGAGGAAATACATTTAAAAAAAAATAAACTTACTACATTGATGTGGGAAATATGACCATCTCGTTGAACACATTTTACAATATCCTACTTCGTTTTAAAGAAATCTAAACATCTCACATTTGATGTGAGAAATATCACATTAGAATATCATCTCCTCTTTAGAGTTAAGTTTTATTAACAACTGTATAATATTAAAATTTAATAAAACAATTAGTTTCATTATAAAAAAAATTAAAATGGTTTTTTTTGGTGATATATGATAGAGTATAGTTGAGTTGGTACAAGTAGGTGAATGAAAGTGTGTAGTTTGAGTTATGATTTGAAGAAAAATAGAAGATTCCAAAACTTTTTTTGAATTACCCATAAATTAATAATAGTTAATTATAATTAGGATTACTAAAATTTTAAAAAGTTGAATAAGAGTGGTAATGTCATGACCTTAGGAGAAGTGTCTTAATTTTTCTCATTTCCTTCTTCGAGGAGAGTGTAGCATCAACATGCCTCATTTGTAAGGGCTAAGTCAACTTGTAACTATTACACCCAGTTTATGCATCTTCACTCAAGGTCTTCCCACAATTATGCCTTGACCTACAAGCTATTAGATCACTACAAGTCTTATTCACTTGCTTATACAACAATTACTTAGTTCAACACTTAGCAAATTTTACAATTAAGTCTTATTCATGAACATTAACAAAAATCCACAAAATAGTACACAAGAGATAGGTGCGACACTCAAGAAGAATGCCCTAGTATTTATTCAATAGTATACAATGTACAAGAGGGTGGTTGATAACTACTAAAAAATAATTACAAAATGCAAAGGAAACCAAGGCAAGATACTCCAAACTCAAGACTTCCTTTCCACCTACAATCCCTTATTGTTCTGACCTCATCCACACTTAGAGTTGTCTTCCTCACAATTCTTCCTACCAAACTATTGATGGTACTTTGATTGTGAAGTGCACCCAACCTACTGCTAGTGTGCCCTGTCTGCTACATAGTGTGCCCAGTCTACACTATGCGCTCAACCTACTCCCAAGTGCACCCAGTATAGTGTGACTAGTCTCCTACTAGTGCACCTAGTGTTCAAGTGCACACAACTCTGCTCTAAAGTGTACCTAGCCTAAAAATTCCACTTTGAAGTGTTAAATACTTGAATGCTTGAATGATGCCTTATGCTAGGCATGGCATCTATTTTACAGTGGGTGGTACTAACCTTATCCCTTGTCTTCAGGAGGTGTATGCCCACTCAACCTTCAAGATGGACCTGCTTCCGCCTTTCCAATGTGCATGTCCGCTTCCAAGTCCACACGCACCCTTGCTTGAGCTCGAAGTCATCTCTACATGCCTCACCTTGCGTCCAAAGTCTCCATTGCAGCCCCTTCACATCTCATGTGTGCAACAAGTGATCCAAAATCTAATCCTCTCATGGGTACATCCACTAAGCACACACTTGGGTGATGTTCATTGAGTCCCCAAGCTTCCCACATGTAATTTGGGTGCCTAGGTGCATGACGGGGACAACAGTTTGACTGAATGAATCGAGTACTGTTAAGACAGAATCATATTAATAATCAACAAAGTAGGAAACACAATATACACATAAACACACACACACACACACAATATGCAATATTTCGAACCAATCTTGGTTACTTCACTACTGCTCTATTACTTGCTTGCTTGCTTGTATATTACAATAATGTACATGCTTATTTAGAGTGTTCAGAATGCTTGGGTTGTCTGCCCATTATGTCTAGTTACATGAGAAGTTGGAACGGTTCAGAAGTTCAACTGTCACAAATGAATGGAAGGCAGAGAGATAATATTTCGTAGTCGTGTCGATCGCTGGTGTCGACAATGCTTGTCGAGGTGCTGAATTTGTTGAATTCAACATTGAACCTATCAAGGTAATGTCGAGGTGCAAACTTTTCGAAGTCGAATTTGAACCTGTCGAAGCCAACAAACAATGCCAACCGTTGGGTGGATCATACCTCCTTCCTAAAGAAACAATGATCCCCATTGTTTGCTCATACAGATGAGGAAAATTGTTGGTTAGGTCAGTAGTAGAGTACCATTTTCCTTGTGTTAGGAGTTGTCCGACTTTAGCCACCTAAAACAAGGAAATTGTGTTTGTCCTTATATAGCGTATTCATCAGCCCACAATGGTGTCGCAAGGAACAGACTCCTGAACATCTGGATGGATGTCTTCGGGTTCTCTTTTTTGCAACTCATTTTCTTCCAACAATGGTGTGTGGTATGGTTGAAGTAGATCCACATTAAATACTGGATGCATACCCAAGCATGAAGGAATGTCAAGCTGGATAGAGTTTTCTCCAATCAGTTTAAGAATATTGTATGGACCATATAGAAAAGGATTCAACTTTTTATATGGAGCAGTGAAGCATTCCTTCTTGAGATGCAACCAGACCTAATCCCCAATTTGAAATGAATGAGGAATACGACGCTTATAGTGGTGGACCTTAGTTTTCACATTATCTCATTGCAACATTTCATGTGTGTTTTTCTGGATGTTATATATTTGATCTCGAAACTTAAATGTTGTTTCAACTTCTTGTCAGTTAGATTCGGTGTCATTTGACTGTGTCGATGAACTAATCAAGTCGATGGGAACTAAGGGTTGAAATCCATAACAGACCTCAAATGGAATCTTGCTAGTAGATTTGTGTTGAGAATGATTGTAATTATGTTGTACTTATGGGAGACTTTCATCCCATATTTGACGATGCTTGTGGTTGTACATGCAGAGCAGTTGTCCCATGTTTGACGATGCTTGTGGTTGTACATGCAAAGCAGTTGTACTCCCAAGCAATTCACAACTTCTGTCTGTCTGAATATGGAAAGTTGTTTATAAGGATATTCTTGTGTCAAGTTGTTGCCATAGAGTCTTCCAAAATATGAGGACAAATATGGAATCTCTGATGGAAATGATGGTCGTTGGTAAGCCATTGTGTTTCCAGACATGTTCGAAGAAGAGTTGAGCAGTCTGTTGCGTTGTCGTAGTATTCTTGCATGGAATGAGAATGCCCATCTTGTAAAATCTGTTGACTACTACTAAGATCAAATCATGTTAATGTTTGGTAGTAGGATATCCCGTCAAATACTCCATAGAAATAGATTCCCATGGTCGACTAGGAACTGGAAAAGGCGTGTACAATCCTTGTCGTCGATTCGACGGTTTACCAATGGCACAAAACATGCATGATCGAATGTACCTGTTGATGCATACTTAAGTAAAGGCCAATAGAAATACTTTTGTAGGATAGTAAGGGTCATTGTTGCTCCAAAGTGTCCTCATGTCTTGTTGTATTGCACATCCCAAATGAGCTTCTATCGGTGCTCACCTATCGATACACAAACCTGTCCAAGCTTGTATAGTAGGGTATCTTTCAGGAAATAGTTGGTAGTGGATGGTGGTTCGGTTTGAAGCTGTTGATAAATTGCAAAAAGGTCACAAACTACCCAATACGATTGAGGCCAAGTAGTGGTGTCGTGTCCCTACATAATCATAATTGTAAAAAGGAAAGTAATGGGTATTCGACTCATACAATCGACTTCGACATTGAATTTACCTTTCTAATACTTAATTACCAAGTAGAATTGTTCCAGGTAATTAATCCACTTGAGTTGTCGAGTTGTTTGTAACTTCGATTGGGACGGGGTGAATTGTAAAGGCTTGTGGTTAGCAAGAACGATCGTCTCCTTTCCAAGAATGTAATGTATCCATTGCTTAAGGGCTTGCCCAATGGTATATAGTTCCTTTTCATGCGTCGAATACCTTCTGACGATGTCGTTGAAAGTTTTAGAATGAAAAGCGACTCGGTGACCAGACTGAGTGATCACTACGCCTAAGGCATAGTTCGATGCGTCCTCAATCTCAAAAGGTTGATGAAAATCAGGTAACACAAGTACTGGTGTAGTACAGAGCTTTTGTTTGAGCTGCTCAAAAGCTTATTGTTGTGTCAATGTCCATTTGAAGATGGTTTTCCCATTTCCCTTAGTCAAATGATTCAAAGGCCAGGCTATGTGACCGAATTCGAGTATGAATCGTCGATAAAAAAATTTCAAACCAAGAAAGCTTATTAGTTCATGAATGTTTTGAGGAATGGGACAATATTTAAGTATTTTTACTTAGTCTAGATCGACGTGAATGCTTGGGAAGTCCATTACATACCCCAAATATTTGATGATGTTCATCGCAAATAAGCATTTGTCCATGTTCAAATAGAGTCGATGTTGTTGAAGAGTGTCGACGACTTATCGAAATTGTTGGACATGTTCTTCCCATGATCGACTAAAAATCAAAATATCATCTAGGTATACAATGACACACTTGCTGATGAAAGGTCGAATAATATCATCCATATATCGTATGAAGGTCGCATGTGCATTGGTTAAGTTGAAAGGCATGACTAACCATTCCAACAATCCTTCCTTGTTTTGAAATTAGTTTTCCTTACACCAATGGGCTCACTCGGAATTTGATGATATCCCTATTTGAGGTCAAGCTTATTAAATAATTTATCACCTTTCATACAGTCGTTTAGTTCATCTATCCTTGGTAGAGGGTATCTATTCTTTACCAAAATCTTGTTGAGAGCCAGGTAGTCAATGTACATGTGCCAAGTATCGTATTTATTTGGAACAAGGACAATTGAACTTCCACAAGGAGAGGAGTTGGGTCGGATGTGACCTTTGTGAATCTCTTCATTCTTGAAAATGGATCTTCTATAAACATATGCATTAGGTAATGAAGAACCAGGAACAAGTTCAATGGAGTGTTTTACTTGCAAATGTAGATTTACTATGTCTAGCTCTTGAAATACGTTATGGTATTCATCAAGAATATTGTTGATTTGATACTATTGTTGGGAGATGCACTGGTGGGTGAGTCGACTAGTTATTGCAGTCTTCCTAGGATGTTGAGGTTTAATCATGATCAATGTGAATCTCTCAGCATAGTTGATGAGCTTCTTTGTCTATTTGGAATATACCATCACAATCGTTGGTGTAGGTCGTTGCTCTGGTATACCATACCAATGGTTTTGTATTTTGACAATCACCGTCTAAGGCCGTCATTGATAACTCCCATTCTGATCCCATAAGTAAGGTTCCCTAAACAGGGCGTCGGCTACGGAAAGCAGTGCCACGTCACATAGTACTTCATCTTCAAAATGATTAATGAAGTAGGTGATTTTTCATTGTTGTGTGATTCTTAGTTCTTATCCATCCTTCATCCAACCAATATTATAAGGCTGAGGATGTGGAGTGGTTACAAAACCTAGTTTCTTCACGATATCTTCACAAACAAAGTTCTTATGGCTGCCATTATCCACAATCAAATGCAATGGATTGTTTGAACACGTATTTATGTATGGAACCGGCACTCTTGTTCCTCCTCGTCGATGATATTCGAAGATGTTGGAGTGGTTGATGTTGATGTCAAAAGGGTCGATGTTTCTGGGTCAAATTCTACTAGGGTTTTGTCAAACAAGTTGGAGGTAGAAAATTTTGTCAAAAATTTCTTCCTAACCTTGCATTTAGACATATCATGCCATGATGAATTGTGGTAATCACACCATATATCGGCAGGGGGTTGTATGCTATATTCCCTATTGTATTTATCAAAGTGCTTTTTTCCATGGTCTTGCTTTGGCGGGGTCGGCTGAGAAGGGTGTCTTAACTTATCGGAGTCGGTTGGTGACTTCTTGTCGGATGTTCAACCTGTGGGTTTAGTCATGAAGCATGCTTTTCATTTCTTTTTGGATTCAAGATTACTGGCATAGCGGAATGCATCTGCAAGCGTATTGTCAGTCAGAAAATCCATCTCTTGTTGAATGTATGAGGACAATCCACTGACGTACTTCAGAACAATCAATTTCTCTTCTTCTTGAACGCCAAGTCTTACCATAAGTCGATAGAACTCACTGATGTAAATATGCACAATCTGGATATCTTTCCATTACATTAGATGATGCCACTTCTTATATTGTTGTTCAATGTACGTAGGTGGGTAGAAATATTTCCGGACGTACTCGACAAATTTATCCCGTGTATCTATGGGGTATCAACCTTTCTCCATCTTTGTCCAGTAGTGCACAGAGGTCGACATATTTAAGGATGCAATGGTGATATTTTCATCTTCTGAGAGTTGATTCATAGAGTAATAGGATTCAAGTTTTTGTACCCAATTGTCTACGGATTCCGTGTCAATATTGCCTTCTAGATTTGGTATGTCCAAGTTCATTTGCACTCTGAATGGATTGATTTTGTCGGAGTTGGATATTGTCGAGAATCCTTCTGATGTCGAGGAAAATCATGTGAGAATCTCATTGAACTGGGTGAACGTTTCGATTCATTGTCGAGCCAGTGCCTTCTCTATGAGTTTCTCTATCTCGTCTATTCCATGTATATTATATGTTTCTCCGACCATCTTCGGTCTAGTGGTGTGAGTAGATAGATACTCTGAAGTCGAAGGTAGTGTCTGCTTGGATTGTTTATTTTGTGAGTGTGTTTGAATAGACATAATTTAGGTAACCTCGATAGAAGTGTCTACACATGACTTAAGAACGAACAAGATCTTATAATAATGATCTAGGTGCCTAGGTGAACGACAGGGACAACAGTTTGACTGAATGAATCAAGTACTATTATGGCATAAGCATATTAATAATCAACAAAGTAGGAAATACACTATACACATAAACATACACACAGACAATACGAAAGATTTTGAACCAATATATGTTACTTCATTAACGCTCTATTACTTTATTTCCTGCTTGTATATTACAATAATGTACATTCTTATATAGTGTTGAGAACGCTTGGGTTTTCTTCCTGTTACGTTTCGTTACAAGAGAATTTGGAACGGTTCAAAATTTCAACCGTTACAGACGACTGAAAGACAGAGAGTCAATCTGTTGTAGTTGTGTCGACGATTCTTGTCGAGGTGTTGAATCTGTCGAAGTCGAAATTGAACCTGTCGAGGTGAAGACTTGTTGAAGTCAAAGTTGAACCTGTTGAAGCTGACAAACAATTCCAAATGTTGGGTGGATAAACATGTGTGGGCAAACTCCTTCCAAGTATGCCCATTTTCACTAGTAAACCCCATATTATGGGCACCTTGGGCTCACATATATCTCATTGTGGCACGAATTCTATCGTGTGCATGTGCCTATAAGACACTTGTCAATTTCATGCCTTAGGCAAATTCTTGTCATTTTATTGCCTTTCTACCGCATGGCTTCACATATCAAATCGAATACATCATGTTTCTCTTGCGACTCACCCAACTCTATGCCCAAGTCACACCATGTTTCCCAAGCATATGTCTTGGCATAGTGAAGAAGGGTGCCCATAGGGCACCAGTGCTAAGGGGTGACATCCTCCCCGAATTGAAGTTGTTATCATCCCTTAACACATCCATTCAATGGTAATCCATATTCCTACACATTTCTTAACCGTGTTACCTCCATCCAAACCGATGCTTCCATCCACCAAGTTTTTACATCGCTTTCCTATCTCAAAGCTTTGATGCCTCTGTCTGAATGTCTACACCTCAATCTATCTAAAATCATATGTCTAGCGTTGTTTCCATATGCCATTGTACTAAGAAACCTTATCACCGAGGCCACCCAAGTGCTCAAGAACTTGTAGTTCTCAAGTCAGTTTGTTCAGACTTACTCATGAGCTCATCATGCCTATTAAGAATGATCTCACTTTTCCCTTAGCTCAATCCCCTCATGCTTAACTGCAATGTTCCATCATGTCTAGGTAAGTTGGGTATTTAATCCACTTCATGCCTAGCTCATGAAATTCCTTTGTCACAAATATATCGAACAAATGTACTCATATTTGGATCGTTTGTACATGCTTCCTAGACTTCAGTTTTCATCACCAACTTGCTTCTATAACCTAGAAACCCTAAGATATTATGAATATTTCCTCACACATGTCATACTTGCGCCCATATTTAATATGGATGTCATCCATCTCCCACAGGTGTGAAAATTGTTGTTGCACATGTGGCTCAATGCACCTTTCTTTTTTCTTAGGCACCATCACCATGGAACCCATTTCTTTGCTCATTGTTTTCTCCTAGACAACAAGTCACCTTCTAGATGCTCTAGTAGAATGAAGTGGGAAATTGGTCATGTGACCACTACCTCCAAATGGATCAAATCTCCATCCTATCTCTATTTCACGTGGTTATATCTCAAGGTTTCTCTGTTTCCTGCTCAAGTATAGCCAAAGAGGCATATTTGTGCCAATGCCACTGCCACCTTCAACCGACAACCTCACGTCTTATGGGTCATTAGAATCATCCTCCTATCCAAGCATGCCTAAGGAACTCTCACCATCTTCCTTGGATTTGCTCCAAGATTGGAAAGCTTCATCCTTACTTTTTTGATCGGTTGGCAAGTTTGCGCTCACCAAGTCCATTGTGTTCATGGTTTCTATGGTTGTCCTTTTTATTATTTGCACATTTTTTATTTCCTTGGGTCAATACTTTCTTGACTATGCACCTTGTAATAAACCAAATGGGTTATTACGGATGTTATACATATTAATTTTTAAATTAGAATTTATAGGTTAATTAATGTTAAAATATAAATAATTTAAATATGATAAGTCATGATCACTTAACAAAGATAGCGACTGATCACATATTGGTGTATTTATACACCTCATTTGTATTACTCTAAACATCATCAATTATATATAAAACACATTATCCAACATGTAAGACTTATATTCTTACAAATGGTATCAGAGATACCAGAGTTCTCGACATCTCCTCCATTCTCCTTTCCTCATATTTTCATTCCACTAATTCCCCATTTCCATTTTCATTCCACTAATTCCCCATTAGAGCCAAAAACAAGACGCGGGTTTAGAAAACCACACTTGGTTTTATTAAACCAAACCCCTTCGTGAACTCCTTTATTCTCCTTCCCTCTTCTTTTCATTCCACTAATCCCCCATCAAAGCAAAAAACAAGACATGGGTTTATAAAATCACACTTGGTTTTATTAAAGCAAACCCCTTTGTGTCATTTCCAACAAAATAATATAATTGTTAATAATAATAATAATTATTTTGATTTTGCTCAATGTTCAATAAGTAAAATTTAATCACTCGATAGCATCCCACGATGGATGAACAGTAACAAACTATAGGGGAAAATAGAGACACGAGGTGGGCAGTCCTGGTAGGAGATCACGGGAACAGTCGCCAAGGGTGCGTGGTTGGATCAACCAGTTTGTGTCAGGGGGAGGACCCCCGTTGGACACCACAGGGAGGGGATTGAACCCTCCCCCCTACCATCAACACGACAATAACGATGGACGTGAGGCAAGATGGTGGATGAAGCAACGACGAAGGAGAGATAGGGGAGAACGACGAGGTGGGGTCTCTTCATTGTTTGCTGAAAAAGAGTCTTAGAGGATTCCTACCATGAGCTCAAATGATTCCTACTCTCCATATCCGATAAGATAAGGTAGAGAAAAAGTTGAACTCTTGATGGAGAAAGATTTGATAGGAAAATTCATTGGGATATGGACAAAAGAGAGAGATATGGTAAGATGGATAAAGAGCACCTAGAACCCTAAATAGAATTATGATCTGCATATGGGATCCAAGGGTTTCTTTACAATCATCTTCTTCCTACAAGAAGATCAAAACCAGATCCTCGAAGGGGGCCATTATTTTTTCTTTTCAGCAGGTCTTTACCTAAGACCATGGAAGGAGAGATTTAACCCTGAAAAAGAAGACATGAGGGTGGCTCCAGTGTGGATCCGAGTGTATTCCATGTTGTGTGAATACTGGGATATTGAAATCCTTCAAGATATAGGGAACACACTGGGGGGAATCGTGAAGATAACATAACAAACCAAATAACAGAGGTACACTGCTTTTGCCTGTATATGTGTCTATATGGACCTATCAAAAGAACTACCTGAACCCATTAGCTTGAACCAGGAAGATGAGGAGTGGATGCAAACAATCGACTACGAACACATTCCATTTAGATGCAGACAGTTCCATGATTATGGGAATTTCAGTCCAAACTGCCCAAATAATTCCCAACAACCCCAACTGACCCAACAAATGTAGGGAAAGATGGAGAATCAAGAGAGCTTTGTTTAGATCCATAGTAAAAGGAAGCCTAGATTAGGCCCCCAACAACACCAAGGAAAGGATTAGAGGGGGGAGGCCCATCAAGAAATAATCGCTTTGAGATCTTGGTGGAGAGGGAGGAGGAAGATAACAATGAGGGGAAGGTTGATGCCCTGACGCCTCAAGAGGATAGAGAGGAATCAAAGAAAGGAAAGGAGCAAGAGCCAGATGAGAAAATAGAATCCATGAAAGAGGATGAAGTCGAGTAAACGGAGCTGGGGGATTTATATCTAGATGAGATAGAGAGGGAGTGCGAGAAAAAGAGGAAAGGCTATGTGTCACAAAGGCAACTAGATTTTATTCATGAAGTGATCGCTAAGACTAGGGCACGTAAACAAGTTGGGATAACAATTGACCCAAAAAAGGGAAGCAAGAGAAAGTAGCCAAAGGATGACATGAGGAGAGGAAAAAAGATGAATAAACAAAGGATCGTAGAGATAGGGGTCAAACTCATCGAATCAGGCTAATATCCTATGATAGTAGTGGCCTTCTCTGAAGTCAATAGAATGAACTAATGATGATAATATAATGGAATATAAGGGGATGCAATCATCCTAAGAAGATCATAACCATGGCAAAGAAGATAAAAAAGGATAGGCCGACTATCCTTCTTCTTCATGAGACAAAGTGTAAATTTGAAACTCTTGATAAGGTAGGACAGAGGATTTGGAAAGGATGTAAGATCATGGCAATAGATGCTATTGGGATGGAAGGAGGTATGGTGATCCTATGGAACCCTGACTTATAAGCCTAACTGATTGGAGGGATAACTGCTTCTCCCTGTCAGCAAACTTCATGATTATGGAATCAGGAGTAAGAGGAATTCTATCAAACATATATGGCTCAAGTTATTTCCCCCAGAAACCATCATTTCTAGAGTTCTTGAGCTGGAAAAAAGAGCAAATTGGGGATAGCTCATGGATAATGGATGGGAATTTCAATCTGATAACATCCCTAGGAGAAAAGAAGGGGGGGAGGAGGAATTTGGATTGACTCCATGAAGCTTTTGGAGACTTCATGGAATGAAGTCAACTCGTTGACATGGAAAAAGGAAACAGGTGGTTCACATGGAATAACCGACGAGGTAGAGAGCATCACATGGCCTTTAGAATAGACATTTTTTTAGTATAAGAGGAAATCACCATAGAAACAGGAGAAATGTCATCCAACGTCCTCTCGATGGCCGGATCGGATCACTGTCATATCTGCCTCCAGTGGGATTGGCTTGACCATCCAATCAAAAAACCATTCATATTTGAACAGTTTTGGCTCTAACACAAAGATTTTAACGCCTTGGTATGGAAGTGGTGGTAGGAGCTGTCTCCCCCCATGGGGACCGAGATATACCATTTCCAACATAAATTGAAAGATCTTAAATCTAGGATACACACGTGGAACAAAGAAGACTTTGGAAACATATTTTAGGACAAAAAGAGTGTGATAGAGAAACTGGAAGAAATTCAAAGAAAAGGTATGGAGGAAGGGTATGAGGAAGACCTCAGGAAAAAAGAGACAAATATTCTCACCCAGCTAGTGGCAAGGGAATGACAGGAAAAAATATTTTGGAAACATAATTCAAGAAACCAATGGCTACAGGATGGAGAGTGCAACACCAAATTCTTTCACAATATGGTGATCAAAATGGACATAGGTCAAAGATTAATAAATTAAGGAAGACATGGGGGGTAGGAAGAAACCAGAGGGAAAATTGAGGAAGAGTTGGTTCAACATTTCAGAAACTTCACGAATGAGGACCAAGCGGACATACATCAACACATTGAAAAAAATCACCCAGAACATCCCAAGGGTGGTCACTTAGGAACATAGTGAGATGCTGACAAACTCCATAGATATCCAGGAGGTTGAGGAGGAAATGAATCAAATGACACTTGGGAAAGAACTAGGACCAGATGTCTTCTCGACAAACTTCTTTCACTACTTCTGGGATCTAATAAAACAAGAAGTGTGGAAATTGTGGAAGAATCCCGTCAAGCTCAAGGAGTTATGAGGGCCTTCAATACAAAATTCTTGAACCTCATACCTAAGTCGGAGGGAGAAGACACATTGAGTAATTTAGACCTATAGACTTATGCAATTTCATATACAAAATAATTTCAAAAGTGATAGCCAACAGATTGAAACCGATTCTCCCCATCATGATTGGCGTGGAGCAATCAGGTTTTGTTGAAGGTAGATAAATATTAGATGACATCATCCTAGTTCATGAGGCCATTCATTCCTTGAAAGCACCAAAAAACCAGGTATGATGGTGAACTTGGATATAGCCAAAGCTTATGAAAAACTAAATTGGCAGTATATGAAAGGCATAATGGGAGCATTTGGCTTTGGAAGAGAGTGGATAGAGTCGATCATGAATATGGTCACGACCACTTTCTACTCTATCCTGCTGAATGGATCTCCTACTCTAACTATGGTCCCGACTCTAGGAATTCGATAAGGGGACCCCCTCTCTCCTTGCCTATTCATTATTATGGAATAAGGTCTCAACAAGATAATTCAAGCTCATACAGCCAGAGGGGAATTCAGGGGATTGAATCTTTACAGGGGGATGGATAAACAGATGCACCAACAATTCGTCGATGACACTATGTTAATGGGCCACCATTCAGTCCAAGAAGCAAGGGATTTCAAGAGATGTTTGACTTTGTTTTCCAAGGCCTCGGGGCTCGAATTCAAACCAGAGAAATCCCAGGTTTTTTTCTTCAATACCCCAAATATTACTCAGAGGAATATAATTCGGGTCCCCGGTTTCTCGGTGGGCTCCTTCACGTCAAAATATCTGGGAGCACCTTTGGCAGAGGGGACTATCAGGAAAGTATCATTGCAATATTTGATTGAGAGAATGAGGAGGAAGCTCATGGGATGGACTTTAAGACCTTTAAACCTCTTGAGCAAACTAGTATTAGTTAAGGCGGTATTGCAGGAAATGTCGATCTATCTTTTCTTAGTTCTAACAGCTCTGAAAGCGATCATAAAGGAAATTCACAACCTTCGGCAGACCTTGCTATAGGGGGGAAAGGAGGAGAAAGCTAATATTTCCCTGGTAGGATGGGATAAAGCTTGTCAACCAAAGGACAAGGGGGGTTTGGGCATCAAGGACTCGAAAGTGGTAAGTGGAGTCCTTGGCACAAAAATATGGTGGAGGTGGTGTAGTCAAACCACTGAGCCATGGGCCAAACTGTGGCATGTGAAGTATGCCCAATGAAAGCTAGTTTGTGATTTGATTCGCTTCAACAAAGAGAAACTAGGATCACACATCTAGATGAATTCCCAGAGCAATAAAAAGCTGGTGCAAGACCACAGTTTTTGGGAAATCAGAGATGGCTAGAATGCAAATTTTTGGGATGATTCATGGAACCTATTTCCAAAAATTGGGGATGATCCGAGGTGGACATATATAAGGGAAAGAGGAATAAGAGAGGGAAAAACCAAAGTTAGGAAGTTTTGGGCAGATACAAATTCCACCAGGGACTATAGGAAATGACAAAAGCAGGAATGGTGGGAACAAATAACAAATGCTGAAGAGACTCAAGATCTCAAGGATATGCTCAATGAGCGATGTGTCCGAAGATAGGAAGGCCCAGATAATATCAGGTTGGGATACCTGCCAAAGGGAGTATTCAACATCAAGGATTCCTACATCATCAAGAATAGAAGTGGGAAAGAGAAGGAGGAAATATGGAGGAAATTATGGACCATGAATCCTTGGTTGAAAGCAGCCACTTTCAATTGGATGGTTTTGAAAAGAAGAATGTTGACGGGGGACAATCTCAAGAAGAGAGGTCTGCAAGGTCCCACACAATGCCCCTTGTTAACACTTAGAATGTACCCAGGTTGTGAAAGGTAAATCCCAAGGTAACAACAAAAACCACTTTATAGTGTATTTCTGACCTAATACAGTCAGAGAGGGATCTATCACTATTTACAAAGTTTTTATACTCAAGATATTCAATCAGAGACAATCATAAGGTCAAATTTCTGATGGGACAAATAGGACAAGTTTGTTTTAAAAGACTTGGTAAGACAGTCATGGAGGAGACCATTGGGCAATGGAGTCAACAATCAGATCTGAAATAGGTTGCAGGAGGTAGGGTTTTGAAGGTTTATGAACAGAGGCAAGGTAGGCACCATTTCATCAGTCTTGAGGTATTAGCAGGTTGATTAGTAGACAAAGGGAGACATCCCATCAAACAGAGCACCTAACTAGGGTGAATTCTACAAGACTTTAGAAGAAAATATTTTGAAAATGCTTGAACAATGGGCCTAGAGCATGTAGGATGAATTCTAGCCCATAAACACTAATGCTCAAGCATGAAAGCAAATACAAAATGGAGTGGAAAACAGGATAAACAGTCACATAAAGAAATTACTTACTGAAGAAAAAGATGGCACAATAATCTCTGACATGAAAAAGGTTTTACATTCCTCCTCTGCAAATTTCATTCATCTACTGAAAACTTGAATCCATTACAATGTAGAACCTCTCCGCTCTTGAAAATCCCCCTAAAACTATCAATTACATTTTAATTTATGTAAGAATAACCTCTACCTAACCTTGAATTCAAAACCTTATTGAACTCTAAAAATAGAAACAGTTACAACAACGTTTCTCCTGCATATCTCTAATGGTGATAGCTGTGTGAATGGGGAGAGGTTTTCATAATTGGACATGTTCCCGACAAGACCCATGTCTTCATTTCTCCAAAATCATCTCAAGCTAGTCGAAATTTGCCTTTGAAACTGATGACTCAGATAATAAAATTGTAGATTTCTGGAAAAATGACTTGTGAAGATATTTTAAATTCTCCCAACCTGTGATTACTGTGTAAAAAATGAAGGATTTTTTTATCATATTCCTTTTAGGAATACAAACCTCTCTCAGTTTTGTAAAATTAAATTCCATTTGTCCAAAACAATTCTTTGAATTTGATGGCTGAAAGAGTCCTTTGGAAAACATGAAAAATGGCCTATACAACTGACTTTGTTTATGATAAACCATAGCACTTGTGTGAAAACTGAAAGAAATTATTGTGGATAGTTATGTTGTGAAGAAAATCCTCTCTCACTTTCTCAAAATTCATCTTCATTTGATGTAAACAATTATTTTAATTTGATGACTAGAACAGTCATTTTTAAATCTGAACATTTTCCCTCTGAAGATGACTTCGATTCTCCCAATATGTAGCACCTGGGTAAAAAATGAGAGAGGTTATTGTATATAATAATGTTATGATGAAAAACCTCTTCCATTTTTTGAAAATTATTCTTTGTTTTCTAGAAACAGGTCTTTGAATGAAATGACTAAAACAGTCATTTTTCAGAAGAAATATGCTATGTTGCTTCTAAACCTTGAATTGTTTAACTGTAATTCATAAACAGAGAACATATAGCATTTATCCTTGTAAGATCATCTACTGTAAGAGAAATCCCATGAATTGATTGATCAAGGTAGCCATATTTTTTAATAGTGTCTCCAAACACTTGAATAATCCCAAGCTTTGGCACACTCTCCACTGTAAATTCTGTTTGTAAGACTTTAAACACATACCAATACCTTCACGAATGCTCTCACCGTATATATTTCTGCAACACTTATGGGCTGATGTTCTTTTTGGGATTCCCTTTTGCATTGTTGAGTGGTGGATTCCCTTTTCTTGCTCTATTAAAATCAATTTCCATCTCCTTGATCAGATTCTTTATCTTCACTATTTTCCCTGTGATTGTAAACATGTAAAAGTTGACGTCGGAAATATGGCGAACTGTCTCCTTCCTCTGGCGCGTAGCACACAAATGAAATGATTTTTCGAAAACCAAGTCAACTTTACCTTTACATAATGGTCTATTTCGGAGCCTCCACTGAGTTGTTTTTCCCAAACCACTTTTCTCCGCGGAATTCACCAAAAGTTACCACATGGAAAGTGGTTTAAATTCCGCTACCACCTTTCCAATTTAACCACCTCACAACTTTACCCTCCGTATTTGATAATAACCGTTGATGAATACTCACTTTATTTTTAAGCCGTTGGATTATTTTATGTGCTAGTGGTTTGATTATAACCTAAGAAAGGTAATAAATCTTGTTTAGTGCTTAAACTTTCATTAAGACTTGGTTTGGTGAATAATAGGCCACTTTTTTACTATGGAAAAAATATCCAAAACTATATAAGTTTGAATATAAATAAAATAATAACTTTATAAAACCCATTTTATAAATTTCATTCAAAAGTTAATAAAACTTTTTGCCCCACTTGTGAAAAAATTATTTCTCTTTTTACCTAAAATTCCTTTAACTTCTCTTCTTTTCCAACTTGGAAATAGCTTAATGAGAAAACTTTGGAAACCAACTCAATCACACATGAAAACTTAAAAATTTGAAGGAAATAAGACCAATTCTGACAAAAATAAATTTAGTGCTAACACCCCCTTTGTTTCGATGAAGAGGAGTGGATGACTCAACTCCTTGATGAGTGTCCCTTCACCTCCTCCCTTTGGGATCGGGCAATGACCATTTTCTACAAAAGTGACAGAATCAAGGGGCAACCGTATCAATCCCTCAAAGAGTGGAACATGAAATATTTCATAAACCTGATTCTTGGAATGGTATGTATGATGTTTCCAAGAATAGTATTATGGGTTTTATGGAAGGAGAGGAATAGATGAATCTTCTGGGACAAGAGATCCATTCAAGAGGAAGTCTGGAATCGGTTAGTCCACAACATGCAAGAAGTGGTTCGAAATAAGCAGTGGGGGGATAGTGACAAGGATTTCTCGGAGGCGGAAGCCCGCATAGCTGAAGGATGGGGGATTGGTAAGAATGACTTAGATGGGTTACAAATGAAAAATCTAGTATGCCACCCTTTCAACCCAAACTCTTGGTCTCCACCACTGACAAGATCTTATAAGATAAACTTCGATGGTGCCTCGCAGGGAAATCCCATCTCAACAGGATATGGGGGAGTCTGCAGAGATGTTGAAGGGGTGATCCTGAAGGTATATCATGGATCAATTGGCTTTGAAAAAAACAACTTAGTTGAGCTTGAAGGCCTTCTGCAAGGCCTCGGGCTGGTTTCAGGAGCAAGATGGTTTCCGATGACAATCGAAGGATATTCTCATGCCATCGTTCAGATGGAAAGGAAATTATCCATGGGGCAGAGAGATGAAAAAGTTGCCACCAGCTGGCGATTGTTGAGCTGGCTAGAGACACTGGGTATTCTTCCCACTTCTACCCAAGTCATGCAATTCGACCACATCAGGAGGGATGCTAACAAGGTTGCTAACCTGATGGCCAATGTGGGGGTGGGAGGAATACATGACCAACGAGAAGGATAGTTGCAAGACTTCAAAGGAGAGAAGTGGACAGACCGATGTTGACACTTGATGGGCCTAGATCATGTGGCGATGAGATAGGCGGAAGGGACTAAACATGTGATGCATGGCCACATCATTTGGCAGCAAGGGAATGGGACAGATGTATCGCACAACCCACAATAACCATTGAGATTGGACAGGGAAAGGATTGTCCACTTCCACCCAGGATACCAAAGAGTACTTTGATCAACGATTTGAGAGATTCGAGGAGGATGTGATCCATTCCCTACATCAGGATATGAGGATTTCAATCATGAAGAATACCAGGAATAACACTACAAAAGATAACAGAAGAAAGGACAAGATAGGAGGAGAAATGAGCTATCCGACTATATTAATTATGGATTCACTTGCTATAATTCAGAGAGATAGTCGAGACTCCGCAACCCAAATTCTTCACAGCTCCATCAAGGCAGTTTTCTTTAATCCTAGAGAGTGATTGTTGGTTTCTAGTAGTTACATGTATGTTTTTCTAGCTCTATCAAGGCAGTTTGTTTCAATTTCAGAGATGGCATCAAGGAAGTAAGGTCGCGCTGAAGCTGATACGCCCTCAGGAGCTAGGGGCGTGGGGGAAGAAAGGTATACAACAGTAGTGCGAGGGGAGCAGGAGGGAGAATAACCCGTGCTCATTCTGAGCTAGGACTGTGGATGCATTTTTTTTATAGACTGCATCCCTATGGTTGTCCACAAGGAGATTAATGTCATTGAGAAGGAATTATGGGAAGAGATCCAAACAATTCCCATGGAATAAATCCACAAGGAGGTTGAAGAATGGGTACTAGACCCAGGTACCACCGCGGGAAGGGCCTCTACATATGAGAGGATGATGATGGTCTAATAGGTGATGAAAAAAATTATGTCCCATGTGGCCATGGAGTGATTTAGCAAAAGACATGGGGACCAAGAGCCGATGCAGGCCTGGAAGGGGCACCACAAGGATTGCCTCCTGATGCATCGAAAGGTGGAATTAATCACCAATAAATTGGGTTTGCAGTTCTATTCTCCCCCCCCCCTCAGTAAGGTAATGCTGGAGACACCAACCGAAATATGGATAAGGATAGGCAAAGAAAGTCCAAAAAAATGCGGAGCTAGGCAAGCTAGTCGAAGGCTGCAATGATGGCATCAACGTCTGTGGATAGGGTCCTGTGTGGCTCCTGTTTAATTTTGGTGTTGATAAAGAACTTCTTTCTATTTATTTTCATTTCTAGGGTTCTATCTCTGATAGTGTAAGAGAGGTGTTAATCGAATTAAAGAAGGGTCTGATGTCTTTTTGAATCCTACCTAGTGTAGAACAAGCATGGAAGGATGGTTTTCTATAAATGTAGAGATGATCTGAAACTTTGTGTGAGCGATATGTAACATTTTTCTATTATTAATATAGTCATTTTTATTTACAAAACAATAATAATTATTATTACTATTTTAATATTTAAAGTCTTCCCCGCAAAATAATATAATAATAATAAATTACTATTATTACTAAATATATATATATATATATAAATTTTCTTCCAAAAACTATTCAAATTTAATATAATATTATTATTATCATATTAGTAATAAATTAATATTATATTAATATTTTAGTAGTTAAAATTCAACAAATAATTGTTTAGGCTTTACAAAAATTCCCCTTGGGATCACCATGCTCCCCTATTTTAATAAGATCATTATTAGCCCATTCCAAAAACCTAAAAGCGATAAAAATATGAAGAATCTAGAATTGAAGAAATAGAAAGAAGATAGCTTGAAGAAGAGGAATTTTTATGTAGAACTGAAAACAATGCTATTACAAATAAAAGAAAAAATATCTAAGAGGAAGGGAAAAAATGAGCGGTTATAGTCTCCAAAGTCTCAAGTAAAGAAGAACAGGAAACTGCTACTGCACCTACAACAAAAGAAGTGATTCCGGCCCCCGAATTTTCAAGTAAAGAAGAGCAGGAAACTGCTACTACACCTACGATAGAAGAAGTGATTATGAGCCTATACTTTTCAAGGAAAGAAGAGCAGGAACTTGCTACTGCACCTTCAACAAAAGAAGCGATTACAATCCCTGAATTTTTAGATAAAGAAGAGCAAAAATTGTTACTACACCTACGACAGAAGAAGTGATTACAACCCCTGAATTTTCAAGGAAGGAAGATCTGGAAATTACTTTTGCATCAACGATACTAAAGGTAAGAAAATCACATACATTAAAACCTTACATTCCCACTCACATAAGGTTTAGGGAATCAGATGCAAGAAGGGGTAAGGACCTTCGTTTGAAATACAAGACACAAAAATAAATGCCTAGACATAAACATACACATATGCTAGAAATGAACCACCGTTCGAAATACAAGATGAAGAAAGCAATACCTAGCCATTAACATACACATATGTCAAAAAGTTGTTGCAATTTAATTCAAGGAATAGAAACGAATCACATGAATGGTCTAGTCTACACAACTACAAAATCACTAAAAATAGCTAGAAAAGCTCCAGAACAAAGACAGATCATAAGCTATTACAGGGATCCAAACCAAAACCAAATCAAAACCAATGACATAATTAGGAAGAGGATATAAATGACAAAGAAAAGAAAGATAAAAAGGACATGCATGAAGATCAGAATGTGGAAGACCAAAATGAATCTGCAAAACAAGTTGTTGTGAATGACAATAACGAAAACAAACATACAGTTTAACATATCAATGAACTTGAAGAAGTACTAGTTGAGAATAACGATAACAAAAACAAAGAGATAAATGTGCCAGATATGAAGGAACATGCTGTCAATAATGATTGTGAAGAGGATGAATATATCCAACATTATAATGATGAATATAAAAATGATAACAATAACAATTGTGAAAAAAGAAAAAAAAGTAGAGGCGTATCATCATGGAAATAGAGGAAGTGGAAATGTTCCTAATCACAATGACAAAAAAAATAAAAACCCAAAATATTCTTCGACTCATGAAGATATAGATGCTTTTCAAGTTTTCGCAATTCAATGTGATCATGAATCACTAAAACTAAAGTATTCCAAGAAACAAATGGAGAAGACCACAAAGTTAACAATGTTTGAAGATCCATTGTTCTTTACCAAGGAAGTGAAAGGTCAATCAAAGAATGGTGACATACCAATGCGCGCAAAAATATCAGAGATCAAAATCAATAATGCTTATGAGTTTCTCAAAGGTGATTATGTGGCGATGTAAGTTTTCAGGTTGACATCAGATTGGAATCTCATAAGAACACCCCCTATAATCATTAAGTTTTTATCTACATGATCATATGTATAAATAGATGTGAATGGAAATGTGACCAACTGTTTCAAGAACTATTAAATCATGGTACTATTATTTGGCACAAATCACTTAAGAAGGATTGTCTTCCATCAAGTTTGGAATCCTCTTTGATGTCGTAATTGATTATGTAGAATCTAAGATTCGTGGTTGAATCTTTTCAAAGGACATATGACTTGTAATAAACCAAATGGGTTATTACGGATGTTATACATATTAATTTATAAATTAGAAGTTATAGGTTAATTAATGTTAATATATAATTTCTTTAAATATGATAAGTCATGATCACTTAACAAAGATCGTGACTTATCACATATTGGTGCATTTACACACTTAATTTGTATGATTCTAGACATCATCAATTATATATAAAATAAATTATCCAACATGTAAGACTTATATTCTTACACATCCCATGCCTCCTCTACCAAGGCTTCCATTGAGTTCAAAATGGCTTCCATCATGGTGAACCTTTCTTCCAATGACTTGCCTAAGTTGTTGTTTGTCATAGTATGCATTGAGGTTTCCACTAAATCTTTCCTATCTAAACTTCCTTTTGCAACCACAAAACCACACACCCACATCTTCCACCATCCAAATGTCCAACTTGACTATTTGTGGTAACCATGCTCATCGCAGTCATCTGCACTGTTGCACCGAGACGTCTCCACATAGTAGGAATTGTGTGAGTTTGGTCTTTCTCAAGAATGACCAAACAATTCAAGTGAGGGATCGATGCCACCTTCACTATCCTCATGAACTCTTTCCCCGTGACAAAATAAGATTCATCCATGGGCGCCACTGTAAAGTTCACAGTTCCCTCCCATAGTCAAAGCTTCAAAGAAACTCCATTGGCCATGCCAAATATCCTTTCCACTTTTGAGTTCATTTCATTAAAGGAATCTTGCAAGGGATCAATATCCAACCTAAGCTCCTTAGCCACTTCTTCCTTCATAAAAACGTGAGTTGACCCACTGCTAATCATTGCCACAATTGTTCTTTTGTTTATGGTCACTTCTACACAGTTAATCCTTGTGAATTCCTGCTCTTAACTTGTGGTAAACTTATATGCTACTATGCATTCAAGGATTTCATGACATCAACCAAATGTTGTGTTTTCTTCTCACCTGTGTTGAGATTTTTCTACCTTAGTGGAAAATTATTAGCGTAGTGATTCTACACACAAATCCAAAAAGAAATAATATTTCCTTCCTTTTTCTCTTTAGACACATCTAGTTTCCATGCCTTTTCCTCGTCTCCCTAATTCACAAATGGTTTCTTTTTCTTTCCCAACTTCTTGTTTTTTCCTATCTGTTTCTCTCCTAAAGCGCCTTCTTCCAAATTCTTACTTGACCCTACTTCGTAATAAAGCAACTTGTTTGTTGTTGTTATCTCTGCAGCATGAATTTGTATGTTCTTCCCACACAACCATTTGCACCCAATGTTAAAGTCACTTAATAATATGATACAAGGAGTCTTATTTGGAATTGTTGGGAATTCCCAACATAATGTTGGTGTATGACTAGATTTAGGATTGAATTATTTGCACATGCTTGAGTCCCATCAGTTGGTTCCGTGCAATCCACAACTAATTCCCGGTCCAAATTGCGCCTTCAAGGTTGCTTTCATATCCTCCTAGTTGTCTATATTCGCAACATTACACCCAAATTCCAAGCTTCTAGCCCAGTTCCCCACCAAACCTTTGTAATACCCTTTTCATACTTCTTCACCATACCAAGATGATTGTTTCCCGTGCGACAAGATACTTACCAATGCACATAGTGAATTATTTACCTCACCCAAAACAATAAGGGGTGTGCTAGATTCTACCAAGGGTACACCCTCTTCCATCTGATGTGAACCAACATGGTAACTATTTTTGGTGAAAACTCCAAGTTCCAACTAGTTCATGCTCTGATACCAACTTTTCTCAAAATTTGCACTTTGATACCAACTTTTTTAAAAGTTGCGTTATGATATCAATTGTCATGAACCTTGGAGAAGTGCCCTATTTTTCTCGTTTACTTCTCCAAAGGCCATGTGGCACTAGTGTGCCTTGCTCACAAGGGATAACCTAATTTGTGATTATTACACCCAACCTACACATATTCACTTAAGGTCTACCCATAACTATTCCTTGAGCTATAAGATATTACATCAACGCAAGTCTTACTCACTTACTTATCCAACAATTTCTTAGTTCAACACTTAAACAATTTTAAAGTTAAGTATTATTCATGAAATTTGGCAAGAAGCCACAACACATACATACTAGATAGGTGTGACACTTAATAATATTCCCCATGTCTTTATTTAATAGTATATAATGTACACGATTCTTCTTGACAACTATCGACAATCAATCACATAATACAAAGGAAACCAAGGCAAGATCCTCCAAACTCAAGACTTCCTTGCCACCTATTATCCCTTGTTGTTTCAACCTTGTGCACACTAATATTTGTCTTCCTCGCAATTATTCCTACCGAATTGTTGACTATAATTTACTTGCAAAGTGCACCCAATGACTACTAGTGTGCCATGGCTGCTGCATAGTGCACCCAACTTGTTGCTAGTGCACCATGTCTATTCCATAATGTACCTAGTTTGCACTATGCATCTGGCCTTCTTCCAAGTGCACCTAGTCTACAAGTGCGCCTAGTATAGTGTGATTAGTGTCCTACTAGTGCGCCCAGTATACATGTGCACCTAAATCTACTCTAAAGTGCATTGATCCTTATAATTCATCTTTGAAGGGTTGAATGCTTGAATGATTGAATGATGCCTTATGCCAAGTGTGACCTCTCTTCTATTGTATGCGGCACTAACATTCTCCCTTGTCTTAAGGAGGTGTGCATGCCACTCAACACTTAAGATTGTATTACTTGATCTTTGCTGACATGCATGCATGCTGCCTGATCCACATGTACCCTTGTGTAAGACTGAAGTCATCTTTGCGTGTCTTTCCTTGAATCTAAAATCTCCCTTGCTGCCCCTTCAAGTATCATGTGGCACATCAAGTGAGCCCATGTCCAAGCCTCGTAGGAGTGTGTCCTGTGTGTGCCCCTTGTTGATGCAAGGCTCTACAACCTACATCGAATACATCATGTTTCCCTTGCGATGCACCCAATTATGCACCCAAGTCACACCATGTTGTCTAACCATCTGTCGTTGCTTCGTGAAAAGGGAACCCATGAGGAACCAATTATGAGGGTGTGCCATCCTCCCTCACTTGATTTCATTCCAGTCCTTGACAACATCCATCTAGGTGTAATCCTTCTTCTCACACGTGTTTTCTCCATGCTGCCTCCATTCAAGTAGATGTTATCAACCACCAAGCTTCCACACTACTTTGCTATCTCAAATATTCAATCCCTATTCCAAATTCCTATGCCTCAATTTATCTAAAATCATATGTCTAACGTTCTTTCCATCTATCATAGCACCAAAAAACCTTCTCACCAAGACCACCCAAGCCCTCAAGAACTTGTTGTTCTCAATTTGGTTTGTTTAAACTTTAATCATCTGCTCATCATGCCTTTCAAGATGCATCCCCCCTTTTCCCTTTGCTCAATCCCTTCATGCTTGGATTCATTGTCCCACCATGTCTAGGCAAGTTGGGTAGCTAATCCACTTCACACCTAACTCATGAAATGCCTCTGTCATAAGTATATCAAACAAACGTACTCATGTATATCTCTTTCTACATGCTTCCTAGACCTTAGTTTTCATTGCCAAGTTTATTTTGCAACTTAGGAACCCCAATGGCTATTATGAATCTTTCCTCACACATATCATACTTGCACTCATCTTCAATCTAGCTTGCCTTCATATCCCATGGGTGTAAAAAATGTTGTTGAACGTGTGCCTCAATGCACCTTTATTTTTCTTAAGCACCATCACCATGGTGCCCCTTTCTTGTCTTGTTGCTACACCTAGACAGTGAGGCACCTTCCGAATGATCCAGTGGAATGAAATAAGAAATTGGATGTCGAGGCCATTTCCTCTAAATAGATCAACTGTCCATACAATATCTATATCCTACAATTACATCTCAAGGTTGACCTATTTCCTACTTAAATAGAACAAGAGATGTATATTTGTGCAAATGCCACCACCACCTTCAACCCACAACCTCACGACTTCTATGTCATTCGATTCATCCTCTTAGCCAAGCACACCTTAGGAACTCTTTCCCTCTTCCTTGGAGTTTCTCCAAGGTTGATAAGCTCCATCCTTATAGTCTTATTCAGTTGGAAAGTGTGTGTCCGTGGTTTCTATTGTTATCCTTTCAATTATCCACACATCTTCCATTTGCGTGTGTTGATGCTTTCTTGAGTCTGTGTCTCATGATTCCTCTACTGAGGCTTCCATTGAGTTCACCATGGCTTCCATCATGGCAAACCTTTCTTCCAATGACTTGCCAAAGTCATTATTTGTCATAGTTTGCACTGATATTTCCACCGAATCTCTCCTATTTGATATTCCTTCTGCAATCATGCACCTACATATTCCATCATCCAAAGGCTTGATTTAATTTCTTGCGGAAACCATGTTCATCACATTCATCCACATTGTTGCACCCAAACGTCTCTGAATAGTAGGAATCACGTGACTTTGGTCTTTCTTAAGAATGGCCAAACAACGCAAGTGAGGGATCAACGCCACCTTCACCATCCTCATGAACTCCTACCCCATGACCAAATCAAATTCATTAATGGGAACCACTGTAAAGTTTGTAGTTCCTTCCCATGGTCCAAGCTTAAAAAGAACTCCATTGTTCATGCCAACTATCTTTTCCACTTCCGAGTTCATTGACTTGAAGGAATTTTGCATGGGCTAAAGCTCCAACCCAAGCTCCTTAGCCACTTCTTCCTTCATAAAATTGTGAGTTTCCCCACTGTCAATCATTGCCATGATTTTTCTACCATTTATCACTGCCACTACAAAACTAAGTCTTGTGAAGTCCTGCTCTTGACTTGCAGTAGACTTATATGCTACTATCGCATTCAAGACTTGAATGTCACCGAGAGAAGACTATATTGTCTTCTCAACTATGTTGATAGTTTGATTCCTTAATGGACAATTTTTAGCATAGTGATTCTGCACACAAATCCAACAAGAAACAATCTTTCCTTCCTTTTTCTCATTGGACACATTCAAATGCCATGCATTTTCCTTGCTTCCCGGATAGTTTCTTGCTCTTTGTCAGTTTTTATTTTTTGCATGCTTCTCTCTCAAACCATCATCTTCCAAGTTCTTACTTGACCTTTCTTTGTAATCAAGGAACTTGTCCACTACCATCTTCCAAGGAATTTATACTTTTTTCCTATGTAACTCCGTCTACACCCAAGGATGAAGTCCCTTCATAAAATGATACAAGTGATCTTCTGTGAACATGTTTGGAATTTCCAACATAAGGTTGGTGTATGAATTGATTAGGATTTAACGCTTGACACATGCTTGAGTCCCATCAATTGGTTCCTTGGATTCCACAGATGACTTATGGGTCCAAACTATGCCTTCAAGGTTGCTTTCATATCCTCCTAGTTGTCTATCTTCACAACATTACACTAAACTACCAAGTATTTTTCCCTAGCTCTCCACTAAAGCTTCATGGTACCCTTTAGAAACATCGCAACAACATTCACTTTTACCTCATCAAAGCTTCCACCCATTTTCCCAAGTTGTTGCTCAACGTGCCAAGAAAAGTTACCCAACAACTTAACATTGTGAGTGCCATAGTATGAATCTAGTTCTTTGATCTTGATTCTTAATGGTGCCATCAAAATACATCCCTAAGCCTTTGTTTTCTTTAACAAGTTTATGGTTCATCTTGGTAATCAACCTTTTTTACAATAGAATTAACAAAGTCTTCCACCTCCTTTAATTGTTCTTCAAATTCTGTGATAAGTGTTGCGGTGTCAGAGCACAACACATTAGCCTCATTGCATGCCCCCAATGTTCCATAGATGGATTGAGTGAGTGCATTCACTGTATATTCTAAGGCTTATGATATTTTCCTAGGGCTCTCCATGGAGTCCAATAATTGTCTCACTATCTTATCTAGTGCAACAATTCAGGACGTTATCTTCGCATCCCTTGGAGTCTATCCATCATCACCATCCTCATGGTTTGAGGCCCTTTCTCATTCGATAATGCCATCAGTGCCTTGTTGTACTTCATCACTTTTCCAAGATGATTACTACCCCTACGACATGCTACTTACCAATGTGCACCTACATGGTGATTGTTTTCGATGGAAGCACCAAGTTTCAACCGGTTTTTTCTCTCACACCATTTTTTCTCAAAAGTTGTGCTATGATACCAACTTTTTCTCAAAAGTTGCGCTCAGATACCAATTGTTGGCATGACCCTAGTAGAAGTGCCCTAAATTTTCTCGTTTCCTTCTCCAAGCAGTGTGCAACACCAACGTGCCTCGTTTGCAAGGGGTAAGACAACTTACGACTATAACACAAGGACTACGCATATTCACTCAAGGTATGTCCATAAATATGACTTGAGATATAAGTTATTAGATAACCACAAGTCTTACTCACTTAATTACCCCACAATTACTTAGTTCAACTCTTATCCAAGTTTACGGTTAAGTCTTATTCATGAACATTAACAAGAAGCCACAACATATCACACAAGAGATAGGCATGACATTCAAGAAAAGTGTTGTTGTCTCTATTCAATAGTATATAATGTAATAAAGGGTGGTAGACAACTACCAACAACATATTACATAATACATAGGAAACTAAGGCAAGAGCCTCCAAATGCAAGACTTCACTGTCACATGTGATCCCTTGCCATTCCAATCTCATGCACACCCATAACTATCTTCCTCACAATTATGCCTACCAAATGGTTCACTATACCATGCCTGTGAAGTGTGCCCAACCTACTCCTAGTGCACCCTGTCTGTTGCATAGTGTGCCTAGTATGCACTATGTGCTTTCCCTGCTACCAAGTGTGCCCACTCTATAAGTTGTCCCATTATAGTGCAACCAGTCTCCTATTAGTGCTCCCAATATACAAGTGCACACAACATTAGTCTAAAGTGAGCCTAGGATCAGACTTCCACTTTGAAGTGTTGAATGCTTGAATTCTTGAATGATGCCTTTTTTCAAGTGTGACCTCTCTTTTATAGTGTGTGGCACCAACCTTCTCCCTTGTCTTAAGGTGGGGTGCACCACACTCAAGCCTCAAAATAGTTTCGCTTGTGCCTTGTCTACATGCCTTCTCACTACCCAATCCACATGCACCCTTGCTTGAGATGGAAGTCGCCTTAGTGTGCCTTTCCTTTCATTTGAATTCTCCCTCACAACTCCTTCACATATTAAGTGGCACAATAAGTGATCCCATGTCTAATCCTCTCATGGGTGAGTCCACCAAGCACACCCTTCGATGATGTTTGTCAAATCCACAAGCTTCCTAGATGTGTGTGCACACTTCTTCCAAGTGTGTCCACTTTCATAAGAAAACCCCATATTCTCTACACCTTGGGATGATATCCAGTTCACCATGGCACCAATTCTACCCTACACCCATGCCTAGCTACAAGACACTTGTTGATTTCATTCCTTAGGAAATTTATTTTCGTTGGCTTTCCTTACTACCACAAGACTATACAACCCACATTGAATACATCATGTTTCCCTTGTGACACACCCAACTCTATGCCTAAGTCACACCATGTTTCCCAACTTGCTGCCCTCACATCATGAAGAAGGGTTACCATTGGGCACCAATAGTAAGAACATGACATCCTTCCCCACTTGAAGTCGTTGCCATCCTTAACAACATCCATTCGACTATAATTCCTCTACCCACACATGTATTCATCATACTACCTGCATCTAAGCTGATGCTTCCAACCACCATAATTTCACACAACTTTCCTATCTCAAAGCTTGAATGCCTCTTCCTGAATTCTACCCCTCAATCGATTTGAAAGCATATGTCTAATTATGTTTCCATCTGTCGCGGTACCAAGCGGCCTTCTAACCTGCAAGGCCACCCAATTTCTCAAGAAATTTCTATTCCCAAGTTGGTTTGTTTGGACTTACTCATTTGCTCGTCATGCTTTCTAAGAGTCATCTCACCTTTTCCCTTAGCTCAATCTCCTCATGCTCAATTGAATTGCACCATCATGTCTAGGCAAGTTGGGTAGTTAATACACTTCGTGCCAAACCCATGAAATACCTCTGCCATAAGTATCTTGAACCAATGTACTCATGTATGACTCTTTCTATATGCTTACTGGACCTAAATTTTCATCACCAAGTTGCTTTTGCAACTTAGAAATGCCAAGTTATCATGAAGGTTTTCTTACTCAAGTCATACTTGTACCCATCTTCATTTGGCTTACCTCCGTCTCCCACCGATGTAAAAATTGTTGTTGAACATGTGCCTCAATGCACCTTTATTTTTTCTCAAGCACCATCACCATGGTGTGCCTTTCTTAACTCACTTATTTCTCCTAAACAATAATCCACCTTCCAGCTACTTTAGTGGAATGAAGTGGGAAAGTGGTCTCCATGGCCACTACCTCCCGGAATTGATCAACTCTCCATACCATGTCTATCTCTTTTGGTTCTATCTCAAGGTTGCTATGTTTTTTGCTCAAGTACAATAAGAGAGGTAGATTTGTGCCAATTTAACTGCCACCTTCATCCCACAACCTCACAACTTTTGGGTCATCCGACTTGTCATCTTGTTTAAGCATGCCTAAGGAACTCTCGCCCTCTTCCTCGGATTTTATCCAAGGTTTGCAAACTCCATCCTTATTGTCTTGTCCAGTTGGCAAGTTTGCATTCACTAAGTCCATTGTGTTCATGGTTTCTATGGCCGTCCCTTCTGTTATCCTCACATCTTCCATTTTCATGGAATGTTTCTCTCCTTAATCTGCATCCCATGCTTCCTCTATTGAGGCTTCCATGGATTTCACCATGGCTTCCATCACGATGAACCTTTCTTTCAATGACTTACATAAGTCATTGTTCATCACAATTTTCACCAAGCTTTCCATCGAAGCTCTCTTAACTAGTCTTCCTTCCACAACCACATACCCACATCTTCCACCATCCAAAGGCTTGAATTGACTGCTTGTGGTACCATGCTCATGATAGTCATTCACACTATTGTTCCCATACGTCTCCACATAGTAGGAATCATGTGAGTCTATTCTTTCTCAAGAATGGCCAAATAGTCCAAGCGAAGGATCGATGCCACCTTCACCATCCTCATGAAATCCTACCCCATGACCAAATCAAATCCATCCATGTGCACCATAGTTCCCTCCCATAGTCCAAACTTCACAAAAAATCCATTGTCCATCCCAACTATCTTTTCCGCTTTGAAGTTCACTTCCTTGAAGGAATTTTACATGGGCTCATGTTCCAACTTGAGCTCCTTAGCCACTTCTTCCTTCACAAAAATGTGAGTTGCCCCACTTCCAACCATTGCCATGATTGTTTTGTCGTTTATCACATTTTCTACATAACTAAGCCTTATGAAGTCCTGCTCTTGACTTGTGGTAGACTTATCTACTAATACTACATTCATTACTAACATGACACCAACCAAAGGCTACATTGTCTTCTCACCTGCGTTGAGAGTCTACTGCCTTAGTGGACAATTCTTAGCATAGTGTTTATGTGTAAAAATCCAACAAGAAACAATCTTTCCTTCCTTTTTCTCTTTGGAAGCACTAAGTGTCATGCCTTTTCCTTGACTGCTTGCTTCCTAGATGGTTTCTTGTTCTTTGTCGACTTCTTGTTTTTTCCTGCCTAATGCTTTTCTAAAGCATCATATTCCAAGTTCTTACTTGACCTTTCTTTGTGATCAAGCAACTTGTTTGCTGCAACTATCGATGCAACATGACTTTGTACACTACTTACGCAACTCCGTATGTGCCCATGGCTGAATTCCCTTCACAAAATGATTAAAGCGATCTTCTTCGGATATGTCAGAAATTTACACCATAAGTATGTTGTATGACTTGATGTAGGCTTGAAGGATTGACACATGCTTGAGTCCCATCAACAGTTTCGTTGCAATCCACAACTTATTTCAAGGTCCAAATTGTTCCTTCAAGGATTCTTTCATATATGCCTAGTTGTCTATCTTCACAACATTACACCCATCTGCCAAGTCTTAAGCCCTGGTTCTCCACCAAAACTTCGTTGTACCCTTCATAAACATCACAACAACATTCACTTTTAACTCATTAGAGCTTCCACCCATTTTTTCAAGATATTATTCAATGTCCCAACAGAAGTTACCCAATAACTTAGCATTGTGAGTGCCATCATATGAATCTGGTTCTTTGATCTTGATTGTTAATGGTGCCATCGAATTGCTTCCTTAATCCATTGTTTGTCTCAACAAGTTGATGGTGTCATATTGGTCATTAACCTTTTTGACAACATACTTAACCATGTCTTCCACCTCCTTTAATTGTTCATAATCTTCTATGACAAGTGTTGTGGTGTTGGAACACAACACATTAGGCTCATTGGACATCCCCAATGTGCAATCAACAGACCGAGTGAGTGCATTCACCCTATCTTCCAAGCCTTTCAATATTTCCCCATGGATCTCCATGGATTCCAACAACTTTCTCACTATCTTCTTTAGCACAACAAGTCGGGACTTCATCTTCGCATCCCTTGGAATATGTCCATCATCACTGTACTCATGGTTTGAGGCCCTTTCCTCATTCAATAATGTCATTGGTGTCATGTTGTACTTTCTCACCTTATAGAGATATCTGTTGCCCCTGCGACAAGTTGCTTACCAATGCACACCAATGAAGTATTTACCTCAATGAATGCAAGAATGGGTGCGTTAGATTTTGCTAAGGCTATGCCCTCTTCCCCTCAATCTGCATCAATGCAGTGACTGTTTTTGACAACAACACTAAGTTTCAACCGATTTATGCTTTGATACCAAATTTTCTCAAAAGTTAGGCTCTAATACCAACATTCATGATTCGAGGAGAAGTGCCCTAATTTTTCTTGTTTCCTTCTCCAAGGAGCTTGCGACATTTCCATGCCTAGTTCGCAAGGGCTAAGCCAACTTGCAACTATTACACCTTATCTAATCCTATTCACTCAAGGTCTGCCTATAACTACACCTTGAACTAGAAGCTATTAGATCATCGCAAGTATTTCTCACTTATTTATCCAACAACTACTTAGTTCAACACTTATCCAATTTAACAGTTAAGTCTTATTCATGAACATTAACAAGAAGCCACATCACGTTACACAAGCGATATGTGTGACACTCAAGAAGTGTTCCCAATTATTTAATATATAGTATACAATGTTCAAGAGGGTGGCCTACAAATACCTTCAACCTTAAACTGATTACAAAATACAAAGGAAACCAAGGCAAGAGCCTCCAAACCGAAGACTTCCCTACCACTTGCGATCCCTTGTCGTTCCGACCTTGTGCACACATAGAACTGTCTTCCACACAATTTTTCCTATTGAATTGTTGATTGTACTCTACTTCTGAGGTGTGCCTAGAATGCTACTAGTGTGCCTTGTCTGCTGTACACTGTGCCCAGTCTTCACTTTGCACCCAACTTGCTTCCAAGTGCACCCAATATAGTGCGACTAGTTTCCAACTAGCACTCGTAGTGTACAAGTGCGCCCAACTCTACTCTAAAGTGCCTCCAACCTCATACTTCCACTTTGAAGTGTTGAATGCTTGAATGATGCATTATGCTAAGTGTGACCTCTCTTTTATAGTGTGTGGTGCCAACCTTATCCCTCGTCTTAAGGAGGTGTGCGCCCCACTCAAGCCTCAAGATGGTCTCGCTTGCGCCTTGTCGACGTGCAAGCACACCACCCGGTCCACATGCACCCTTGTTTGAGCCCAAAGTTGTCTCTGTGTGTCTTGTGTTACGTCCAAAGTCTCAATTGCAACGCTTTCATGTCTCATGTAGCGCACCACGTCTATGCCACTAATAGGTGCATCCACCATTCACACCTTTGGGTGTTGTTTTCCGGGTCTACAAGCTGCCCACATGTGTGGGCACACTTCTTCCAAGTATGCCCACTTTCACAAGTAAACCCCATATTCTGGGCACCTTGGGCCCATGTTTATCTCACCGAGGAACCAAGTCTATTGCATGTCCACGCCTATAAGACATTTGTCAATTTCACGCCTTAGGAAATTTATTGTTGTTGTCTTGCCTTGTCATCTCAAGGCTCTGTAGTCCACATCGAATACATCATGTTTCCCTTGCGAGGAACTTAAATCTACACCCAAGTCACAACATGCTGCCCAACTACTTTCCATTGCATTATGAATAAGGGCACCCATTGGGCACCAACACTCAGGGCGTGACATGTGGTCTCCATGGCCACTACCTCCAAATCGGTCAAATCTCCATGCCATGTCTATCTCTTCTGATTCTATCTCAAGGTTGCTATGTTTTTTTCTCAAGTATAACAAGAGAGGTATATTTGTGCCAATTTCACCGCCACCTTCATCCCACAACCTAACAAATTTTGGGTCATCCGACTTGTCCTCTTGTTTAAGCATGCCTAAGGAACTCTCACCCTCTTCCTTGGAGTTTCTCCAAGGTTTGCAAGCTCCATCCTTATTTTCTTGTTCAGTTAGAAAGTTTGCATTCACTAAGTCCATTGTGTTCATGGTTTCTATGGTCATCCCTTTTGTTATCCTCACATCTTCCATTTTCATGGATCATTGCTCTCCTTAGTCTACATCCCATGCTTCCATGGAGTTCACCATGGATTCCATCATAATGAACCTTTCTTCCAATGACTTGCATAAGTCGTTGTTCATCACAATTTGCTCCGAGCTTTCCATCAAAGCTCTCCTAGTTAATCTTCCTTCCATAACCACATACCCACGTCTTCTACCATCCAAAGGCTTGAATTGTCTGCTTGGGGCACCATTCTCATCATAGTCATTCACACTGTCGCGCCCATACATCTCCACATAGTAGGAATCAGGCGAGTCTATTCTTTCTCAAGAATGACCAAACAGTACAAGAGAAGGATCGATGCCACCTTCACCATCCTCATGAAATCCTACCCATGACCAAATCAAATCCATCCATGTGCACCAAAGTTCCCTCCCACAATCCAAACTTCAAAGAAACTCCATTGTCCATCCCAACTATATTTTCCACTTTCAATTTCACTTCCTTGAAGGAATTTTGCATGGGCTCAAGCTCTAACCTGAGCTCCTTAGACACTTCTTCCTTCACAAAATTGTGAGTTGCCCCACTTCCAACCATTGCCATGATTGTTCTATCGTTTATCATATTTTCTACATAACTAATCCTTATGAAGTCCTACTCTTGACTTGTGATATACTTATCTACTAATACTGCATTCATTACTAGCATGACACCAACCAAAGGCTACATTGTCTTCTCACCCGCATTGAGAGTCTACTGTCTTAGTGGACAATTCTTAACATAGTGTTTATGTGTACAAATCCAATAAGAAACAATCTTTCCTTCCTTTTTCTCTTTGGAAGCACCAAGTGTCATGCCTTTTGCTTGCCTCCATGCTTCCTAGATGGTTTCTTTTTTCTTGCCGACTTTTGCTTTTTCTTACCTGCTTCTTTCCTGAAGCATCATCTTCCAAGTTATTACTTGACCTTGCTTTGTAATCAAGCAACTTGTCTACTGCAACTATCGATGCAACATAACTTTGTACACTCTACTTACGCAACTCCATTTGTGCCCAAGGTTGAAGTCCCTTCACAAGATGATAAAAGTGATCTTCTTCGGACATGTCAGAAATTTCCATCATAAGGATGTTGTATGAGTTGATGTAGGCTCGAAAGATTGACACATGCTTGAGTCCCATCAACTGGTTCTGGAGCAACCGTATCTGGTTGGTCGGTTAATAGTCAAATCTGACTTTCATATTGAACGATGAATAAGAATAATGTATTATATGATGATATTACAATGGTGTCTTGGACTTAAATATGGCTTGGACACTTGATGATGAGGAGACGCCTCCTTTCATAATAACTTAATTAACCTAACTATTAATTATTTAATTATTATCTTATTTTATGTTCATTACATTGCCACTCCCTTTTAAGGGAGCTTTGTCATCAAAGCTTGAGTATTTCCTAATGTCATCCTTCATTCTGAATTGGCGTCGGTATTAGAATCGGATGAGATTTCTGGTGCAGAGACTTCCACTTCCTTTCCATTGATGTTTCTGCAATGTATTCTCTAATTGTTCCTAAATTTATGGCCAGGGGTCCAGTCATCACTGCATCGACGACATATGTTTTTCTTCTTTTTTCTATTTTCAGAGCAACTGTTAGATGACTTCGACCTATTTTCCATTTCATAGGCATATGATCGAGATTTGTGGCATTGGTGGCCAGGTGACCAAGTATCTTCACAGTACCTACATTGTGTCTCTTTTTATTATCGATAATGGTTATCGCCTCTTGTTCTTATTCCTTCCAATTTGCATTCCGCGACTTTGGCTTTATATATTGCTACTTCTACATTAGGTATGTCATGTAACTTTAACTCTTTTTGGAGGTACGGTTTAAGACCTCCTAAATAGGTTTCGAGTCTTTGCTTGTCGAACAACCCAAATACTCGTGTCGATAAGGATTCCCACAGATGTGTGAATTCCTCAATGCTTTCAACCTGTTGTAATCTAGTAAGTTTACTGAAAAATTCATCTTCTTTGATTCCTTGAAACCCATTAAAAAAATCATTTTTGAACAAGTTCCAGGTGAAGGTAAAATTATCTCTCCTCCACCATAAGTACCAATTATAGGTGTACCCTTCCATATGCATTGACGCATATTTCACCTTCTCCTCGTCAAATTGAATATTGTAAATGTTGAAGTATTCTTCTACTTTGTTTAGCCAAGCAACGCACTGGTCTTCACTCCCATTGTATTTTGACAACTTTATTTTTGCCTTAGGTGGGTACACTATGTAAGGATGATATTGATTTCCTTTTGCCTTACAGTTTGATGGTGGCTCATAACTACTGAATGATGCAAGTGACATATTTGAACTGCTTCGTTGTTGGCGGTGATTTTTAGCCTTTTTATTCTCAACTATCTTACTGATAGCATCTATTTTGTTGTTTAATCGTGCCTCCATATTTGGCAATACTTTTGTTACGGTCTCTTTCTTAAGCACCACATTGTTAATCTTTATTTCTTTTTGCAATTCTTCATAATTCTTGGCAAGTGCTTCTTGTGTGGAAATATGAATTGATGCCTCTAGCATGTATGGACTGCTGACTTGGTCTGTCTTAGGCATTAGTCTTTGTAACACCTTGATTAATGCATTATGGTTCTGCATCATGGTGCTCAGGATGTCAAATTTTTCAACCAGCCTTCTTTCTAGTACCAGAACAAGTTCGTCTTTGAGTACTGTATTGTTATTTTTCATCTCTTCCTTCAAGATTTTTTGGTTAGTGACAAGGGACTTGATGTCCTTCTCCATTTTTCCAATTTGCTCATTCAGTTCTGCCATGGTCTTGGACCTTGTATGCAGAGGTGTGTATTTCGACACTATTTTGGCTTTTGAGGTGAACTTTTGAATAATAGTAAATATTGATTAATTAATTAATATTATTATTATTATAAATTTTTTTTTTCAATGTGGTTCACGCGCCGGTTTGACCGACGGGCTACGTCCATGGAAATAAATCAGGCGGACCCACCCGAAGGAGCCTCACACCTTCGGCACACTTCATGCCTAACCCCAATAGCGTCAAAGGGAATTGAACCCACGACCTCTTTACCGAGAGGCCTAGCAATGGGTGTTCAACCAATTGAGCCAACTCTTGGGGCTTATATTATTATAATAATTATTATTATTTTACAAATATTATAATAATAATATATAATATTTGATTTTTTAAAATTTTGATTTTTATTAAATATATTATATTATAATATATTGTTTTGTTTTTTTGTTGTCGGTTAGCGTGGAGATGATGGAGCTTACGGTGGAAAGGAAGGCTGGCAAGGGATGGGAATGGGGTGCGTGAAGCAGTAGATGGGTGGGTGTAAGGAGTGGAAGGAGCAGAAGGCGAAAGGTTGCTTGGGAAGGAGTGAAATGGAGTAAGTGGAAGGGAGGTCGGAGAGGAGATGAGTGTAGGGCTAAAAGCATGGCAGATTGGCGCGAACGTTGTGCATGGAGGTGTAGGTGCATGGAGGGAGGAGAGGGGAGTGTTGGGAGGAGAGGGGAGTGTTGGGAGTAGAGGAGAAGTGAATGGATAAGGAAAGGAATGTATGGCAACAACATATGGGATGGAGAGAATTGGAGGCAGAAAGCAGGGTGGGAGGGTTGGCGTGGGAAAGCTAGGCGAAATGAGCAGTGGGGAGAATCTTGAGGATCGCGTAGAGGAGCGCGTTGGGAGTAGGGCTAGGAGAGATGCGATTTGAAGTGAGTGGGAGTATGGAAGCATAGGGCTGCGGATCGAAGAGAGAGAGATATGGGTGAGATGGAGGAAAGATGTAATGTGAGATGAGATGAGATGAAACCAAGCTCAAAGGTGGGAGGAGCTGAATCTAAGCTCACCAAAGGAGCGAAACCGCTCTGATACCACTTGGAGCAACGATACCTGGTTGGTTGGTTAACCGTCAAATCCGACTTTCATATTGAATGATAAATACGAATAATGTATTATATGATGATATTACAATGGTGTCTTGGCCTTAAATATGGCTTGGACACTTGATGATGAGGAGACACCTCCTTTCATAATAACTTAATTAACCTAACTAATAACTATTTAATTACTATCTTATTTTATGTTCGTTACAGGTTCATTGCAATCCACAACTGATTTCAAGGTCCAAACTGTTCCTTCAAGGCTTCTTTCATATATGCCTAGTTTTATATATTCATAACATTACACCCATCTGCCAAGGCTTTCGCCGTAGTTCTCCACCAAAGCTTCGCGGTACCCTTCAGAAACGTCACAACAACACACACTTTCAACTCATTAGAGCTTCCACCCATTTGCTCAAGGTATTATTCAACGTCCCAACAGAAGTTACCCAATAAGTTAGCATTGTGAGAGCCATCATATAAATCTGGTTCTTTGATCTTGATTCTTAATGGTGCCATCGAATTGCTTCCTTGATCCACTATTCGTCTCAATAAGTTGATGGTGTCATCTTGGTCATCAACCTTTTTGACTGTAACAGACTTAACCATGTCTTCCACCTCCTTTAATTATTCGTCATCTTCTATGATAATTGCTATGGTGTTGGAACACAACACGTTAGGCTCATTGAACGTCCCAAATGTGTAATCAACGGACTGAGTGAGTGCATTCACCCTATCTTCCAAGCCTTTCGATCTTTCCCCATGGATATCCATGGATTCCAACAACTTTCTCACTATCTTTTTTAGCACAACAACTCAGGACTTCATCTTTGCATCCCTTGGAATATGTCCATCATCACTGTACTCATGGTTTGAGGCCCTTTCCTCATTCTATAATGTCATTGGTGTCTTGTCGTACTTTCTCACCTTATAAAGATGACTATTTCCCCTGCGACAAACTACTTACCAATGTGCATCGATGAAGTCTTTACCTCAATGAATGCAAGAATGGGCGCGTTATCTTTTTCTAAGGCTATGCCCTCTTCCCTTTGATCTACACCAATACGGTGTCCTTTTTTTACAACAACACTAAGTTTCAACCGATTTATGCTTTGATACGAATTTTTCTCAAAATTTAGGCTCTAATACCAACATTCACGATTCGAGGAGAAGTGCCCCAATTTTCCATGTTTCCTTCTCCAAGGAGCTTGCGACATTTCCATGCCTCGTTCGCAAGGGCTAAGCCAACTCGCGACTATTACACCTTGACTACTCCTCTTCACTCAAGGTCTACCCATAGCTGCACCTTGAGCTAAAGCTATTAGATCATCGCAAGTCTTTCTCACTTATTTATCCAACAGTTACTTAGTTCAACACTTAGCCAATTAACCCTTAAGTCTTATTCATGAACATTAACAAGAAGCCACAACATGTTACACAAGAGATACGTGGAACACTCAAGAAGTGCTCCCAAGTATTTAATATATAGTATACAATGTTCAAGAGGGTGGCCTGCAACTACCGTCAACCTTGAACCGATTACAAAATACAAAGGAAACAAAGGCAAGAGCCTCCAAACTGAACATTTCCCTACCACTTGCGATCCCTTGTCGTTTCGACCTTGTGCACACCTAGAACTGTCTTCTGCACAATTTTGCTTATTGAATTGTTGACTTTCCTCTACTTGCGAGGTGTGCCTAGACTGCTACCTGTGCGCCTTGTTTGCTGTACAGTGTGCCTATTTTTCACTTTGCACCCGACTTGCTGCCAAGTGCACCCAATATAGTGCAACCCGTTTCCTACTAGCGCTCCTAGTATACAAGTGCACCCAACTCTGCTCTAAAGTGCCTCCAACCTCATACTTCCACTTTGAAATGTTGAATACTTGAATGATGCATTATGCCAAGTGTGACCTCTCTTTTATAGTGTGTGGTGCCAACCTTCTCCCTTGTCTTAAGGAGGTGTGTGCCCCGCTCAAGCCTCAAGATGGTCTCGCTTGCGCCTTGTCGAGGTGCATGCCCGTTGCCTGGTCCGCATGCACCCTTGTTTGAGCCCAAATTCATCTCTGTGTACCTTGTCTTGCGTCCGAAGTCTCAATTGCAACCCCTTCACGTCTCATGTGGTGCACCACGTCTATGCCACTGATGGGTGCATCCACTATTCACACCTTTGGGTTATGTTTGTCGAGTCCACAAGCTGCCCACATGTGTGGGAACACTTCTTCCAAGTATGCCCACTTTCGCAAGTAAACCCCATATTCTGGGCACCTTAGGCCCATGTTTAGCTCACAGAGGAAGTCCACTCCTATGAGATACTTGTCAATTTAACGCCTAAGGAAATTTAGATAGCAAGGCTTTGCAGTCCAAATCGAAAACATCATGTTGCCCTTGCAAGGCACCTAACTCTACACCCAAGTCACAACATGCTGCCCAACTATTTGCCATTGCATTTTGAAGAAGGGCGCCCAATGCGCCCATTGGGCACCAACATTGAGGGCGTGATATGTAGCATACTTAAATATCAATAAAAAAGATTAACTATTTTTTTACAATTCAATAATATACTACACCAAGTAACAATGGTAGAGTATGAAATTTAATGACTTTAAATAAATATTACTAAAATTTCCAAAAAGTTCAATAATATTTTAGAGAGTATTTGAGTAATATTTAACAACGATAATCATTGGAAGAATTCGTTTTTTTCACATTTAACTAAAAATTTGTTTTCATGAAACAAAAAAACACATTAACAACCCAAAACTTAGAAGCAATTAACATAAATAAAATAACTTAATTTTTCCAAAACAATAATGATAAATCAACTCATCTTTGCAAATTACAACTAATAATAATATTAAATTATAATGAATTTTACCCTATTATTAAAAAAAACTACAATTACTATTATATATATAAACTTAAAAAAAATTCAAGCTAAAAACACAACTTACAAAATCCTCCTCAATTTAAATAGATTTTGCCATCTCTCGCCTCCCCAAAATGAAATAATTTTCACAAAATCCTCCTCATTTTAAATAGATTTTGCCATCTTTCCCAACCCCAAAATGGAATAATTCGCACTCTTATGATCCCAAAAAAAGAACAGAATATTTTTCCAACTGTGATGACATGGCTATAGTTGCAATGATAAAGCAAAAATAAAAGGAAACTTCCGAAGTCTTCTTCATTTTCAACTAACTACTTCGAATCTACTCTGGCGTTGGGATTTCTGGACCGCTTTCCAAGAAGTTTCGTACCAGCTCTATGTATGTCATACAGAAGCAATCGAAACAGCGTCACAATGGTAATCTGTTAACCACGGCTGGTGATGGCGGTTAGACACTCTTCTAGAATTTTATATTGAATGCTTGTATTTGCTTTTACGAGAATCAGAGTGAAAACCAAATTCAAGATGTATATTTGACGGTGGGAGTTCTGCACTTTAGTAATATATGATGATGGCATCAGTAATTATAGCCGGATAGAGGGCTTTGCCATCGCCATTGCATGCACAGACACTTGAACTATTGGGTTGTTCGCATTTATCTTCTCTGATATTCTTAATTAAGTTGGATTAATGGGTATCTTCCATCCTTCAGTATGAATATGTTAACTTTATTATTCTGCTAATTTCACAGTCATTACATCCTCATCTTGGCTGAAATATACATATCATATTAATTTACATACTCGAGGATCAGCTGACACTTTCTGATACTAAAACCAGATCGTTGTTTCACTGGATATTGTGGGTTTAGTGAAAACTCTGCAAAAAAATTAAGGCATGACATCATGGCCGGGAAAGAAGATCTGGGTTCCTTTCACTGCCTTGATTGCTCTGTTTTTTTTGTTATTCGTCTGTCTATTTATTGTGAAAAAACATGTAGTGAACCCGGATCCGTTCTCCCACAAGGAGCTTTGGCTTGATTTCCCCTCTATATCTTCTGTCTTTGAAAACCCTAAAAACCCTAAGGTGACAACAATAGGATTGAATTCCACAGCAAATATTTCTCTGGATAGTACATCTGATGATCAGATTACAATATCTGTTCATAAAGCTGGAATTATCAAGAGCGAAGCGAATGAGAGCAGGTATAGTGAGCCCCCATCTCCTGCACCAAGCTTTGAAACCACAGCAAACCATGCTAAACATGACGAAGAAACCCTAGTTTTATCCGATGCAGAAAAGACTGAGGGAAGCCCGCAGCTGAGCATAACGGTTGTCAAGGTTCCGGAAGAAGAAGAAAGCTTGAAACAAAGCAAATTTGTGGATATCAACAGCTCCAAGAGCACTGAAAATGAGAAAAAACTGTGCAATATATTTTCAGGGAAGTGGGTAGAGGATGCTTCATATCCTCTTTATCAACCTGGTTCTTGTCCTTATGTTGATGAAGCCTTTAATTGCCAAGAAAATGGAAGGCGTGATATGGAGTATTTAAAATGGAGATGGCAGCCTCATGACTGTGAGCTTCCAAGGTAGGTAATCCATACCCTTAGACCCTGCATGTATGCCATGTGCATCGAACTGTACCTCACATTTCATACCATTGTTACCATACTGTTACGAGTATGGCATTTGGCTGAGTACTCAGCTCTGTACTTCCCATACTTGTTTTGACAGAGGATTAGATGGTCAATACTCACTGTACTCATGACTTTTGACGAGTACTCATGACTGTTGACGAGTACTCATGGAGTATATACTCATCCTCCTGAGTTCTTTTTCTTGCATAAAAATTGCTGGTCTTTTTGTTTTTCCCATTTTTTTTATCCATGAGTCGCCTGCTTCCGCAAGCACAATATGGTAACTATGTCTCAGACAGTTGTAGCATATGTTTACGCTCACTCTGTCTTCTATGTCAGCATTACTTTAATTCACCGTTCATTGATGTTCCAGATTCAATGCAACAGGCTTCTTGGAAATACTGAGAGGCAAGCGAGTCATGCTAGTGGGGGATTCGATGAATAGGAACCAGTTTGAGTCCTTGCTTTGTGTTCTTCGGGAAGGTCTGTCTAATAAGAGCAGACTGTTTGAGACTCATGGCTATCGCATCACGAAAGGCAGAGGATACTACATTTTCAAATTTATGGTAATGTTGGATCTCTGCCTCCCTCCTTGCCTGAACTGTATCTTCTGTTATGACCATTTTATTTTCTAACATTAGCATTCTTGACCAAGTGTAGGACTATAATTGCACTGTCGAATTCAGTCGGTCCCATTTCTTAGTTAGAGAGGGTATAAAGGTTAGATCTACTGGGAAGACGAGGCCTACATTGATGATTGATCGAATAGATAAAATGTCTTCAAGGTGGAAGAGAGCGGACATTCTGATTTTCAACACAGGGCATTGGTGGGGTCATGGAAAGACATCAAAGGGGTGAGGCACTTTAATCAATATTGCTCTGCAACGTTATTTTCTTTGCAAAGAAATTTTCATTTATGTCAAACTTTTAATTCAAGGTTTCATAAATTATGGCAGGAAAGACTACTACCAAGAAGGAGATGAAGTGCATGAACACTTAGATGTACTTACAGCTTTCAGGCGGGCAATGATGACATGGGGGAAATGGATTGATGAAAATCTGAATCCTGAAAAAACCCGTGTTTTTTACCGTGGCTACTCAGCTGCCCATTTTCGGTGAGTGCTAGATTCCAGTCTTGCTCTGTTTTTTCCATTACGTTCATTAAATTTGTGTTCTAAATAAATGAATAAACATCAGAAAACATGGTAAGATGGTTATTTAAAATACAGGGGAGGCCAATGGAACTCTGGTGGCCAGTGCAACGGGGAGACCCAACCCATCCTAAATGAAACCTTCCTTGGGAGCTATCCAGTTAAAATGCAAATTGTGGAGGATGTAATCCAGCAAATGCATACTCCTGTTACTATTTTAAATGTTACAAGATTGACAGATTTCCGTAAGGATGGGCACCCTTCTGTTTACGGCAAGCATTTTACAGAAACCGATCAAAAGAAAACACGGAGATATCAGGATTGCAGCCACTGGTGTCTTCCAGGGGTTCCAGATGCATGGAATCAGTTAATCTTTGCTTCGTTGGTCAAGGAAAAGAAGTGGAAGCAGAAATAGTGCAATGCTGAATAATAGATGTTGGTTCCCCAAGTAAGGATCAAGCAGATAGAGAAAATGAAGAGAAAATGCTGGGTGCTACATTTTTGTTTGCAACTGAAGATGGTGTGGTGTAGTGGTTGGTCATGCTTGCTTCTTAAGTGAACATCACAGGACAACAATGCTTAAAAGAGAGTACGTGTTATTTTTCTATGAGACAGATTGCTATTCAGCTTGTTGATTCCTTCATGCAGCTTTCAGTGGTATGTCTTGTACATTGCCATACGTTTGCATTGGCAATGTCTCAAGAGATTACATGTTATATTTCCACGAGACAAATTGCTATTCAGCTCATTGACTATTCCATGCAGCTGTCAATGGTTACTACATTGTCTTCATTTCGGGTTTGTAGTATACGAACACTGTTGAAAGCTCAAGAACTCTACACCTGTCAGACTCCAGACAAGTTTTGACATTTATATGTTAAAGTGGGATCTGTAGAGCACAAAGTGGGACAGTTTCAAGTATTGAGATGAAAGGAACAGGGATTTGAAATAATTGGAAGAGCTCGTAAACTTCATCTGTCAATCTTTGTTATATCGGTAAGCAGATCTGATAAGCTTCGATTGCTATTATTGTTCCACATTCAGTATTGACAGATGTGCAGATCTGATAAGATTATATTGCTATTATGGTTACACATTCAGTATTGACAGGTATCATATTCACCTGTACTGAAACTGGTATTCCGTCTAGCTTATTGTAGTGCACAGCAAATAGTTTTCCTTTCATATATGTTGTCCTCATCATTTTAGTGTAGACATGGCTGATACGTGACTAGGATGCTTAAACAGGTTACGACTTGAACTGTTTGATTTTTTACATTATATGCCATCAAAGTTGCTAACAATAACCTAGTTGTCTCTTTATCTTTTCTTTAGTGTCTTAATCTTTTTTCTTTAGTCAATTCAGAAATTTTACGTAAAATAAGCAGTGGGAGCACTTTCATATACAGAAGAAAGCCTGTAGGAGACACAACCTTTGAGCCCTAAGCGTCACCAGCTTAAAATCAAAATTTTTAAGATCTGTCTGCGTGTTGCTCTATGAAGATTGCAAACACTTGTGATAATATACAGGTGTTGGCTGAGGGTCCGGCTTACTTGTGTAAATCTGCTTATGGTCTTTGTGTCACTGACTCACTGCAAATGGTTGTTGTGACTGCCTTGTGTTTATGCAACCATTGGTGTTGTCGGCCTCATTGTGCTTTCTGCAACTTGGTGTTGCAGTCTTTTCCGATCTGCAAAATTTGGTTTTGTGGCTTCTGCCACCTTGCAGCTGTGTTTCTCTGTAAGACATTGCAACCTGCTTTTTGCGGTCTTCTTCTGGACACTGCAGGTAAAACTTGATGTCTTTGGCTGCTCCATAAATTTTTACATCAAAATGTCAAAACTTATGTGACTTGTAGCTCAATTAGCCACCTGTGAACCATGTGTCTGTCTGTGTAGAAACATTACTTCGAGATTCAACTCAGTTATGAACTTTTAATTAGGAAAGTTTCTCATTGGAATCTGTTGCTTTTACATCGAATTTTGCTTGGATGTCTTTCTTTGTCTTGGGCTTGACTGACATCAAGATTGTTAGGATTTCATGATGAGCCCAAAAGTATCCAAGTGCAAAGGTGATGTTCTAAAACGCCTTTAGGCTTTAAATGATGAAGCACATCTTTGTAAGAAGATCTGAACTTAGCATAACGCATCGTGGGTGTCAAATGAGGCTAGAGCCTCACAAATAAATATCTTTCAGTTTACTCCTAAGACCCCAAAGAGTGGGACTGTAATAACCACTAAAGTGGTTAACCATTAATAAAGAAGTGATCAAGTGATCCCAAGGTCAAATGAAGCCCTCAACTTGGGTTTATATTAAATATTCTCACATCCTCCCTTAAACACAACCTGGAGGATCCATCAAGGTGGCATAATTATCTCAACAAAGAGAAGATAATGACGACAAGATTATGACTTGCATTGATAAAATTCTTGGCTTGTGCCATGACAACCAAGGAGACTTTTTTCTCATACGGAAAAATTAAACAAGGCTTTCTATCCTTCTTCAATATAAATTGAAAACTGCATATCAGTCCCACATTTAGGGATTTCCTACAATGGCATTTCAAACATTTAGAGGCACTGCATCACATTTGGGTCATAAATAATCTGGAAATAAATAATGAACTAAAACTTACACTATTTTTTGATTGTTAACTCTATATTCTTATGCAACCATTTGAAGGATATGGTGTTGGATATGCCTTAGTATAACCTGATTTTGTTTACGTATGAATTTGATTTTAATTTCTTTTGGTTTTGGGAATTGAGGATGAGAGTTACAATGATCTTCTTAACCGACATCTTCAAAAGAAACACTTTTTCTCTTTAGTGCACACCAATCTGCAGTGAGACTTAACTATTGGTGCTAACCTATTGTCTACTATTTACTTCAATGTCTTCATCCTTTTCTAGTGCTTTTTCCACCGCTTGTTTATTGTCTTCCTTAGTGTGAGCAATCATGAATTTCTTCTTCTTGGATGTCATTTGAGGGTGTAAATTCCAATCTATTATTTAGTATGTCAATCGCTCTTGTAGTGCTTGCAAAAGTAAAACTACTGGAGCTTTTGAATGGTATTAGTGCCCTTTTGTTCTTGCTTCTTTGGTTTGCTTGAACTTTTCTTATCATAGGGATAAGTCTTTACTTTCCTTCCCTTGGCCTCAATATATATAGGCTTTGTAGATGGTTCATCAAGGCTGTAGATCTAGGATAGTGCTATTTCAATTTGAATGCAATTGTGCAACATGTAAATGCATTTTGATTTGAATTTTATCACTATATAAATGCCATTTGTTCTGGTACTTGATGGAGTGGAAGTCAGAGCGATTGTCTTGTTGGTCCCATCTTAGGGACAGTTCCTGATTTGGTGATTTAGGGTCCCAAAACTTCCAGGGCTTATTTGAGGGCCTAATCAACATCTTTTGGGGTCAAATTTTTGAGATTTTGTCTCTTAGCAATTTGATGTTGACAAGCTTGTCAAGATCTTCCAATGAGTTAAAGATGTCTAAAAATGAAGTTCATATGCAAAAGTTATGCCTTCGATCAGTTGACTTATGCTTTGAACACTATAGTGCCAAGTGTATGGCATGCCAACCCTTATTTCTCACACAACACGTGGAATTTCAAGAAGATTCTAGAGGATCCAACATCATAACCTTAATCGGAAGTTGGGACATGCAAACATCCTAAACCTAGAACACTATTAGGATATGTTAAAAACCGAATAACAAGGAAAGGGGTTTTGTAATGATTTATTGATCTATTGCTAAGAAGAGTAAAGGAGTGGAATAATTGAGTAGAGTAGAGGAAGACGAAGACTTTTTAGCATTCACATGTCACAATGTCTATTATAACTCCATGGTGAATCCATCCTTCTTTGTGTCTTGTATTATATATCCGAGAAGAAAAGAGCAAGGCACCATCCTCATCTTCTTGTTGGGTTTTCCAACATTGGATTTTAGAGGGTACATTTTGCAATCATTGTTTTGAGGGTGTGCTTTTTTTGCTACTGTAGACTTTCTCTTATATTCTTAGCGCATTTCAATTTTTTGAGCACTATCCTTGTAATATTACATTTTAATCATAAGAATCACCACATAATATAGTCTAACCTCATAGTGTTTGTAATAGCATTTAAGATTTGTTGTAATGAACTATCTCTTTGAATAGCCATGACAGTTTACAAATCATATTGATATCAAAACAATTTTCCTTGGGGTTCTTGTGGAGTTTTGAAAGATCTAGCATTTGGTTTAATGATAGTAGTTTCAAACCCTAGTCATGGTCGATGAGTATAGTAGCATTCCGAAGGATGACTGAGATATTTACAACATTGGAAGTGCAAGTCTCTAATACGTCTTGGAGTATAGTGATGTTAATGTCTACTTTAGAGAACAAGTTCAAACCTTTTGGGGAGAATAACAACTTTAACTTGAACACTAGCTAATAGGGACCTAAATACCTAATGAAATAAAGATGAAGTTCTAGCACAACATCTTCCCAACCTTTGTTCAAAGTGGAAGCAAAATGGACATCAATCCCTTTCAAAGTGAGATTGATGCTGTGAACTTGAATCAATGGTTGCAATGGTTAGAAGTTTATTCAATGTGCATAACATATGAGAAGATAAATATATATGATTTTTCTAAACGAACCTAGAGGGTCATGTTCAAACTAAGCGGGGAAGTTATACAAAGAAACTTGGATTGGGGGGTGATCCATCAGTGACTAAGTGGGAGGTCTTTAAAGCTCTCATCAAGTCACGATTTGACTTTATTGATATGGAGAGGACCAATGGATTTGTTTGCATTACTACAGACATAATTGAGGGCAAAGTTTGCAAGAGTACACTAGTGAGTTTGGAAAACAAGCCATTTTGTTGGGGACATCTTCCAAAAATCTAGATGTAGTCCTCAAGTATTTGGGTGGTTTACATAGTTATTTAAGGAGGTAAGCGATGCCCTTTAAAGATGAGATCATCTACAAGGCATGTGTGTAAGCACAATATATGGAGATGAACAAGAAGAAGGGATAGCCAAGTGGTTCCAAATAGACATATCAACATGGAGCTTCAAAAGAAAGAGAAGGGAAGAACATTATTGTCAGTGCACATCAGTTGAATGATCCAAAAAATCACTATAACCATTGTAACAACGATGCTCAAACCGACTATGATCCTTGAAACATTGAGATTAAAAACTCAATAATGTAATGATCTTCCTATGTTTTAGAAATGTCCTTGCATATCTACCATGAACAGTGTAAGGAAGCTTTGTAATGTCCCAAATTTTGATTTTTAACCATTCGAGAGAAAATAATTAAATTTGGAATTCCATGGCTTAAGTCACTTTGAAAACTTCATGATAAATTGTTAAGGGGGTGATGTGGGTCATAGAATTGTAAAGTATGGTGTCCAATATTTATGAATAATGTGACATTAGACAAATTGGCCAAGGAGGGCACATTCAAGAAATAATTGTGGGCCTCTGGGATGGTGTGACACCTGGAAGGAATCTCATAATGAAGAAATCTTGAGAGTGTAACTCACCATTGACTAAAAATAGCCAAGAGGGGTGCGTTAGCGTAGGAAGGAGTCCAAGTGGGTTGTAACTCCCACCAAAGGAGGAAGAATCTCCTCAAATCAAGGCACATGGCAATGATGATATTCCATCGGCCAAAAATAGCTAGTGAGGGCGCATGAGGGAAAGAGTGGGCCTAAGGGGAGTTGTAACTCCCACTAAACAAGGAAGGCATCTCCTAATTTGAATTCCAAGGTAGACCAATTATCCATGAGGCCAAAAATAACATTAGAGAGAAAGTTAATGTGTCCCAAAGAATCATTCTTTCATGAAAATAATATTTATTAATATTTTTGGGAGAGAACTCTAGAAGGATGAATGAGGAATTATAAAAGAAGGGTGAGGGCACCAATTGGGGGATCTTTTGACAAAATTATTTCTGAATTGAAGAGTTCTTGTGGCTTTCAAGCTTGGGAGATGCACCCTTTGCATTTGTGACTGGTTTTGGTGGTGAAAGATTCCACCCTAGCTGGTGTGAGAGGAGAGATCATTTATATCTCTTGATTTGGGCTTCATTGCAGATGTTGAAAGAGATCATCTAGATTTTTCTACCGATCTTTAGATCAAAATATGTTGTGAGTTTTATTGCAGATCTGAAGATTCATCTATGTTTTAATATTCTAATGTGTTGGTTTCCCAGTGTTGTCAGTGTGGAGGGTGCACTTGCTCTCATACAATGTTAGTTTGGTATTGTTTTTAGTGTTGGAGGGTGCATTTGTGGAAGATAGTGCATCATTTTGGAGTTGCAAGACATATTCTCAATTCTCTTTCTCTGATCCATTGTGTTTGTGTTCTTGATGTGCGGTTGAAGCAACTCTATCATTGGAATTGGTGTTGGTGGGTCAAGATTGATTTGCTGGTTTTGATATCTCTATGCATTTATGGATTGTGAGACCTATTCCATTGCGATCGAAGTGTCGTTTCCAGTGAGAAACACTTTTTGTTTCACCGAAAAAGGTTTTCGGATGACCAAGATACACTCATTTTATCATATCCACTCTATTTGGTATCTTCTTCTGGCAGAGGAGCACACCTATGCATTTCTATCTTTGTATTTCATGAGTTTTGAGCTGCTGTAAGAGCCATCTATTGTTGTAAACGATATTATTACTATTTCCATCCATTAATAAGGAAGATTCATAGTGCCTTTCTCCATATTGTGTTCAATGTTCAAGTTTTCGGTAGATCTATATGCAAATATGTTAATATGGTTATGCAATCTTAATGCATGTGTATTACATTTTCATTAAAGTACCATGAAGTCTGTGATTGAGCTGTTTAGGTTGCTTTGAAAGTGTTTGTGTCCAGTTGGAGTTGTTTGGGTCAAATTCGAGTGGGTTAGGAAGTGTTTGGAAAAGTATGAAATTTAGTGTTTCTGTATGAAATTCCAGTCAAACTTCCTATATTCAAGTTGGTATTTGTGGGGCTGTTCATGCTTGACAAAATTGAAATATATACCATTTCCCGCTGTTACATGTGGCCATAAATTCTTCCTTTGAATTTGGTGATATGATTAGTACTTTCAATGCTTCAATATTGATGACAAAGAGGTTGCATACAAACTGTTTGAAGAAAGTTTTGAACTAGACTAAAGAACCAGCTACCAAACTTTATATCAAATTTGGTTTGGGAACATTATAGTGGTTTCAAAACATTTATTATGGGATACACATCTTTATTCAAATCCAAATTTATATATGTATTCCGTTGTTGAATTTGAACATCTCATAAGCGTTCATAAGCCATTATTTGGAAAGAGTTAAAAATCAACATAATTTATGTTGGAAATTTGGAGTTAATATTCCTAGTGTTAAGATTTCATATGCTTAGCTAGATATCATTAGTCTTTAATCCAAATTCACAATAGTAGCACATGTATAATTATTGAAAGAAACACAATCACGAGATAGACACAAATTTATTCTGGGAAACCCTCAAGGGAAATAAAATCCAACAAAACTTTCTATGTATAAGATGTATAAGATAAAACCCCAAAATAGGTAATCCTCCTCCTTGCTGGTATGTCTTTCTCTCTATCTCTCCAATGCGCAATACACAAGTGTGACTCTGTGTTCAAATGAGGAACACAACTCCTCTATTTATACTTTTTTTGTCACTTGACTTTTAACCTAACAAGTTGGCCCCACTAAACTGTCTGGGTCGACTTCACCTAGGAAATCACAAAACAATATTATATTATATTAGGGTACTATTGACCCAACTTATAATGGAGGCTTTACCTCATGACTCTATGATGATCAATTACAATAATAACATCTTGACGGAGGAATCAGAACATCTCCCTTGGGGTACATCAATAAAATACATTTAGAATATCCTTTGAAGTTACAATATTTCAACACCCCCCCTTAACAAGAAGGGTATTCTATTGACAACAACATCATCAACTATAGGAGTAACGAGAGAGATCATCTTCAACAATATCAAGGTAATACATCTATACGTTATAGGAAGTTTTCAACAATCATCAGTAATTGGAACAGTTACTCTTCAATGTCTTCAGTACTGGAACATCATCTTCTACAACACTACGTCTTTATCTTCTGCAACACTCGATCACTTGATCCTTTGCAGCGACACTTCAATCTTATTGATCCTTTGTGGCAACACTTTGATATTCTTGATCCTTTGCAGCAGTACTTCGATCTTCTCGATCCTTTGTAGCAACACTTCGATCTTCTCGTTCCTTTGCAACAACTCTTCGATCTTCTTAATCCCTTGCAATAACACTTCGATCTTCTCGATTCTTTGTAGCTCATTAGAGTAATTTTGGGGTCTAAAATGGGCCTCCTAAGGAAAATAATAAAATAATAGTTAAAATAATAAAATAACACTTAAAATCATAAAATAATATTGATTAATTTTGGAGGAAGAAAGAAAAAACTACTTTTTGTGTTCGTATTTTCGACATATCTCCCTGTGTTTTTACTCAAATTTCGATCGGGAGAGCTCGTTGGATGCGGAATTCGATTCTGCATCCAACGAGTACCCACACTGCATACTTTTGATGGACGCCGCTACCCCAAAAACAAGAAATACCTGAAAAAAACGTGATGATGATGTCATCATCACATTTTTTCAGGGATTTCTTGTTTTTGGGGTAGCGGGGTCCATCAAAAGTATGCAGTGTGGGTACTCGTTGGATGCAGAATCGAATTCCGCATCCAACGAGCTCTCCCGATCGAAATTTGAGTAAAAATACAATGAGATATGTCGAAAATACGAACAAAAAAAGTAGTTTTTTTTATGACAAATATGTCAATTCAACCATTATGGTTGACTGATTTTATTGAAATTCTATTGGTTCTTGAATTCCAACTCACAAAAACTTATTTTGGCACGTTTTCTTATAAGGCCCATTTTAGACCCTAAATTTCCTCTAATGTACAATTCGATCTTCTTGATCCTTTGCTGCAATACTTCCTGCAGTACACATGATCTCTTTGCGGGATGATTAATCCCTATCGCTTTAGGACATAGGTCCAAGGATGATGTAATCCTCATTAGCCTACCCCCCCTTAATGAGGATGGTCCATAGTATCGACCAACTGGATTGTACGCAAATGAATGCAGGACCATATCGTCTACAATTGAATGTAGATATCGTCCGCACGTGAATGCAAGACCTTTCATTTGTAAGGAATCAACGTAGACAATCCTCAGCTTGTTAAGGCTAGGACCACTCCAAGCGAGTGTTATACTTCGTCATCTACGTATGAATGTAGGAACGTTTTCTACTGTAGATCTCGTCCGCACGTGAATGCATGACCTGTCATCCGTAAGGACTCAACGTAGTGCATCCTCATCTTTAAAGCAAGGACCACTCGCAAGCGAGTGTTATTCTATGACATCTACATATGAATGTAGGCACACTCTCCATGCGAGAGTAACGTCTACAGGACCATCCTTAGCTAGTAAGGACCACTTGCAGGAGCAGAGTGTTATTTTTTGCAATACCATCCTTAAGAGAGGATACTATCGTCCACAAGTGAATGTCAAACCTCGTTAGTATCTGTAGGCGCACTTGGCCTCTTTCATATTGAAGCATCACTGCCATCCCATCATTAATGACAATCTCATCATCACTCGCCCTTTCCAGGGAGGATCCATATCATCAACCTACTCCCCCTTTGTCCGAGGAGGGTTCATATCTTCGACCTGTTCTTCCTTTTCCAGGAGAGCCCATAACTTCAACCTATTCCTCCTTTTCGAAGAGAGTCCATATATTTGACCCGTTTCTCCTTTTCGAGGAGAGTCCATATCTTCGACCTATTTCTCCTTTCCGAGGAGAGTCCATATCTTCAACCTCTTCCTCCTTTTTGAGAAGGGTCCATATCATTATCGTTCCTTCTTGCGAGGAAAGTCTTTTTGGACTACACCAAGCTTGTCACAGAAGTCTTCAAACTTTACTCGAGATACAGGGTTGGTCAACACATCAACGACTTGCTCATCGATACTCACATACTGGAGTTTTATAGCTCCCTTCTGTACCATATCCCTTGTATAAAAATATCAGATTTCTATGTGCTTTGATTTATCATGGAACACAAGATTCTCTATCATCTTTATACAACTTTGGTTGTCACATATAATCACTGTGTTATCCAACTCCATGTTAAATAGACCCGACATAAGTTTCCGAAGACATATCACTTCATAACTAGCAGAGCAAGCTGCTATGTATTCTGCTTCAGCTGTGCTGAGAGCAACAATAGATTGTTTCTTACTAAACCATGAGATCATGGTAGATCCCAGACAATAACATCCACCTGAGGTGCATTTTCTGTTTGCGATGCTTCCTGCCCAATATGAATCTGTATATCCATATAATCTTTATTCATGATCTCTAGCATAGTATAGTCCAAAGTCTATCATACCCTTTAGGTACCTCATCACATGCTTTGCAACTATCATGTTTAACTAGAAAATGACTCAAGGTGTTCACAACAAAGCATATATCTGGCGTTGTATTCATCAGATACATCAATGACCCAATAATCTATATGTACTGAGTCATATCCACTAGCTCTGATGATACATCAAATAACAGCTTCAGGTTGGTGTCCATGGGTGTGGCCATGGCTTTATAATCCAACATATCAAAACTTTTCAACATTTCCACTACATACTTTCCCTGGTTTAGAAAGATTCCTTCTAGGCTCTGCCACACTTCAAGTTCGAGGAAATAATGCATCAATCCAAGATTTTCGTCTCGAATTCTTCAGCTAGCTTCTTCTTGCAATATGCATTACGTTTCTCATTTCCTGTCAAAAATAGATCATCCACATACAATAATAGTATGACAGGTTCATCATCCATAACCTTCATATAAAGGTTAGGATCCACTTTACTTTTGGTAAAGCCCAAGCTTGTCAAGAAGCTATCTATTCTTCCATACCAAGCTCTATGATCTTGCTTCAGTCCATACAGAGCCCTTTTCAACTTACATACATGAGTCACTTTGTTTTCAACTTCAAATCCTTGTGGCTGTTCGATGTAATACCTATTCCTCAATCACACCATTCAGGAAGGCCGTCTTTACATCCATTTGGTGTAGATCTCACTTCATCATGGAAGCAAGTGCCATGATGGTTCTGATGGAAGTGTACCTTGCTACTGGAGCAAAAGTCTCTTCATAATCAATCCCCTCTTTTTGAGAGAATCCTCTGGCCATAAATCTTGCCTTGTACTTTTCAATACTTCCATCAACTACATGTTTTATCTTTTAGATCCACTTCAAAGGGCCACACTCTTGTTTTCTGGTTTGGGTACTATATCCCAAATATCATTCTTCATTATTGAATGGTATTCTTCTGTCATTGCTTCCACCTACTCTTTATTCTGTGCAGCTTCCTCGTAGCTGGCAGGTTCTTGATTTACAAGGTCACACATCAAAACTACATAACTGGAGAATGGCTTTGATCTCTTGCTTGTTCTTATGGAGTGTTCTGGAGCTCCATATTTCTCTGCTTCTTGTATGATTTCTCTTACCCAATCACATTTTCTCTTTAGAGATATATCCATAGTAGGGGGTTCCTGAGGTTCTAGCATATCATGATCTTTTGATGCTACTATTTCAGGACAGGGTTCAACTTCTACCTTTATGGGAGGTACATTCTCTTCATGTACTTCTTTAAGCTGACACCTTTTGGATTTCTTAAGAGCAGTTTCTTCATCGAATGTCACATCCCTACTAATCTCAATATGATGGAATCCTAAAATGTATATCCTGAAGGCTTTGGAGACTTCACAGTATCCAACAAATATTTCCTTCTTTCCGGAAGGATCCAACTTGGTTCTCTTCTCTTTCAGAATATGCACATATACTAGAAAACCAAGTATCTTGAGATGGCTCACTTCAGGTTTCTTTCTTGTATACATTTCTTCAGGAGTCTTGAATCCAAGAGCATTGTGAGATAATCTATTCTACACATACACAGTTGTTCTTGCTGCTTCAACACACAGATGCACAAGAAGGTCTTGGTCACGAATCATTGTTTTCACTACTTCCAGAATTGTTCTATTCTTTTTTTCAGCACCACCATTATGTTGGGGATTGTAGGGAGTGGTTAGTTCCCTCTTGATTCCAGCTTCTTTGCAGAATGCTTCAAATTCTTTTGAAGTATATTCTCCACCATTATCCTATCTTAGTGTCTTGATTCTTCTTTCTGAATTTTTCTCTATCGAGGCTTTGCCTTGAATTTCCCGAACACTTCACTCTTGGTATTCAAGAAGTATATCCATGTCTTTCTTGAATAGTCATCAATAAATGTGACATAATATTCATATCCACTTAAAGATGTGTAGGGCATAGGACCACATACATCAGAAAGAATTAATTGCAACGTAACTTTAGTCCTTGTTTCACTTTTCGGAAATGGATATTTGATGTTCTTCCTCTTGAACATCCTTTGCAAGTTCTCTCATGATCAATCTTCAGATATGGTAAACCTGTTACCACTTTGATCACATAAGGTAATGCTTTGTAGTTGATGTGAGCAAGCCTTCTATGCCATAGTTCACTTGAGTTAGTGGTCTCATGGACAAGGGATTTTTCTGGATGTCCCTTGAGTTTGTATAGTCCTCTTTCTTCTTCACCAATGACCACAACATCTTCAATTGTTTTTCCTTTGGTCCACATGAGTACTTGTCCATCTATAATAACAACTCTATATTCTTTCTTATCTAGTGCTGAGATGGAAAGTGGGTTCTTTTTCAAACCTGGTACATATAGTACTTCCTTTATCTTCATGGAGGTTCCAGGGCCAAGCTTGTAGCTTGATTCACCAATGCCTTTGATGCGATATTGATAGTCATCTCCTAATGATACTTTCTGAGGAGAGTTCTTTTCTTCAAGTCTTGACAAAGTTTTCTTCTTCTTTGTCATGTGCTTTGAGGCACCACTATCAATAAGCCATGTATCTTCTCCAGGTGTTACAGACCCAGAGAGTGTAGAGAATAATACACATTCTTCTACATCTTCTTTGTTTATCTCTTTAGAGGTATTTCTTCTTCTTCTTCATCCTCATCTTCAGCTAGATGAGCATGATATCTTTTGTTGGTGTTCTTCTTCAATGGACACTCTTTGGTAAGGTGTCCTATCTTATGACAATTGTAACATTGATATTTGGAGTAGTCTTTATTTTGATTGTTTTCTCTTTTCTTCTGAAACTTCTTTGGAGCTTTATATTCCTTGTGACTATCCTTCTTGAAGTTTGATTGTCTTCTTCTTCTTCTGGTATGTGTGGCTAGAGCTTGATCATCTTCTTTAAGTAAAGTTTCTCTATTAGCTACTCTAGCTTCCTCTTGGATGCAACTTCCCATACAGTGTCAAACTTCATACTTTCTTTTCTGGCACACAAAGTCTATATGAATGAATCCAAAGGTCTAGTGAGACAATTAAGAGCAGTCATGATTAGTTCATCTTCATCAAGGGAGTCTCAAATAGCATCCAGTTGTTCCTTGAATTGAGAGACCCTTGTGAAGTGATCTTGAACTGATTCTCCTTTACTCATCTTGGTGCTCTTCTGTTGAGCTCTCAAATTCATCTTTTTGTTGATGTTCCTTCTCTCATACATTTTGGAAAGGGAATCATACATTTTCTTTGGTGTCTCATTGGATGACACTTGATGGATCAAGTGATCTTTGATAAAATCAACAATGATCCTCGTTGCCTTGATTAGGTCCTTCTGGTACTTCTCCTTAGCTTCATCTTCTTTTGGTTCTAGGACTTCATCTTTGATATACTTATCAAGATCATTCTCTCTAAGAATGAGACCAATCCTATACTTCCATGCTCATAAGTTTTCAATGCCTTCCAGCTTATCCTCAAGCTTATTGCTTGGGGCCATCCTATCCAGGAGGTCACTAAAAATTGAAATTTCTCAAAATGAAAAGCTGAACTTACTGGGAGATGCACTTGACTGAGGCGAGTTGGTTGGTCCACTTAGTTCTTGGAGATCCCAAACATTCACCTTTCAAAAATTGCTTGCGGGGTTTTAGTTTCTGTAAAATTTCTAGTTCTGGTTTTCTGCAGTTTTTTGGTTCAGGGCAAAACTAGGGTTTTTCCTTCACGGAGATTCAACCACCCAAAAACTTCGATCTAGGGCTCAATAGATGCGCTCTAGGGAGGCACACCTTTCTATGGAAACAGATCTTCAAAATTTCAACTTTTGTAGAAACTCTAATTTCTTGCTGGAGGGAGAGGAGAGAGAGTTTCACCTTGTGAAAGCTGTTCTATTCAGGTTAGCTCTGATACCATGTTACGATTTCATATGCTTAGCTAGATATCATTAGTGTTTAATTCAAATTCACAACAGTAGCATATGCAAAATCACTAAAAGAAACACAATCACAAGATAGACACAGATTTATCCTAGGAAACCCTCAAGAGGAAGAAAACCCAACAAAACTTCCTCTGTATAAGATGTATAAGATAAAACCCCAAAACAGGTAATCCTCCTCCTTGCTGGTATGCCTCTCTCTCTCTCTCTCTCTCTCTCTCTCTCTCTCCTATGCGCAATACACAAGTGTTAGTTTGTGTTCAAATGAGGAACACAACTCCTCTATTTATACTCTTTTTGTCACTTGACTTTTAACTTAACATGTTGGCCCCACTAAACTGTTTGGGCCGACTTCACCTAGGAAATCTCAAAACAATATTATATTATATTATATTAGGGTACTATTGACCCAACTTACAATGGAGGCTTTACCTCATGACTCTATGATGAGCAATTACAATAATAACATCCCGACAGAGGAATGCAAACATCTCCCTTGGGGTACATCAGTAAAATACATTTAGAATATCCTTTGGAGTTACAATATTTCAACACCTAGTTTTTATTAGGGTGATATTACAAACTTGTAAAACTAACTCCAAATTTCTAACAGAAATTATGTTGATTTTCAATTTTTTCCAAACAATGGCTTATGAAGGTGTATGAGATGTTCTAGTTCAACAATGAAGGAATATATATATCTTTGGATTTGAATAAAGATGTGCAATCCATAAAATATGCTTTGAAACCGCTATAATGTTCCCAAACCATATTTGATATAAGGTTTGGTAGCTGGTTATAGAGTCTAGTTTGGAATTTTCTTCAAACACTTTGTATGCAAGCTCTTTATCATCAATATTGAAGCATCGAAAGTACTGATCATATCACCAAATTCAAAGGAAGAATTCTTGGCTATATGTAACAATGAGGAATGGTATATATTTCAAATTTGATCAAGCATGAACAATCCCACAAATACCAACTCAAATATAGGAAGTTTGACTTGAATTTCACCACAAAAACGCTAGATTTCATACTTTTCCAAACACTTCCTAACCCACTCGAATTGACCCACACAACTCCAACTCAAAACAAACACTTTCAAAGCAACCTAAACAGCTCACTAACAGACTTCATAGGACTTTAATGAAAATGTAATACACATGCATTGAGATTGCATAGCCATATTAACATATTTGCATATAAATCTACCGAAAACTTGAACATTGAACACAATATGGAGAAAGGCACTATGAATCTTCCTTATTAATGGATGGAAACAATAATAACACTGATTACAACAATAGATGACTCTTACAACAGTTCAAAACTCATGAAATACATAGATAGAAATGCATAGGTGTGCCCCTCTGCCAGAAGAAGATACCAAATAGAGTGGATCTGATAAATGAGTGTATCTTAGTCATCTAGAAACCTTTTTAGGTGAAACAACAAGTGTTTCTCACCGGAAACGACACTCCAAAAAAAATGGAGTAGGTCTCACAGTCTAGAAATGTGCAGAGATATTAGGACCAACAAATCCTTCTCGGGCCATGAACACCGGTTTCACGAACACTGGTTTCAGTGATAGAGTTACTTCAACTGCACATCAAGAGCACAAACACAATGGATCTCAGAAAGAGAGTTGAAAATATGTTTGCAACTCCAAAATGATGCACTCTCTTCCACAAATGTGCCCTCCAACACTGAAAACAATATCAAACTAACACTATGAGAGAAAGTGTGCCCTCCACACCGAGAACAGTGGAAAACCAACACATTAGAATACTAAAACATAGTTGAATCTTCAAATCTACAATGAAACTCACAACATAATATGATCCATGAAGATCAGTAGAAAGATCTAGATGATATCTTTCAACAATTGCAATGAAGCCCAAATGAAGAGATCTTGATAATCTCTCCTCTTACACTAGCTAGGGTGGAATCTTTCACCACTGAAACTAGTCACAAATGCAAGGGGCACATTTCCCAAGCTTGAAAGCCATAAGAGCTCTTCAATTTAGAAATAATTTTGCCAAAATATCCTTGATAGGTGTGCTCATCATTATTTTATAATTATTCATTCATCCTTCTAGAGTTTTCTCCCAAGGATATCAATAAAATATTAATAAATATTATTTTCATGAGAGAATGATTTTTTGGGACACATTAACTTCCTCTCTAATGTTATTTTTGGCCTCTTGGATAGTTGATCTACCTTGGAATTTGAGTTAGGATATGCCTCCCTTCCTTATTGGGAATTACAACTCATTTGGGCCCACCTACCTCCTCATGTGCCCTCCTTGGGGAGTTACACTTCTCTAGTGCACATTCATTAGCTATTTTTAGCTTGTGGAATATCATCATTTCCCCATGCATTGATTTGGGGAGGCTCTTCCTCATTTGGTGTGAGTTACAATGCACCTGAATTCCTTCCTCCACTAATGTGCCCTTCCTATCTTTTTTTAGTTAGTGGTGAGTTACACTCTCAATATGTTTTCATTATGATCTTCCTTGTAATGTACCCAACCCTTGGACCAATATTTTTTTAGCTAGTGGTGAGTTACACTCTCAATATGTTTTCATTATGAGATTCCTTGTAATGTACCCAACCCTTGGACCAAATATTTTTTGAGCCAACTTGACTCTAATTCAAAACTACACATAACTAGTCAAGTTCTGCTATAAAAAGGTACTGTTTACAACTGATCCCAAACACTACCAAATTGACTCAAATTATTCCAAAAATGGTATGAATAGATTCTAGACATTCAAATGCATCAACTTGACCCATTGAGTACTTCTAAACAACTAGTTATGATGGCTAAACAATAACAGACTTTTAGCTAATAAACTATAAACTGCAGATTTTCATAGTCACTTGTTGCTTGAATGTGAGATACAATGTGAAGGATAAACACCATGAAACTTTATTATGAAATGTAGAAATCAGACATTACATGGATGGTTTCCAAGTAGCTGCAAAATCTCAAATAAATCTTCAACAAGAGAGTAGAGAAGGCTGCCAAGATTACTAAAGAAGAATAAATGATGTTGCTCCAAGTGACAATTTTTCCTTCACCAATGCGCCTTATATGGATTGATCTCAATCCCTAACTCTCAGATCTGCGCCCAAGGGAGTATCCACCATCAAATATTGAATATATAAAACCCATACATCAACCCCAAATAGATCTGCACAAACATTGGTGCGCCATCCTCTCAAGGCTAGCTAGGGTGGGATCTTGCACCACTAAAACTAGTTACAATGGCAAGGTGGCGCATACCCAAGCTTGAGAAGCACAATGGCTCTCCAATTCAAAATGAAATTGACCAAAAAACCCCTTCACTTGTGCCTGCACTCTTTTTATAAACTCCAAGAAGCAATTTCCCCCCATTCTAGAGTTCTTTCCCAAAATTAATAATAAAATTTGGATTATATGAGAGAATGGGCATTTTCAATAATTTAAATTGCTTCCAAATATCATTTAGCACCTATTATTATCTTATCCTTCATGAAATTTGACTTGGTGATGATTTATCTTCCTTGTGGGTCTTCCTTCTCCACTCAAGCACCCTGATATGCTAAATTTAGGACCCACCATTCTCATAAATGTCATAGATGCTGTCATAGTGTCATAGATGCTTGTCATAGATTCCTTGGGAGTCACATTTCACTAACATTCCCTCTTGGTATATTTTGAGCCTATATCTGATTCATGATATTCTTTTGGAGTTGTACTCCCACTAGTGCGCCCTCCTTGGTCTATTTTTAGCTTAGAATGTTACAATTCCAAAGATACCCTCATAATTGGATTCCTTCCACCTAGCTTGGGGGTTACACTTGTCAAAGATAGTGCAATTTCAAGACCCATTCTTAGGGAGGATGGTACCCTAGTCAATTAACTAGGGTAGAGTAACACCCTAGAAGGTACCCTAGGGCCCCCAGTAGTCTCCTGGGGTTCTTGGTCTAGGACCAAGTAGGTTGATGCCATAGAAAAGTCCCTAACATATGGTTAGGGCCCCTATAAATCTCTAGGGTATTCTGGTCTGGGACAAGACAATTTCTTAGACACGATGTCCAAGCATATCTTGCAGGTTGAGACAGAAACTTCTTGGTCTGGGACCAAGCAGTTCTTGTAGGTACATTCCTGGTTAGTTAACTAGGTGGAACTTGGTCAAGTTGACCAAGGTGATATTGCATGATGTCCTCTCTTCTATTCGGTTATTGCTAGGTTTGTTTCTCAAGGGATTAGCCACCCCTTGATGATGTCAATATTACCTAACTCTTAGGAGCAATATTGAGGACCAGAGGATCACATCCTCTAGTTTGGATTTTTTCCTTATACAATGATGATAAAGATGTATGGAACACACATGACAATATACCTTGAGAGAGAAAATATTAAAGTCCATGGTCCTTTGTGGTACACCTTGGTCCTGTAGGTAAAAGAGAGGTTGTTTGTCCACCTTTATGGTACACCTTGGTCTCGTGGGTATGAGGGTTATCTTACCTTCTTTTTATGATCCCTTTGGTTGACTTATGGCCCTTTATCTTACTTGGTCCTAACACTCTTATTCTGTGTACCTTTAGCACGATGAATTTTATTTTTGGACCATTGGTACCCTATCCTAAGTCAACTTAATTTTATGGTTTTTATCTTTGGACCATTGGTGCCCTATCCTAAGTCAACTTAATTTTATGGTTTTTATTTTTGGACCATTGGTACCTTATCCTATGTCAACTTAACTTTATGGTTTTTATTTTGTAAGACCATTGGACCATTGGTACCGTATCCTAAGTCAACTTAATTTTATGGCTTTTATTTTTGGACCATTGGTACCCTATCCGAAGTTCATTTAACTTTATTTTATCTTTGACCCCCCTAAAACATAGGATTTCCTAAGTGACCTTTCTAGAAGGCTTGTCAAGATTATAAATAAGTTTCACTTCTCCATTTCTACCAAGTATCTTGACATGAGAAGAAGCTCATATATGATCTTTGTTGGTTTGTGCTTGACACCTAGGGTTTCTGCTGCTTTGGGTGGATGTTTTGATTTCTTGCTGCTCATACGTTCTTATGGAATAGTCCATCACTGTTTTAGGTGACCTTATGGGTTGATCTATGGACTGTGTAGCGCTCATCTTGCTGGCCCGTGACCTTATGTGTTGATCTATAGACTGTGTATTGTCTTCCTGCTGAGCCGTGACCTTATGAGCCGATCTGTGGATTGCGTATTTTGTTGAGCCGTGACCTTATACACCTGATTTGTGGATTGTGTAAGACTGTGTGTCCTTCCAAGTTTTGGCTGTGATTGTGTATACTAGTTAGTTGTGACTGTATACACTAGTGGGATGTGACTGTGACTGTGTTGATCTCTCCTAGATGGGTTATGGACTGTGATGATCTCCCTCAGTGTAACATCCCCAATAAATGATATTATGCTTATTATGTTATTTAATTAAGTTTTATTGTTTAATTAATAAATTGACTAGATCTGAAATTCGCCAATGGTCCACTTGTTGGATGGATGTAATAAAAAATTTGGTTTTAATAAATTAGAGAATAAGGGAGGACAACTATGCTAAATGAGGAAATTGTGCATACAAGAGTGGAGGACACGAAAGAGTTAACCTTGGGAAAGTCAAAACAAGTGTCAAGACTGCAATAATGGCACTAGACACTCCCTAAAAATCAAGGATTTTGATAGTTGTGAAAATTCCAAGAGGAATCAACTGCTTGTAAAAGACCTAGGCAAAGAAAATATAAAAGGGGCATATGCAGGAGGCATGATGTTGCTCAGTGTGCTAGGGAAATGAAACTTGTTGTGTGAGCACTTTGGTGTTAGGAAAGGGTTCAGATCAAATTGAGAACTGTGACAAAGGTTGACTAACTTCCACTCTTGGGATGCACAATTTAGCTCGGGGGTGATCAAAGTTAGTTGAGGAGAACTGCTTTGGATCTATGGTTGGGTGGAGCGTGGTTGTTCCTACCACATTTTGGTGTTGCAAAAGTTACCCAGGTTCTAATGAAGTTCATTTACGATTATTCTTTTCTGCTAGAATGAAATTGTACAACAACTTTAGTCCTTTGTGATAGCTCAAACAAAGTACTTCGTCGTATTAAAATCAAGTCGAAAAGGCATTATATTCATTTGAGGCATTGTAAATGTTGAAGGCATTATAGTTGTTACTGAGTTAGTATATTTCTTAAATTAGGGTTATAGTTGCTCAATATTATTGACAGGATCAATATTTTTCTTTAATCAGTGTTATAGCTGTTGAATATTACTGGCATATTTTAGTAACTTTTTACGGTAATAAAAGAATGTGAATATGGACAATAATAGTTTAAACATATCTTTAGTACCATTAACAGTTCATTTTGTTATAATGATTAATACTACCTTTGTCTAAACTATGGGTTAAATTACATAAACAATAAATTTTAGTTGTCTAGTCAATTGAATGGATTGAATTTTAATAAGGGAACAAGTCTTGTTTAACATAGTCAAAATGGAATATTTTTGCTATACCTTGGAACCATTTACGCAGGCCGTAGCTGAATCTGGATCAATGTACAAGTTTTGACCAGATTGACATTGCATTCCTAGTTAGGTCTATAGATCCCAAAGGGATATGTGACTTAAGATTGATTTGCAAATAACAAAGCAATGTGGCCTTAATAAAAGGGCAGACACTTATCATGGAGTAAAGCCGGGAGCCTTAGGTCAGTGTATTTACGCACCTCTAAATGACTGAGTGAAGGAATAAAGATTTAAAGGTTAGCTGCCAGATTTAGTTTCTATTTGATGGCGAAAACTTTGCAATCCCACGAACCCGTCACTCCATTTGTTTTTAAGGACTGTACATAATTAATTTAAGAGCTTATGCCTCCATACAGGGTGAAAAAAACTAAGAATAACCCGTAACTAACTTATCCTAAATCTAAATCACGAAAAAATTGCATTAGGTTGTGGGAATGTAGAGTGAACGACACCCTTTCTACGCCATTAACTTATATTTATATGGAGGGTAAACCCTAAGTTAATTATAGGTCAAAGCTTCGGGCAAACCCTAACAAGTACAGAGTGAAGGTAGCTAACAAAGCAATCATAAGAACAATGGCTAAAATCTATTGAATGCTTTAGACTATCATCTCCATTTAAGAACTACTGTAAACCCAAATCATTACACGAGTCATAGACAAGTTCCAGGATGTAGTGAAAAATTAAATAATGATATGGCCAACATTTAAAATTTAAACATTGCTGTAAAACCCGAAATAATTATGGGCAAGAACTAACAGTATGAATTGGAGTAACGCTTAAACTATTAAAGAGTGAACAGAACCACCAAAGATAAACCACATATACTTCAAATAAAAATGGTATTAAGAGTCTAGATTTAGGTACAATAATTTGAAATTTATCCATCGATTCAAGGCTAAGACGACCCTTACATCTACTGTATAGTCGCTTAAACAGTTATTATTAGAGGAGCTTGCGTTAAAACTTCATAATCTACAGAGTTCTAATAATAATAACTGTAACTCTTCTTCTTTAATTTGACAGCCAGAAGATCATAGATCTTCATGGCTGCTTGATATTAGTGTAACTGAACTGTTCCATCTCTGTATAAGTATGAACAGGAAATTGGAGCCAAGGGTTGGCAATTTGAGAGAAGTCATAGAAGAGGATACTATAGCTGTACTTTGATCATTTTAATAAAGGAGCAACAATTCTCAATACTGTTTTGTTGTGGATCTCGTTAAGCTTTCAACAACATCTCTGTTTGTAGGCCAGGTCCCACCTTCTTACATAGTTGTTGGTAGTAGTAGATGTTTTAGTTTAGTTATTTCTGTTTAGTGTGAGATTTCGGTTTGATGCATTTATATACAGCCGCAACAACACTTATCAAACAATTGCATTATCATATTTCTCTTTGACTTGTTGTAATAATGTGGTGTGACAGTCGACTGTGTAGGACAATCTCTTTTCTTTATGCAAAGTGTGTTAATTAGTCGTAGCTGATACAAATAAGCTCAACTCCTGTGTAGCATTGTCATTCATCTTTCTTAGAGTTTACTGAATTAGATAGATAATCGCTTTTATGAATTGGTTGTTTTGATTGCTGGTTTGTGGCTGTTCTAGTTTGGTAAAATATGATTTAACTTCTTACAAAAGTAATTCTAGATTGATTCATTCTTAGATCATAAATCGCAGAATTGATATTGTAGGAATTAAAAGTCCTTTAAGTTCTTAGATTGATAATTTAATTTGGTTTATACAGGAAGCTGAGTTGACTGAGCAGTGATTAAGATTGAATGATTTATATATCATTAATCAACTACTGAAATGTTTATACATATATTTTGCGAGTTACCTTAGAAATAAACAGACTTCCTTGGGTTGACAATTTATATTGAGCACTCTGCTTGTTACGAAAATTAATAAGTATATAGAGTGACCAACATTTTGGCGCCATTGCTAGGGAAGGTAATTGGTAGACATAGATAGTAGTTGATTGGTTCAATTTTTTTTAGCAATTATGATTTTCAGGCTGCAGGGGCGATAAGACGTAGTGAAGAGCTGCACATACTTCAACAGACCAAACGATTTCCTACCTTGAAGATCATATATGATTAATAAGCTTGCATGCATACAAGAAGAGCTCAACGAGAAACCCCCATAAGCACTAACTTTGTAGGTGGAAGAGGTCATGGCTATAGCCCAGGCCTAGGAAGACATACATTCATTGATGAATTAATTGCTAGAGCTCGTTATTCTAATGGAGCCGTATATCGAAGATCATCTTCTGTAAGAAGAGGCCCTATTCCTCCTAGGATGGAGTCATCAATATCGAATGTGGAGAGATCAGTAGGAGTTGCGATCCCATCTGGTGGCCTTGTGGAGCAGACTCTAGGGGATAGGGGAAGTTCTGTGGGGGCAGGTGGACTGGAGGAGGTCTATTGAATCAACGGGGAGGGAGTTACTAAAGAAGAGTGGTTGATGTTTCGACAGGAGTTTGAAGATCATAAGAAGCGAGAAAATCGAGAGGAATATGTAATCATGAATAACGAACGTCATCATGACGATCGTGAAGAAGTAGTAGGGGACAATGATAATGATAATGCCGACCTTCAGTATGAGGAGAAAACTGCTACACTTCCATTCCCTATTCAACAAACAACTTGACAGGCCCATATGAAAAATATTTCACCTTCAATACTACCAAACTTTCATGGTATGTCTACTAAGTATCCAGATGAATTCCTCTTGGAATTCGACATTTTCTGTCGAAGCTATGACTATATCTCTAGTGAGCAAAATTGAAACTATTTCTTGCCATGTTGAAAGGTAATTCCTTACGATGGTTTATGAGTTTGGGTGGCGAAACTGTTACAACATGGGATCAGATGAAACAGGCATTTCTTGCGAAGTACCAAGAATATTGCAGAACGAAGGATAAGAGAGAGGAACTATTTAATATGGTGCAAAAAGATAATGAGAGTTTGGAGGATTTTGTAGAAAGGATTATGTATAATGTGCAGAGATCAGGCCATACCACTATTGGAAGGGATGTTCTCAAAATTATTTTGTTGCGTGGGATAAGAGAAGAATGACTTGACATACTTAATCTATTAGGGAAGGGAGACATCTCCAAAGAACCTTTCGATCATATTATGGACTTATGTTGATGATACTCTACGGGGTCTTCCAGAACCAACACAAGGGAATGAGACGTCTTTACACGAGCTCGAAAGTCAGCTAGTGGAGGGGCTACTTGAGCGGAGATAGGTAATCTTATCGAGAATTTTAAAATTGACCTGATGAGTTCCATTTCCTCGCAGTTGGATTCCATGAGAGGAAAGCAGAAACAAGTGGTCGAACATTTGGTACTTGGGGTATTATGCCATAAATGCAGAAATAAGCACCTGTTGAGGGAATGCTCGCTTGATAAGGTGGAGGTATGTGGTCTGTGTGATTTGGAACATGACACTAAAGATTTCCCTTCATTGCAAAAGGTCATAGCACTCTTTCAAGCATCCACTGTGGACACGGAGAAAGCCTACTTTATCTCACAATAGAATCCGTGGCAACCTCAGATTCCAGGTATAAATTCTGAACCTACACCTTTCAATTCCTGGAGTAATGTGAATAATCAATTTCCTCCACAATACTCATATCATAATATACAGTGGCACCAACCTTCGCAACATGCCATGCAATATCTGACCCCTTGTACTTCATGAGCACCACACTGAAGCCAATAAGCCCCTTGGTCTCCAGGATGGAGAAATCCTTATCTAGGGAACTAGTTTCCCCATAATCAGGCACCCTATTTGCAGTATCAGCAGCCCCAGCTGCAACTCCCTAATAATGTTACACCAATGGGGGCACCACTCTATCCTCAACTACGTGCTCAACCTAACCCCAATCCTAATAATAAGGCAATGCAACAATTCAAAACCTATAGTATGCCAGCTTATTCCCTTACCCCTCTCTCTTACAATGATCTACATTTACGATCAGGGAGGGTACTGGAACCGATCGTCATTGAGGATATTCCATCCTTTGTGACGCAAGAAGGAATGAATCAACGATTTGAAAATTCATTGAGTAAAACAATCTCCATTATTGAGGATGCTGAAACACTAGCTTAAAAACCAATCGAAACACATGATGAAACATCAGTTGAGACACTTGCAGAGACACGTACTAAGACAACCTACACATTTTTTGAGAGACTCGTCGTATCTTAAACGATTAGCCTTGCAAAAAACAGTGGAACAACCTTGTTTCAACCTTCTAGGAGAATTGAAAAATCTTTATGTGAAGATTCCACTATTACAAGCCCTACACGATGTACCTATCTATGCCAAGACTGTTAGAGATATGGTTGTAGAAAAAACCAGGAAATAAGTCTAAGGATCCTCCTACGGTGCATGTAGTGGGAAATTTATCTGAACTTATGATGGGGAGAGCTCCACTGGCTAAATATGATGACCTAGGTAACCCCACTGTTACAGTATATATTGGGCATACCCATATCCCTAACGTTTTGGTTGATTTAGGCACTTCAATAAATATTATGACCATTGAGACTGTAAGGTAATTGGGACTCGCTGACCTTAGGCATAACCCTACCATATTAGAAATGGCTGACATATCCACTATCAAACCGAAAGGAATCTTGGACGACCAGGTTGTGTTCGTTGACTCATGGGAGTACCTTGCAGACTTTTTTGTTCTACAACCTAAGTCGTAGTTGGGGGGACACCCATTAATTTAAGGAAGACCATGGCTAACTACAATAGATGCATGTATCAGCTGTAGATCGGGATCCATGAAGATTTCTGATGGATTTGCCATAAAAAAGATGACCTTATATCCTCCATCTAGACCAAGCTCAAACGCTGAAATTCCATTATGGATGGATTTGGAGGCCGAGGAAGGTACTCAACCATTGCTGACAATTGGGAGGGCCCTGACTTTCAAAACAAAAACTGAAGATGAAACCATTTGTAGTTTTATTAACGAGCCTATGTCTGTCACTAGAAAAGCATATCAAATCTTGAACAACACCTTAAAAGAGAAAGAACAAGAAGAACTTATAGAAGAAACCCTAGTCAATAAGACGAAAAATAATCCTAGTAATTGAAAACTCAAAGAGTGTTTCAGTAGAAATCGAATGAGGGAAAACATTGAATATTAATCCTAATCTCAAGACTGATGAACTGAAACGTCTGGTTATGTTGCTGAAATGACATAAGGGGGCCTTTGCTTGGGAATATACAGACATGAGGGGTATCCCTTCAGGATTGTGTACTCACCACGTTTATATCAAGAATGATTCTAAGCCCATCCTCCGACCTCAACGTAGAATGAACCCGAATTTAAGAGACATTGTGAAGGAAGAAATCTAGAAACTTTTGGAGGCAGGTTTTATTTATCGTATTTCAGACAATGAGTGGATTTCCCCAATAGTGACCGTACCCAAGAAAAATCGGAAATGAAAAATTTGTGTAGATTACAGAGAATTGAATAAAGCAACACAGAAAGACCACTTCCCTTTACCATTTATCGATAAGGTTTTAGACACCTTGTCTGGAAAAAGTTTTTTTTCTTTCTTGGATGGATTTAGTGGATATAATCAGATGCATATTTCCCCTGATCACCAAGACAAAACTACCTTCACTTGTCCTTGGGGAACCTTTGCATATAGGGTGCTTCCTTTTGGGTTGTGTAATGTCCCAACTACATTTCAACGAACTGTAATCAGGATTTTCTCTGAGATGGTAAATGATTGCATCGAAGTTTTTATGGATGATTTCACTCCTTATGGTAATAGTTTTGATGAAGCTCTAAGGAACTTGGAAAAAGTTCTAGAACGTTGTGAACAAACCCACCTATCCCTTAGCATTGAAAAGTGTCATATGATGATGGGCGAGGGTATAGTTATTGGGCATTTTATCTTTGCTGCAGGAATCCAGGTAGATCCGGCTAAGATAAAGGTAATTGAAAATATTCATACTCCTGGGAGTAGAAAGAGGTGCGTAGTTTTCTTGGACATGCTGGCTATTATAGGTGATTTATATTATTTTTTTCTAAATTAACAACCTCTTTATTTACTTTACTGAATAAGGATGCACAATTTGTTTGGATAGAAGCATGTCAGGCAATGTTTGCAGAACTCAAGAAAATGTTATCTACAACACCTATCCTAAGAGGGCCTAATTGGGCCCTGCCTTTTCACATCTCCTCTGATGCTTGAGATATTCGCCATTGGAGCAGTTTTTGGGATAGCAGGAAGGTCACAACCCATATGCTATTTACTATGTTAGTAAGAATCTTGCTCCTGCTAAACTATACGGTAACAGAAAAAGAGTTCCTTGCCATTGTTTATGCCATTAACAAGTTTAGGAATTATATTACTGTATATTCTACTTTTGTGCATACTGATCACTCAACCATTATATATTTAATGAATAAACCTATTACTAATGCTAGAGTGACTAGGTGGTTTCTGCTTGTTACCACCTAAGTTGTACTTAGTCGGTGTTATCAAGTGAGCCTGGTGAACCGGACAAAGATGATTTGTTCGGACTTCAGAAGACCTTCATACTTGCTTCTGGGAAGTGTTTTTTTATCTACCACATGTTCATACCCCCTTGGGCGGAGTTGTAATATAATGTTCTAGCATGGTAGTGTCTGTAAAAGACTCGGTCTCTTGGACTTTATTTGTCAATCCAATCAGCGCAGAGTGTTTTTTCACTTGGTTATTATTTGTTGTTGAATAAACGACTGATAATTCTTGAGTTTTTCACTAAATACCTCCAAAGTTGGGGTGGTCGGCTTGGAATTTAGGCCTTTTGAGGTTATTAGAGTCTGTGTGTCAATGTATAAACATGTTAGGCATTATGGTTGAGTCATATGAACATGTGCTAAGTCTCTCTAGGTTTTGTTTTGTTTTTTTTTAATTTTTAATTTTAATTTTTCCACAAAAATTAGGCTATTTTTTAATAGTCTAATTGAAAAAATTGGTCTTGTAATAAAAGTAGGGTTAAAAGTCAGTTTCAATCATGGGGGTGCTCATTTTATAACTCAAAGCACCCGGTAAACCCGTAAACCCACTTTTCTTAAGTTTTGAGTGATTTTTCCATCACTCAGGTGAGAAAATCCAAAAAAATCAAATATTAATTAATTTAATTAAAAATTAATTAAATAATAGAGCAAATCCAAATTCCTAATCAGTGGATTTTGCTCCGATTTGATTGAAATCAGTCTCATCGGCTTCAGATTGATTGGGAGTTGTCATTCCTTGACTGAAGGCATGGATCAAGGCTGAAGAGGAGCTTAACATGCTCATGCAGATCTAGGTGTTGTGCCCTCCTTTCTCTCTCCTCCACACGTGTGGATCAATCTGACAGTTGTTTGATGGGTGGTTCAGTTCACTAAGTGAGGTGTCACTTCGATTTGCAGTTCCAATCTAGTTAGAATCAATTCATCATCAGTTAAGACTCAGTTCATCATCAGATCAGGCTTGGCTTGACTCTCTGTCAGCTTCAGTCTCTCTTTCAGTCAGGCATGCGCCCCTCTTGGCCAATCTGGCTATAAATAAAGCAATTTTTTCCTCTTCCAAGCTAGTGAGAGTTGGATGAAGAGCTGTTGCCATTGTAATACTGCTATATTTTCATTTTGAATAAAGAAGCTTTGGAGGCTATACCGTGTAGTGCATGTGTTTGTGTGGATTCCCAGTGTCATGCTGCTAATGTGGTAACTGCAATTTTTTTCCAATTTTTGTGCTACTTTGTATTCTGGCTTCAAGGATTCACTTGAATCAAGTAAGGGTGTAAACTAGGCAAGTAAGATTACTTGCTCTTGTTTATTCATATTATGTATGCTCAAGAATCTAAGTTATATGCTTAAATAAGATTATTTTTGTATGATTTTTCATTTTTTTTGTTTCATACATATATATATATATATATATCCAGATTTCACGAGGTGTTGTGCATGCTTGTGTGATCTAGTTGTAGGTTCCCGATCGGATGTGGCGTGGATAAATATTGACTTCATTCCTTATCCAATAAGCTCAAGACTCTGTCCTTCGACGTTCTACAAAAGGGTCTCCTTTCAGCTTGTTTCATTCAAGCAACGAACCAACCTTCTCTCCTCTTACTCTCCTTTAAAAAAATAAATCTTCTTGGTTAATTGGCCTTTATATTTTAGATCTACTGTTTCAAAGTTGATATCTTTCTAGATCTGAACATATAGGAGTTGCATGCATAGATTTAGTTTCATTTAAGAAAAAGATTCAACTCCTTTCTCTTTAAAAACTAGATCTAGCAGTAAAAGTCTTTCATTTTTTATAAGTAGTTTTAAGCCAAATCAAAAGCTTGTTTAAAGTGAACAATATTTCTTTATTAAAGGTTAAATCTAGCTTCTAAAGTTCACATTGCATTGGCTGCCCCAAAGCTAGCCAAGATCCTCAAGAGGACTTGTCCTCTTGAGTTATTTTTGTCTTTTCTTAAAAGTACTTTAACTTAGTATTTTTCGGTAGTTTTTTGGGGTTTGTCCAAAGACACTTTTAAAGTGTTTTTGGGCACTTTACATTAATTAAAGCTTGCTGGTTTTTAGCAGGTTCGTCTGAAAAGAGGAGGAGGTGGTGTCCGAAAAGCGATTTTTGGGCCATTTGAAACCCCCCAGGGGTCTCCACATCTTCTGTAGTCATTATTGTTGTACTGTGTAAGCCCTCGGGTTCGTTCGGTATAAGAACCAAGAAACATTTTTCAATTAAGTTTTGTAACCGAGTAATAAAAAAAACAAGTTTGAGTAGGCTCTTTCGAGCCAACTCCCCATCCCCCTAGCCCCTCAGCATGGATTCTGCGTTTTTGTGATTTTGTGATTTTCAGTTTTTTTTTTTTAATTTAGTTGTTTTTAGTAGGATTGTATACTTTGATTCATAATCATTTGAATATCTTTTACAAATTCAAAGTAATCATACTACTTACCCCACGACTTCCTGACTGACCCGAAAGGGGAAATAGATGCGTGGTAGGACTAATTAAATAACATGTGAGTTGTGTTTTGATGTTTGTTTTATATTTTTTATCATTTAAAATTAACCCCTCCTTGCTTTCTTGACTGAGGTCCACTTGGACCGAAAGAGATTCCTGGAGGTTCTCCTTTTTTAACAAAGAACACAGCTTAAAATCCTTTAAAAACTTATCAAGGCTCCGTTGTGTGTGCTCTGCACCGACTGGGGTTCGTCCGATCAGTCAATCTGCATCAAAAGCAATGCAAGTGACTAGAATAATTAGTATTCACTTTTCCAATTAAACACCTCAGACGAAAATCCATTGCCTCGATTGAACCGTAAACGGTGGCAAAATACCCAAAGGAAGTGGGAACTACTGGACAGTGACCTCGAGGAGTCGATCTCTGTTACATCCTAGCGGGTGTATTATGAACACAATCTCAGAGACTCCATTAAGCCCACACATTCCTTGCAGGTAGCCGTAGCGGTTGTCATTTTTGGACATACTCCAAGTACCCCTTGGGTATATCTGGAGTCCCCCTGCCTAATTTAATTAACTCATCACACATTAACTTAAAATTTGACCAAGAGCACTTGCAACACTTATTTGTATTTCAACAATAATCTCATTTGTGGACTCCATTATTGGAATTGATCTATTTGATATTATCGTATGTTTTCGCATTACTGCTTATCAAGTTTTGATTTCTATGCTTTGTGGTATAACAAATCTTGCAAATATCTTTTGTCGAATTCATTTGTCAAAACTCCTAAAAAACTTACTCATTTAATACCATCATCATCTAAGTAACCAACCTTAGTAACTCATAGGGTCTACCCCCTTGGATTCGTTATGAGTTTCCCTAAATGGAGGAGTCAAGAACAAGGTGACAGCCTTGACTCGAGACTTGCCCCCAAGGACACACCGAGTGGCTTGAATATTTCTGCCACGTTTCCCCCAGGTGTGTGAAATGCAGAAACATCTTTTGGCGCCGTTGCCGAGGATAAATCTTTTTATTCCTGGAGTACGACTTTTGTTTTCCTCCTTTTTGTTTTTGCTTTGTTTGATGAATGCTTAGAGTAGATCTTTAATTTTCATCTGGCGACTCCACTGACTTTTTTCAGTTTTTATTTTTACAAAGAAAAACAAAAAATAATTTTTGTGAAAGATTTATAAATGCTTAGTTTTTCACATGGCGACTCCATTGAAGAGATAAAACCTTGTTATCTCATAAACTTGTGAAGTTTTGTTGTGTGTAGATGAGCCCATGCGACATATTAAAACCTTTAAAGCTCATCACTTGACAACTTCACCTATTTAGTACAAGGTTTAATGGTTATATCAAATGCATACTATTAATTTTTGATATGGATGAATTAAGGGAGCAGTGTGGTGCCCAGATAGCCGGACTTTTTCAGCCTATTGATTTCTCAAACATCCCGGGTTTTACTAACTTTGGTCATGGTGTGGGGGATGTATATAAATGGCTTCTAGTATTTCATGGAAATTATGGTGATTAGGCCATTTGGCATGTCAAATCTTTCCTTTTGGCATGTCAAATCTTTCCTGTAGTTGATGGATGACTGCAATGTGCTTTATGAAGACAATATGATGGAAATGTTTGCTAGTACTTTTCAGGGTGAGGCCTTTTGTTGGTTCTATCAGGGCCTTTCTAATAAATGTATAACCTCATTTCCAATCTTCATTTGGATGTTTTTAGAGCATTGGCATGATGGTAGGGGTAGTATGAATGGTTTGAAAAAGTTTCTTGAAAAGATCTTTACCTTCTACCTATCTGGGACAGAGTATCACATGGAAACATATGATGGACCTTTTGCCATGATACAAAGTATTGAAGACTTGGAATACTTCTTGAACATTTAAGTGAAGAGGAGATCCATGATACTCCCATCGAAGAACTGTCTCGTGTTGTCATATAAAACGACGAATGTGTGGAGGTCCCTCTAAGTTATTTAAGGGAGGAATAAATTAAGCGGCTTATTAAAGAATAAGAGGTATCTCTCAATACACAACAAGATTATGAAGATGGAAACATCCATGACAATCACGTTGAAGAGTTTCTTGAAGAACCATTATTTGGAGACATTGCTGAAAACCATCATCATATCACTTTAACAGAAAATAATAAAGATTTGGAAAAACTAGAGGAACCCATTGAGCAACACATCCCAAGTGATCCCATTGAATATGTCCATAAAGTTTCCTTGATTGAAGATAATATTGAAGATCCTCTTCATGATATCATAATAGAAACTATTGAAAATTTGGAGTGTTCTCATGATAATTTTATTGATAATGATCACAATTTTTCTCCAGATTTACCTCAAGAAGAAACCATTACAGAATCCTATAAAGAAACTTATGATAAGATCAGTATGGTGTGTGATGACACTAGACCTTGTTCTCCACATGTTGATGAAGGCTTGGGTTTGGAAAGTTTATTGCCTTGTAACATTTTTTGAAGCCAAATATTTTGAAGAAGATTGTTATGAATACAAGGAAGACATGTATAGGCAGGAGCATGATGCCATGGATGAAGAGTCCCCCACATATGACATGGATGGGAGTGATGACTATTGGAATTTCATAGATAATCCAACTTGTTAAAATCTTATTGAGAATCCCATTCATGATATGTCCAACAAGGAGAGTATCTATTCAAAAATTTGTGGAAGTCCAATCTACGATACGTCCATAGAGGGGAGCATAGATACCTGGGAAAATATTAGTATGGAAGAGGAGCATTCAGAATTTTCACATGATCATTCAGAGTCATATCATGCAGAGCCGCACAAAGGTATCAGTGATGAAGACATTGAGAAGCAGTGTTGTGAAAAGTCAGATGTGATGCAGTCAGTGGAATATCAGTCTCAGCCATCTTCTTCACATATAGAGGTTCCTTATGATTTGGAGCTACTTGGGGCTTATGCAACGAGTTATCATTTGATAAGCCCTAATGATCAGTATGATGATGTAGTCAGTCTACCTCATCTTGCTGATTGGTATATCAGTCCTATCCAGTCATGGATAGAAGTAGCCTGCACAAGAACATACCAGTTTGGGAAGAACTTTAATGACTTTATTCATGCCTATGATTTCCATCCAACCCGCCCATTCCCGATCATCATGCAGGTTTGCATTCTCTAAATAAAGTATCCTTACTTTGGCTGGTAACCAAAGACAAGGAAATTTGTTTTTATGTTAATAAAATGCTTAGGTGGTTACATTGGATTTTTGATTACACTTAACCCTTTTTTATATCATGTTTAGAGTAGGAAAATAAGCTCCTTAAAAGAGAGCATTTACTTTTCGCATTTCTGTTTTGTACTTAGCTATAATAAAACTTTTTTTCATTAGTTAGTTACATTTATTTTGTTTAAATAAATAAGCTTAATGGTTCATTTGGATTTTATATAAGGCTTATGCTACTGAGGTTTTCTTGTCAGGTTGAGATGTTTTTACAGGGTGTATAAACCAAATATTTTGGTGTTCTCGTATCCTCTCCTTGCCCTATGACCAGATCGAGCACACGTCCTGCAGTTGATTGATGATACTTCAAGAATTTGATATAACCATTGTTAATAGACCATGAAAGGAAAATGTGGTTGCATATTTCCTTTCTTGACTAACTCATAATGATGATAATTCACCATCGAAGACTCCTTTCTTGATGAACAATTGTTCACAGTCTCAACTTATTCCCCATGGTATGCAGACAATGCTAATTATTTGGCCGCAGGTAGACTTCCAATGCACCTATCAAAGTGAGAAAAGAGAAGGATCATATAACAGAGTGCAAGATATTGCTGGATCGGAGGTCACCTCTTCTACACAGGGCCTGATTTGGAAATTAGGCGTTGTGTAAGGGAGGATGAGATTCACAGCATCCTGAAGGCCTGCCATGATGATCCCTGTGGGGGGCATTTTGGTGATAGAAGAAATGGTCATAAGGCATTTTTGGCCAACAATGTTTCAGGACGCGAAGAAGTATGCTCAAGTCTGTGACAACTGCTAGAGAATGAGCCAACCGAACAAATTGGATGAAATGTCGCTTCAACCATAGTTAGTGGTTGAATCTTTTGATAGATGGGATCTGAACTTTGTAGGGCCTATCAACCCTCCATTAGGGAAAAATGTTTATATCTTGGTTTGCAATAATTATATGACTAAGTGGGTGGAGGATGTGGCTTTAGTAAAATCCAATGATCAAGCTGTGATAGATTTCTTATATGGAGAGATCTTCACCTACTTTGGAGTACCCAGAGAGACCGTAATAGATGGGGGACCACAGTTTGTGTTTCGTGAAATGGAAGCCTTATTTTAGAAGTACCATATTCAACATCGAGTCACCTCACCATATCATCCAAAAGCCAATGGCCAGGTGGAAAGAACGAAGAAGGCAATCAAGGAAATTGAGGCAATCCTTACAAAAACAGTGAAGAGCCACCGTAAGGATTGGGCTGAAAGGATTCTAGAAGCATTATGGGCCTATCGTACCACATGGCACAACACTATAGGTTTCTCCCCATATGAATTGGTGTATGGAAAGAATGCCATTTTCCCTATTAAGTTCAAAATTAAAACCTTGAAGACGACTATAGAGGAAAACCTGGACCTAACAGAGGCTCAGAAGAACCAATTGAACGAATTGAATGAATTAGATGAAAAACACATCGCTACTATGCATCACACACCATTAATTCAACAACAACGCTCCAAATGGCATGACATATTTATAAAGAAAAAGGAATTCTATGAAAAAGGCTGGGCTTTGCTATATGATTCAAGGTTCAAAAGGGATTTCAAGGGCAAGTTACGCACAAGATGGATGGGACCCTACATAATAGATAAGGTATTTGACAATGGAATTGTCTGTTTGACCACTATCGATGAAAATCAGACAGCTCTATTTGCGAATGGTCATCAATTATGGCTCTATCATAAACCTATTTCAAATGATGCATTTATCTCTCATGTTGTAGCTGATCCAGACTATCAATTGGTACAGGAGCATGGTTTTTCCCCTGTTTTTGAATTTTTTTAAATCTACTACAAATTCCACACATAAATTGTATATAAATAAATCGTTTGATTTCCTTTGTTTTTTTTAGCTATGATTGGTTTGTTGTTTTTGAGAATTGTAAAGAGGAATTCACGTGAAGGTTCATGCAGAAGAAACAGTTGCGACGGGCCAAGCGAATGCAAAATTTTGAACGATCCTTCTCCATTGGTATTACTCCTTGAAAGAGAAAGTGAACAAGATTGCAAACCTCTGTTGGAAAGTTCGTCATTTTCCCATACTTTTATCAAGTTATATTTAATTTTTTTTCAGCGGAAACTCCACTAACTGCTTATTTTTATCCGTTGTAATTCTGCTGCAACTCCACTTTTTTCTACTAAAATTGGCCATTTTCCGCTGCAACTCCGGTTCTTCTCCCACTAAAATTGGTCATTTTCCACTGCAACTTTGCCATTTTTCTGTCAACCTTTGTTGCAACTTCGCCAATATTTTTGCTAAAAATCTCACTAAAATTCCGTCGCATCCTGGGTGTATTTTCAATCGAATCTTTCTGCTTCATGATGAGATTTTGCCAATGATCCACCACTCTGCGACAATTCCTCCACGCATCTTGGAAATCAATGTTAACATGAACGTGTTCGATATGTCCATTGGACGACGACTGGTTTGTTCTGCCAGTGCGTGTGTGTAATTATGTCTCTTGATTTTTTTGGCACCAAGGAAAGCCACATCAGAAGGATGACGACTCAACATTTCAATGACAAGGTATGAGTTCTGATTATAATCATCATTAAGTATGAACTGATATGGTAATAATTATTATATCCCACCTTTGTAATCCTTGTTAGTCTCCCATAGCCAATCAATCTTTGCACTTGTTAACAACCGTCGTCCTACTCAAACCTGTACGATAACCCGTTCAAATATCGTGGTTCTTAACTCTGCCAACTTTTCAAAAATATAAATACAAATCCCGGCTATCCATTTACTGTGTTCGATTGCTGCAACTCCAACTATTGATACTGTAAATTGCTACATTTGCCATCACAACTAGCAAAGGAAAACAATATGGGTCCTCTAGTCAGATATTAACCCAAGAATTTAGACACCCCGTGTGAGAAAATGGAAGTCTTTGCCATCTTACGGGAAGTTGGATGGATTGAATACTTTCAAAGACTGAATGGTTTTTATGAAGAAACAACATCTCAATTCTCCATGAATTTGAACGAAGACTATTTGGAAATCAAAGGACTAAGAATAGATGTATCAGAACATGCTTTGGCAGAAGTCACAGGGTTTCCCAGGATTGAGAATCAATGGTTCTACCTGAAAAGACATAATTTGACAGCAGTTAAAGGCATCCTTGCAGCAGGGGAGTAGGTGAAGCCGAGGTCCAGGGGAATAACACTCGAAACATTACCAAGATCATGGGACTAGGTTTCCATCTTTCTAAAAGGGTACATTACATGCGAAGGAAGATATATAGTTGTATATATTTATGATTTCGTTCTGCTTTCCCATTTACGCCATGATATATTGATAAACATGCCATTTTATCTTTTACACATTGCAAAAAATGGCACACTATGTTAAAAAATCTAGGCACCCATTGTCGTATGTAACAAACCATGGGTTAATTAAACCACTGGTGCAAAGATCCTTAGCACGACACAAGCTAACATGGGAGCAATTTATTGCTGGAGTTGGGGTGCATTGGCCACCTACAGTAGGAAATGTTGTAGAAAGAGAGGTCGAATGGGGTGAAGAGCTAGAAGAAGGTGGAGATGACCAGGAAGGAGACTTAGGGGAAGCTGCAGCAGCAATGGCCTCGATAGAGGAAATGGTTGGGGTAACGGTGGTAGTATAAGATCCTATGCCATTAGTAGATGCAACAACAACAATTGAAGCAGAAGTTGGAACAATTGCAGAAGCAACGACAACAGAAGATGGAGCTACGAATGCAACAGTAGAAGAGGAAGAAGTTGCAGGAACAAGAGATTTTCGGGAGATAAACCCTCAAGTTTTTGACATTGAAACTTCCTCTGAGATAAGAGGAACTCTAATTGAGGAAGAAGAACCCTTCAAAGAAACAGGAGAATTTTTTATCCTTCTTACACCACAAAGAAAGAATAAAATATCAATTATTAAAGGACAATCATTTGGTCTTACAAAAAGAAGAAGAACTAGAGCTTCTTGGACAGCAGAGGCCACAAATGCTGATCCATATTTTAAGACCTAGTGTAACTGAACTGCTCCATCTCTGTATAAGTATGAACAAGCAATTGGGGCCAAGGGTTGGTAATTTGAGACAAGTCACAGCAGAGGGTACCGTAAATGTACTTTGATAATTTTAATAAAGGAGAAACAATTCTCAATACTGTTTTGTTGTAGATATCGTTAAGCTTTCAACAACATCTCTGTTCAAAGGCCAGGGCCCGCCTTCTTACAAAGTTACTGGTAGTAGCAGATGTTTTAGTTTAGTTATTTCTATTTAGTGTGGGATTTCGGTTTGATGCAATTATAGACAATTGCAACAACACTTATCAAACAATTGCATTATCATATTTCTTTTTGGCTCGCTGTAATAGTGTGGTGTGACAGTCGGCTGTGTAGGATAATCTCTTTTCTTTATGCAAAGTGTGTTAATTAGTCGTAGCTGTTACAGATGAGCTCAACTCCTGTGTAGCATTGTCATTTATCTTTCTTAGAGTTTACTAAATTAGATAGATCATTTCTTTTATGAATTGGTTGTTTTGATTGCTGGTTTGTGGTTGTTCTGGTTTGGTAAAATAGGATTTAAGTTCTTGTAAATGTAATTCTAGATTGATTCATTCTTAGATCATAAATCACAGAATCAATATTGTAGGAATTAGAAGTCCTTTAAGTTCTTAGATTGATAATTTAATTTGGTTTTTACAGGAAGCTGAGTTGACTGAGTAGTAATTAGGATTGAATGTATTTCATTAATCAGCTACTGAAATGTTTATGCATATATTTTGCGAGTTACCTTTGAAATAAACAAACTTCCTTGTGTTGAAAATTTATATTTAGCACTCTGCTTGTTATGAAAATTAATGAGTATATAGAGTGACCAAGATTTTGAGATGTTGGGCGCCAAAATTACCATTTTTGCCTTACTTTGTTTAGCCCTTTTCCCCTGTTTTTGCCTCCTATTTGTTGAAATATTGTAACTTTGAAGAATATTCTATATGTATTTTTTGTGGTCCCCAATGTTCCTACGGGGAGAATCACTTGTATTTTTTAATACCCCGATGTTTCTAATCGAGATAATTAATAAGAGTCATGAGGAAGTCCTCTCCATTGTAAGTCGGGTCATTAGAACCCCAGTTGTGGTTACTCGAGCCTACAAGATTAAATTAGGATTACTCGAGCCTACATAAATGAATTAATTATTAAGTGAGCGAAATAATATAAATAGAGTTGAGGCGCTCCTCATTTGCAACACACTCACACTCACTTGTGTAGCGCATGAGAGAGAGAGAGAAAGAGGAGGATCAGTCTTTTGGGTTTTACCTTTTATTTTTTTGGGGCATCTATATTGAGGAAGCTTTTGTTGGGTTTTTCCCATTAGGGTTTTCCCAAGATAAATATTTGTGTTATTTTTGTGTGGTTGTTCTTGTCTATCTTTCAACGATCTTTTGGCTTATGGTTATGCTGTTATGATGCTAAATGTTTTAAGATCTGACATAACCATTAAAATTCGACATGGTATCAGAGCCACCGTGAAAGAAGACACTGTGCAGCTGCAGAAGCTAGGTATTCTTACCTTTTGGGTGTCTCTCCACAATCTATCAGCAAAAGAAGGCTAGGCTGACTCTCCATTGAAGGGCACATCTTTCTGTCGAAGCAGAATTTGATTTCGGGCATTTTCAGTTTTTGCTGCGGGAAATTAGGGATTTTTACAGAATATGCATTAGAGGAAATTTCAACTCAAAATGGGCATCTNGGATGCAGAATTTAATTCCGCATCCAACGAGCTCTCCCGATCGAAATTTGAGTAAAAACACTGGGAGATATGTCAAAAATACAAACACAAAAGTAGTTTTTTTTTATGATACCTATCCCCAAATTTATATTAAAAAAACGTTTAAGACCTATACGGTATTTCAAATTTAAAGCAAATTCATTGGTGTCATCATTCCGTTTTTTCAGGTATTTCTTGTTTTTGGGGTAGCGGGGTCCGTCAAAAGTATGCCGAGTGGGTACTCGTTGGATGCAGAATTTAATTCCGCATCCAACGAGCTCTCCCGATCGAAATTTGAGTAAAAACACTGGGAGATATGTCAAAAATACAAACACAAAAGTAGTTTTTTTTATGATACCTATCCCCAAATTTATATTAAAAAAACGTTTAAGACCTATACGGTATTTCAAATTTAAAGCAAATTCATTGGCTAACACATGATGACATGGAATTTGAATAAAAGTTAAAAGGGCCATTTTGAGTTGAAATTTCCTCTAATTGAATTTTTGAGTGAGCCCGACATAAGATTACTCTCCTCATCAAAATCGAAGTTTAGAGACCTGGGTTGAGATTTTTGGTTGGTTGAAACTTTGGGAAAGTCAAACCCTAGTTTGACCCTAGGCCTGAAAAAACCTAAAATACTGAAACTGATAGTTTTGGTAGATTCTCTATATCTCAATATTGGATAAGGTTCAGGTGCTGAAACTTTCACAGGGCGAAGATAAATTCTTTATGTACACTGTGTCCAAGTTTCAGACTCAGATTCACTATATTATAGGAGATATGATTCCTCCAAGATAGGGTTCCAGCCTCTCCCAGGATTCATCCCTAAACAGGACACCTGGGGAGAATGGTTATATCTCGGGCTACAAAGGTCCAAATGAAATTTCGCAAGATGTTCCAGAAAGGGAACAAACTTTTCTTTCTGTGGTAATAATTTCAGACCTCGAAGATGAAACAATGACATGTGGCAGTCTGTACAAGTTCTCTCTTTTGAACAGTCCTAAAATGAACCTCCTTGGGAAAACGCGCATAAGTTCCAATTGGTAAAACCAATTCTGCTCTAACTTGTGATGTGGGAAAGAGGACACGCGAGGATACCTCAGTACAAAATTTCAGACACAGAGGAGCAGTAATTTCAGAGATACTGCATAAACAATATCAGACATTCTGCAAAAGAAACTGAAAAAAACTAGGGCATCCGATATTTTGCAATTCTGATCATAGTTTTGGGAAAATGAATATGCTGCTCAGCTCGCCTTCAGGAGGCACATATTTTTATCCAATTAGGTCTGAAATATTCCAAGTTTTAAAAATTAGGGTTTCTCTGACAAACCCTAGATTAGCGAGATACAGAACCAGGACAAACACCCCAAACCGGTAAGATCTAATCTTTTGCCATTTACATTTGAGGTTCTCATTTCAAAATGACCTAGCACCCCATCTTGATGACTAGCTTGGTAAAGCTGAAAAACTTCCGAGCATGAAAGCATAGGATTTCACTGGTTCTTGAAGAAAGCGGAGAGGTTCCAGTTCCAAAGGGAGATGAGGTTAAAGCCTGACACAAGAAGAAACGCGACTCATAATAAGAGAAGAGAAGATGGGAGCAACTAAAGATCAAGCGCTCACGATTCAAAGAAGATCCCTTAAGCGATGAGGAATATGAAGAACCCAATTCTTGAAGAACCTCTTATCCATCTTATCATTTGGATAAGAAATGATGATGTCATGAATGAAGAAGATGATAAAGCAGAAGGATCAAGAAGGAGTCTACCCACGAAACAAATAAAAGATAAGTATTCAATTGTCATTTCATGATATTGTTTTATATTCAGTTGATGTGTTATGCATGATAGAATGTTTGCATTAATGACAATATGCATGTGATGAGTAAGTAGCTCATGGTGCTATACACCTCTCCATTGCTACTTATCTAGAATGAAACCTCCTTGCTGACATATTGGATCAGTGCACAATCTCAATGATGTCATCTAGAAAGTTTATGTGAGATATGGATGAATGTTGTATTGGCTAAATAGTTGAATGATGCATCATTATGCATATGTTCTATGAAATGGTTCTAACCATGCAACTGGTGCATTTGACTTGTAGGAAAGGTCCTGTACAACCGCCTACAAGAAAAGAAAGACGAGACTTGTTCCGAAGAACAAGTGATGACAATTCAAGATTCACTCCAATAAACATGAATATGAAGCTCCTAGGGCCAGAGACATCATGACAGAAGAAAGAGCTTCAGAGAGTGGTAGATCCACCTTGAAGGTTGAAGACCACCATGGGTACGAG
>LPNX010338191.1:49748-88866 GCA_001517045.1 Pseudotsuga menziesii | reverse complement strand
GGAGGTGAGTTGTCATATATACCTACCCCATAAAACCCCTAACTCATAATATTTTAATATATATTATATTTTTGTAGTACATCTCTTAGGAGGTCCATTTTTCACCTCAAATTCTCTCTAATGATAACTCAAGATGAAGAAAAGAATGGTGAGACTTCCAAACCAAAGTAAGAGGCCTTAGACACACTCTAGTTGTGTAACACAGTTAGGTGACATCATTGATGCTAACCTTTCCAGCTATGAAAGAAGATATGATCAAAGAGTAACAATTGATCATGAGGAATGATGTCTACGATATAGTTTCGAGACCTAAAGGGAAGTCCGTAGTATCTTCCATATGGATCTACAAGAAAAAGTGTACAAAGCAAGGTTCGTGATTTGCCTAAAAAAGAATAGACTATGACATGACATACTCTATTGACCAGACCCACTAGAAGTATATATCAAGCATAGAACCACCTGTACAGAATGAAGAGGGAAGATGATACTTCGCTTCAGGGGGAGTGACTACAGAAGATCTCTGAGTTCGACATGGTACGGCATGATGGACAACTTCTTGATGGATCGATACTTTACCAAGAGTAAAGTGGGTTCCAACCTTCAAGGTTGAATGTAGAAGACTAGCATATGTTGATGACTTGACAAGATGAACTCATGGAATATGCTATGATGAAATAATACTAGAATGATGTTTGGGATATAGTACTCAAACCAGAAAGCAAGAATGTGGTATCTTCCAAATGGATTTGCAAGATAAAATATGTTGTTGATAGAAGTAAGGCAAGACTTGTGGCTAGAGGTTTCTCTCAGAAAGAGGGAATTAATTCTGAAGAGACACTTGCTCCAGGAAGCAAGGTACACTTCCTTCAGAACTATAATGGTACTTGCATCCATGATGAAGTGGGACTTACACCAGATGGATGTGAAGACAACCTTCCTGAATGGTGTGATTGAATAAGAAGTATACATAGATCAACCACAAGGATTTGAAGTTGAAGATAGAAAGACTCACGTATGCAAGTTGAAGAAGGCCCTGTATGGCCTAAAGCAAGCTCCCAGAGCTTGGTATGGAAGGATAGATAGTTTCCTGACGAGCATGGGCTTTACCAAGACTAAAGCCGATCCTAACCTTTACTTCAAGGTTATAGAAGACGAGCCTGTCATACTATTACTACATGTGGATGATTTATTTCTGACAGGGAATGAGAAACAGATTGTGGAAAGTAAGAAGAAACTTGCCAAAGAATTTGAGATGAAAGACCTTGGGTTAATGCATTATTTAGTAGTTCTGGAAGCATGACAAAGTTCAGAAGGAATCTTTCTTAACCAGGGAAAGTATGCAGTAGAGATATTGAAAAGATTCGATATGTTGGAATGCAAAGCCATGGCCACACCCATGGATTCCAACCTGAAGTTGTTAGCTGATCACTTGTCAGAATTAGTGGATGTGACTCAATACAGACATATTATTGGGTCTTTGATGTATCTAAAAAATACCAGACCAGACATTTGTTTTGCTGTGAACACCTTGAGTCAGTATCTAGTTCAACCTAGACGTGTTCACCTAATAGCTGCAAAACATGTGATGAGATACCTAGAAGGGACTATAGACTTTGGTCTATACTATGATGGAAGCCATGAGTACCGACTGTATGGCTATACGGATGCAGATTGGGCTAGAAGTGTATCAGAAAAAAAACGTACATAGATGATGATGTTTCAGTATTCCCATACTGAAGATACAAATGATGATGCTTTCAGTATTTCTATACTGAAGGTATAGATGATGATGCTTTCAATATTCACATACTGGAGATACATATGATGATAATTCAGTATTCACATACTTGAGATACAGATGATGATAGTTCAGTATTCACATACTGAAGATGTAGATGATGATTCAACACTGATGTGTTGACAAAGCCTCTGTCTTGGGTAAAGTTCAAATACTTTTGTGACAAGCTTGGTGTTATTCGAAAAGACCTTCCTCAAAAGGGGGAGCAGTGATGTAGCAGTATGATTGTATCATCCCTAGACATTTGTCCTAAAGTGATCCGGTGACTTCGGTCCTCGAGAATGAAGAGGGATTGTATCATCTCGGGACATTTGTCCAGAAATGATCCGGTGACTTCGGTCCTCGAGATTGAAGAGGGATTGTATCATCCCAGGACATTTGTCCAGAAATGATCCGGTGACTTCGGTCCTCGAGAATGTGGTGGGATTGCATCATCCCTGAACTTATGTTCAAAATGTATCTGGAGGCTTTGGTCCCCGTGAATGTCGTGGGATTACATCATCCCTAAACTTTTGTTCAAAATGTATCCAAGGGCTTCGGTCCCTGTGAATGTGGTGGGATTGCATCATCCCTGAACTTCTGTTCAAAATGTATCCGTAGGCTTCGGTCCCCGTGAATGTGGTGGGATTGCATTATCCGTGGAATTCTATTCAAAATGTATCCAGAGGCTTCGGTCCCCATGAATGTGGTGGGATTGCATCATCCCTGAACTTTTGTTCAAAATGTATCCAGAGATTTTGATCCCCGTGAATGTGGTAGGTTGCATCATCCTTGGACATAGTCCTAAAGTGATAGGGAGTGATTATCCCATAATTGTATCTGGTGGCTTCGACTATCAAGAATGTGGTAGGATTGTATCATCCCTGGACTCTAAGTCCAAAAAGTGATCCGAAGACTTTCGTCTTCGTGTTGTGGATTGCAGGTTGCTGCTGCTGCTGCCGATGATGTTCCTGATCGAAAGATCAGAGTGTGATGATAATGATGTTACTGATCGAAAGATCAGAATGTGACGATGATGATGTTACTGATCGAAAGTTCATAATATGATGATGATGATGATGCTGATCGAAAGTTCATAGTATGATGATGATGATGTTGATCGAAAGATCAGAGTATGATGATGATAATATTGTTGATCGAAAGATCAAATTATTGCTGCTGCTGATGATGATGTTGCTGATCGAAAAGTCAAAGTATGATGATGATGTTGTTTATCAAAAGATCAAAGTATTGCCGATGACGATAATGATGGTGTTTGATCGAAAGATCAAAGTATCGATGATGATGTTGCCGACGATGATGTTGTTTGATCGAAAGATCATAGTATTGATGATGATGTTGTTGATCGAGAGATCAAAGTATTGCTGATGATGTTTCTCAAAGTATTGTTGATGATGATGATTGCTGATTGAAAAGATTAAAATGGTGATGATGTTGTTTTTGATTGAGCGGTCAAAGTGTTTTTGCTACTGAAGATTGAAGATGAAGACTGTATGTCGAAGATAATGAAAAGCTTCCAATGATTTATAGATGTGTCACCCTAATGATGTTGATGATGTCCTCTCTCTCCTACTGTTGTTGTTGTTGATGTTGTTGTAGAATACCCTTCTTGTTAAGGGGGAGTGTTGAAATATTGTAACTTCGAAGAATATTCTATATGTATTTTTTGTGGTCCCCGATATTCCTACTAGGAGAATCACTTGTATTTCTTTATACCCCGATGTTTCTAATCGGGAGAACTAATAAGAGTCATGAGGAAGTCCTCTCCGTTGTAATTCGGGTCATTAGTACCCCATTTGTGGTTACTCGAGCCTACAAGATTAAATTAGGATTACTTCAGCCTACATAACTGAATTAATTATTAAGTGAACGGAAGAATATAAATAGAGGTGAGGTGCTCTTCATTTGCAACACACTCACACTCACTTGTGTAGCGCATGAGAGAGAGAGATAAATAGTTGTAGCTGGAGAAAGAGGAGGATCAGTCTTTTGGGTTTTACCTTTTATCTTTTTGGGGCATCTATATTGAGGAAGCTTTTGCTGGGTTTTTGCCATTAGGGTTTTCCCAGGATAAATCTTTGTGTTCTTTTTGTGTGGTTGTGCTTGTCTATCTTTCAGTGATCTTTTGGCTTATGGTTATGCTGTTATGATGCTAAATGTTTTAAGATCTGATATAACCATTAAAATTCGACACTATTTACAACTAAATCTTTATCCTTCCCAAGATTCGAACAAGCATAAATCCCTAAGGTATAAATCATTATTACTTGTTTCACTAATGCTTGATTTTACTTATGATTATGAACTTTATCTTTCATTTGCGCTGATTTGTTATTGGTTCATGAGAAATATTTAGAATCTCTAGGTGTCATAAGTGTAACAACTCGCTAAATTTGGAGATGAATAATGCCTGGTGTCACTTTCCCGTTTGATGTTCCAGTCTATGTTGCTGATAAGAGAATCTCCGATGTCCTTACACACATCTAGCTGAAACTGCTGGAGCATCTTTCCTCATTAGCTGGAACACGTTCGTCTTGTGAAATAATTCATTTAAAAGTTCATTCATGGTTATGAACTGATCTTATGCAATGTAATAATAACTGTAACTATTCTTGTTTAATTCAGTAGCCGGAAGATCATAGATCTGCATGGTTGCCTGATATTAGTGTAACTATACTGTTCCATCTCTGTATAAGTATGAATAAGAAATTGGTGCCAAGGGTTGGCAATTTGAGAGAAGTCATAGCAGAGGATACTATAAGTGTACTTTGATAATTTTAATAAAGGATCAACAATTCTAAATACTTTTTTTTTGTAGATATCGTTAAGCTTTCAACAACATCTCTGTTCGAAGGCCAGGGACGACCTTTTTACAGAGTTGCTGTTAGTAGTAAATGTTTTAGTTTATTTATTTATGTTTATTCTGGGATTTCGGTTTGATGCATTTATAGACATCTACAACAACACTTGTCAAACAATTGCATTATCATATTTCTTTTTGGCTTGCTGTAATAGTGTGGTGTGACAATGGACTGTGTAGGATAACCTATTTTCTTTATGCAACATGTGTTAATTAATCGTAGCTGTTACATATAAGCTCAACTCCTGTGTAGCATTGTCATTTATCTTTCTTAGAGTTTATTGAATTGGATAGATCATTGCTTTTATGAATTGGTTGTTTTGATTGCTGGTTTGTGGTTGTTATGGTTTGGTAAAATATGATTTAACTTCCTGCAAAAGTAATTCTAGATTGATTCATTCTTAGATCATAAATTACAAAATTGATGTTGTAGGAATCATAAGTCCTCTAAGTTCTTAGATTGATAATTTAATTTGGTTTTTATAGGAAGCTGAGTTGAATGAGCAGTGATTAATGATTTAATGATTTGTATTTCATTAATCAACTATTGAAATGTTTATGCATATATTTTGCGAGTTACATTTGAAATAAAGAAACTTCCCTGGGTTGACAATTTATATTGAGCACTCTGCTTGTTATGAAAATTAATGAGTATATAAAGTGACCAACATTTTGAGATGCTGGGCGCCAAAATTAACCTTTTTTGCCTTACTTTGTTTAGCACTTTTCCCCTGTTTTTGCCTCCTATTTACAACTGAATCTTTATCCTTCCCAAGAGAACAAGCATATATCCCTAAGGTATAAATCGTTATTACTTGTTTCATTAATGCTTGATTCTACTTATGATTATGAACTTTATCTTTCATTTGCGCTGATTTGTTAGTGGTTCATAAGAAAGATTTAGAATATCTAGATGTCCCAAGTGTAACAACTCGCTATATTTGGAGATGAATAATGTTTGGCGTCAGTTTCCCGTTTGATGATCTGGTCTATGCCACTGATGAGAGAATCTCGGATGTCCTTCCATGCATCTAGCTGAAACTACCCGAACATCTTTCCTCATTGGCTGGAACACGTTCGTCCTGTGAAACAATTCAATTAAAAGTTCATTCATTGTTATGAACTGATCGTATGCAATGTAATACTAGCTATAACTATTCTTGTTTAATTTGGCAGCCGAAAGATCATAGATCTTCATAGCTTCCCGATATTAATGTAACTGAACTGTTCCATCTTTGCATAAGTACGAACATGCAATTGGAGCCAAGGGTTGGAAATTTGAGAGAAGTCATAGCAGATGATAATGTAACTATACTTTGATCATTTTAATAAAGGAGCAACAATTCTCAATACTGTTTTTTTGTAGATCTCGTTAAGCTTTCAACAACATCTTTGTTCGAAGGCCAGGGCCCACCTTCTTACATAGTCGCTGGTAGTAGTAGATGTTTTAGTTTAGTTATTTCTGTTTAGTGTGGGATTTCAGTTTGATGCATTTATATACAGATGCAACAACACTTATCAAACAATTGCATTATCATATTTCTCTTTGGCCTATTGTAATAGTGTGGTGTGACAATCTATTGTGTAGGATAATCTCTTTTCTTTATGCAAAGTGTGTTAATTAGTCATAGCTGTTATAGACAAGCTCAGATCCTGTGTAGCATTGTCATTTATCTTTCTTAGAGTTTATTGAATTAGGTAGATATGATTGCTTTTATGAATTGGTTGTTTTAATTGCTGGTTTGTGGTTGTTCTAGTTTGGTAAAATAGGATTTAACTTGCAAAATTAATTCTAGATTGATTCATTCTTAGATCATAAATCGGAGAATTGATATTGAAGGAATTAGAAGTCCTTTAAGTTCTTAGATTGATAATTTAATTTGTTTTTTACAGGAAGATGAGTTTACTAATTAGTGATTAGTATTGAATGATTTGTATTTCATTAATCATCTACTAAAATGTTTATGCATATATTTTGCGAGTTACCTTTGAAAGAAACAGACTTCCCTGGGTTGACAATTTATATTGAGCACTCTGCTTGTTACGAAAATTAATGAGTATATAGAGGGACCAACATTTTGGCACCGTTGCCGGGGAAGATAATTATTAGACATAGATAGTAGTTGATTCGTTCAATTTCTTTAGCAATTCTTATTTTCGGGGTGCAGGAGTGATAAGACGCAGTGAAAAGTTGCGCATCTTTCAGCAGACCGAATGGGTTCCTACCCCGAGGATCAAGTATGATTAATAAGTTTGTATGAATACAAGAAGAACTTAATGAGAAACCCCCAGAAGCACTAACTTTGTAGGTGGAAGAGGTCGCAACTATAACCCAAGCCTAGGAAGAGAAAAATTCATTGATGAATTAATTGCTAAAGCTGATTCTTCTGCTGGAGCCCTATATCGAAGGTCATCTTCTGTAAGAAGAAGCCCTGTTTCTCCTACGCTGGAGTAATTAGTATCAAATGTGGAGAGATCAGTAGGAGCTGCGACCCTATTTGGTGGCCCTGTGGAGCAGACTCGCAGGGATATGGGAAGTTCTGTGGGGAAAGGTTGACCAGAGGAGGTCTATCGAATCAACGGGGAGGAAGTTACTAAAGAAGAGTGGTTGCAATTTCGATAGGAGTTTGAATATCATAAGTAGCGAGAAAATCGAGAGGAAGAGGTAATCACGAATAGCGAACGTCATCATGACGATTGCGAAGAAGTAGTGGGGAACAATGATAACGATAATGCCGACCTTCAACATGAGGACACAGTTGCTACACTTTAGTTCCCTATTCAACAAAAAACTAGACATGCCCCTATGAAAAATATTTCACCTTCAGTACTACCAAACTTTCATGGTAATTCTACTGAGGATCTAGATGAATTCCTCTTTGAATTCGACATTCTCTGTTGAAGCTATGACTATATATCTAGTGAACAAAAATTGAAATTATTTCCTGCCACATTGAAAGGTAATGCCTTACGATGGTTTATGAGTTTGGGTGGCGAAACTATTACAACGTGGGATCAAATGAAACAAGTATTTCTTGTGAAGTACTAAGAATATTGCAGAACGGAGGATAAGAGAGAGGAACAATTTAATATGGTGCAAAAATATGATGAGAGTTTGGAGGATTTTGTAGAAAGGATTTTGTATAATGTGCAGAGATCAGGCCATACCAATATTGAAAGGGATTTTTTCAAGATTATTTTGCTGTGTGGGATAAGAGAAGAATGCTTTGACATGCTTAATCTATTAGGGAAGGGAGATATCTCCAAAGAACCTTTCGATCATATTGTGGACTTATGTCAACGATACTCTAGGGGGTCTTCCAGAACCAACACAAGGGAACGAGACGTCTTTACACGAGCTCAAAAGTCAACTAGTGGAGGGGTTACACGGTTAGAGATAGGTAATCTTCTCGAGAATTTTAAAATTGACATGATGAGTTCCATTTCCTCGCAACTGGATGTCATGAGAGCAAAGCAGAAACAAGTGGATGAATATCTGGTACTTGGGGTATTTTTCCCTAAATGTAGAAAGAGGCACCTGTTGAGGGAATTCCCGCTTGATAAGGTGGAGGTATGTGGTTTGTGCGATTTGGAACATGACACTTAATATTGCCCTTCACTGCCAAATATCAAACCAGTCTTTCAAGCATCCATTGCAGACACGAATCATGCCTGCTTTATCTCGCAGAAGAAACCGTGGCAACCTCGGATTCCAGGTATAAATTTTGACTCTACACCTTTCAATTCTTGGAATAATGTTCGTAATCAATTTCCTCCACAATACTCATATCATAATACACAGTAGCACCAAAATTTGCAACCTGCAACACAATATCTGACCCCTTGGGCTTCATGTGCACCACAATCAATCCAACAAGCCCCTTGGTCTTCGGGATGGAGAGACACTTATCCAGGGAACCAATTTCCCCATAATTAGGCACCCTATCTGCAGTATCAACAACCACAGCTGCAACTCCCTAATAATGTTACACCAATGGGTGCACCACTCCATCCTCAACTACCTGCTCAACCTAACCTTAATCCTAATAATAAGGCAGTGCAACAATTCGAAACATCTAGTATGCCAGCCTATTCCATTTCCCCTCTCTATTGCAATGATATATAGTTACGATCAAGGGGGGTAGTGGTAATGATCGTCATTGAGGATGTTCCATCCTCTATGATCGAAGAAGGAATGAATCAACGATTTGAAAATTCATTCAGTACAACAATCCCCATTATTGAGGATACTGAAACACCAGCTAAAACACCAATCGAAACTCATGATGAAACATCAACGAAGACACTTGCAGGGAAACGTACTAATACTCAACCTACACAGTTTTTGAGAGAACCACCGCATCCTGAATGATTAGCCTTGTAAAAAACAGTGGAACAACCTCGTTTCAATCTTCTAGGAGAAAAGAAAATTCTTTATGTGAAGATTCCACTGTTACAATTCCTACACGATGTACCCATCTATGCCAAGACGGTTAAAGATATGGTTGTAAAAAAACCAGGAAGGAAGCGTAAGGATCCTCCTACAGTGCATGTAGTGGGGAAATTATCTGAACTTATGATGGGGAGGGCTCCATTGGCTAAATACGATGACCCAGGTAACCCCACTGTTACAGTATATATTGGGAATACCCAGATCGCTAACGTTTTGGTTGATTTAGGCGCTTCAATAAACATTATGACCATTGAAACTGTAAAGAAACTGGGACTTGCTGACCTCAAACCTACCCCTACCATATTAGAAATGGCTGATATATCCACTATAAAACCTGAAGGAATCTTGGACGACCTGGTAGTCTCTATTAACTCATGGGAGTACGCTCAAAATTTGTTGTTCTACAACCTAAGTCACAGCAGGGGGGCATCCATTAATTTTATGAATACCATGGCTAGCTACAACAGATGCATGCATCAACTGTAGATTAGGATCCATGACGATTTCTGATGGAATTGCCATAAAAAAATGACCTTATATCCTCCAGCCAGACCAAGATCTGACGTTGAAATTCCATTATGGATGGATTTGGAGGATGAGGAAGGTACTCATCCATTGCTGATAATTGGGAGGGACCTGAATTTCAAAACAGAAACTAAAGATGACACCATTTGTAGTTTATTAGCGATCTTATGTCTGTCACTATACAAACATATCAGATCCTAAAAAACATCTTAAAAGAGAAAGAACAAGAAGAACTTATAGAAGAAACCCTAGTCAATAACACAGATTTAATCCCTGTAATTGAAAACTCAAAGATTGTTCTAGTAGAAATCAAACAAGGGAAAACATTGAATATTAATCCTAATCTCAAGATCGATGAACTAGAACGGTTGGTTATGTTGTTGAAGCGACATAAGAGGGCCTTTTCTTGGGAATATACAGACATGATGGGTATTCCCCTAGGACTGTGTACTCACCACCTTTATATCAAGAATTATTCTAAGCCCATATGCCAAGCACAATGCAGAATGAACCCGAATTTAAGAGACTTTGTGAAGGAAGAAACCAAGAAAATTTTGGAGGCATGTTTTATTTATCCTATTTCAAATATCGAGTAGGTTTTCGCATTAGTGATTGTACCCAAGACAAATGGGAAATGGCGAATCTGTGTAGATTACAGAGAATTGAATAAAGAAACACAGAAATACCACTTCCCTTTACCATTTATCGATTAGGTTTTAGGCACCTTGTATGGAAAAATATTCTTTTCTTTCCTGGATGGTTTTAGTGGATATAATCAGATCCAAATTGCCCCTAAAGACCAAGACAAAACTACCTTCACTTGTCCTTGGGGCACCTTTGCATATAGGGTGCTTCCTTTTGAGTTGTGTAATGCGCCAGCTACATTTCAGTGAGCTGTAATCGGGATTTTCTCTGAGATGGTAAATGATTGCATGGAAGTTTTTATTGATGATTTCAATCCATAAGGTAATAGTTTTGATGAATTTCTAAGGAAATTGGAAAAAGTTCTAGAACGTTGTGAACAAACCCACCTATCCCTAAGCACTGAAAAGTGTCATATGATGATGCGCGAGGGTATAGTTCATGGGCATTTGATCTCTATTGCAGGAATCCAGGTAGATCTGACTAATATAAAGGTAATTGCAAATATTTCTACTACTGGGTCGCAGAAAGAGGTACGTAGTTTTCTTGGACATGCTGGCTATTATAGGCGATCTATGGAAATTTTTTCTCAATTAGCATCCCGTTTATTTACTATATGGATGAAGGATGCACAATTTTTTTGCACAGAAGCATGCTAGGTAATGTTTGCAGAACTAAATAAAATGTTATCTACAACACCTATCCTAAGAGGGCCTAATTGGGCCCTGCCTTTTCACATCTCTTCTGATGCTTCAAATACTTCCATTGGAGCAGTTTTGGGACAACATGAAGGTCACAACCCATATGTTATTTACTATGTTAGTAAGAATCTGGCTTTTGCTGAACTGAAGTATACAATAACATAAAAATAGTTCCTTGCCATTGTTTATGCCATTAATAAGTTTAGGCCTTATATTACTAGATATTCTACTTTTGTGCATATTGATCACTCAGCCATTAGATATTTAATGAATAAACCTATTACTAATGCTAGAGTCAATAGGTGGTTGCTGCTACTTCAAGAATTTGATATAACCATTCTTGACATACCAGGAAAGGAAAATGTGGATGTAGATTTCCTTTCTTGACTAACTCATAATGATGATAATTCACCAGTCGAAGACTCATTTCTCGATGAACAGTTGTTTGCAGTCTCAACTTTTTCCCCATGGTATGCAAACATTGGTAATTATTTGGCTGCAGGTAGACTTCCAACGCACCTGTCAAAGCGAGAAAAAAGAAGGATCATACAATAGAGTGCGAGATACTGCTGGATTGGAGGTCACCTCTTCTACACAGGGCCTGATTTGGAAATCAAGCGTTGTGTGAGGGAGGATGAGATTCACAACATCTTGAAGGTTTTCCATGATGAGCCCTGTGGGGGAAATTTTGTTGATAAAAGAACTGGTCATAAGGAATTAAGGATGGGGTATTTTTGGCCAACCATGTTTCAGGATGCGAAGAAGTATGCTCAATCCTATGACAGTTTCCAGAGAATGGTCCAGCTGAACAAATTGGATGAAATGCTGCTTCACCCATAGTTAGTGGTTGGACCTTTTGACAGCTGGGCTCTAGACTTTGTAGGGCTTATCAACCCTCCATCAAGGAAATTTTTTTATATCTTGGTTTGCACTGATTATATGACTAAGTGGGTGGAGGTTGTGGCTTTAGTAAAATCCAATGATCAAGCTGAGGTAGATTTCTAATATGGAGAGATCTTCACCCGCTTTGGAGTACCCAGAGAGATCGTAACAAATGGGGGACTGCAGTTTGTGTCCTGTAAAATGGAGAGACTTCTATGGTGAAAGTATTGCTTACGGATATGCATTACCTTTCAAGCGGAGAGGTGTCCTGTGTAGGGAATTACTTTTATCTAACCCATTGTTATAGTATGTATTGGGCATAATTTGCGGTCCCTCATTTGTTACGATCTCTCCGGGTACTCCAAAGCAGATTAAGATCTCTCCATATAAGAAATCTATCACAACTTGATCATTGGATTTTACTAAAGCCACAACCTCCACCCACTTAGTCATATAATTAGTGCAAACCAGGATATAACCTTTTCCCTTGATGGAGGGTTGATAGGCCCTACAATGTCCAGAGCCCATCTATCAAAAGGTTCAAACGCTAACTGTGGCTAAAGTGGCATTTCATCCAATTTGTTTGGTTGGTCCATTCTATGGCAACTATCACAGGCTTGAGCATACTTCTTTGCGTCCTAAAACATGGTTGGCAAAAAAAACCCATCCTTAATGCCTTATGACCAATTCTTTTATAAGTGAAATGCCCCCCACAGGGCTCATCATGGAAAGCCTTCAGGATGCTGTGAATCTCATCCTCCCTCACACAACGCCCGAATTCCAAATCAGGCTCTGTGTAGAAGAGCTGACCTCCGATCCAACAGAATATTGCACTCTGTTGTATGATCCTTCTTTTTTCTCGCTTTAATAGGTGTGCTGAAAGTATACCTACAGCCAAATAATTAGCAATGTCTGCATACCATGGGGAATAAGTTGAGACTACGAACAAGTGTTGATCGGGAAATGAGTTTTCGACTGGTGAATTATCATCATTATGAGTTATTCAAGAAACGAAATTTGCAACCACATTTTCCTTTCCTGGTCTGTCAACAATGGTTATATCAAATTGTTAAAGTAGAAACAACCACCTAGTCACTCTAGCAATAGTAATAGGTTTATTCATTAAATATCTAATGGCTAAGTCATCGGTATGCACAAAAGTAGAACATCCAGTAATATAATTCCTAAACTTATTAATAGCATAAACAATGGCAATAAACTCTTTTTCTAATACCATATAGTTCAGTTTAGCAGGAGCCAGATTCTTACCAACATAGTAAATATCATATGGGATGTGACCTTCTTGCTGTCCCAAAACTGCTCCAATGGCGGTATCTGAAGCATTAGAAGATATGTGAAAAGGCAGGGCCCAATTAGGCCCTCTTAGGATAGGTGCTGTAGATAACCTTTTCTTCAGTTCTGCAAATGCTGCCTGGCATGCTTCTGTGCAAACAAATTGTGCATCCTTCATTAGTAAAGTAAATAAAGGGGATGCTAATTTAGGAAAAAATTCTATAAATTGCCTATAATAACCAACATGTCCAATAAAACTACATACCTCTTTTTGCGACCCAAGAGTAGGAATATTTGCAATTACCTTTATCTTGGCCGAATCTACCTGGATTCAAGCAATAGAGATCAAATGCCCAAGAACTATACCCTCGCTCATAATCAAATGACACTTTTCAGTGCTCAGGGATAGGTGGGTTTGTTCACAACGTTCTAGAACTTTTTCCAAGTTCCTTAGAGTTTCATTAAAACTATTACCATATGGAGTAAAATCATCCATAAAAACTTCCATGCAATCATTTACCATCTCAGAGAAAATCCTGATTATAGCTCGCTGAAATGTAGATGACTCATTACACAACCCAAAAGGAAGCAATCTATATGAAAAGGTGCCCCAAGGACAAGTGAAGGTAGTTTTGTCTTGGTATTCAGGGGAAATATGGATCTAATTATATCCACTAAAACCATCTAGGAAAGAAAATAAGATTTTTCCAGACAAGGTGTCTAAACCCTGATCGATAAATGGTAAAGGGAAGAGGTGTTTCTGTGTTTCTTTATTCAATTCTTTGTAATCTACACAGATTCACCATTTTGCATTTTTCTTTGGTACGATCACTAGTGGGGAAACCCACTCACTATCTGAAATAGGATAAATAAAACTTGCCTCCGAAAGTTTCTGTATTTCTTCCTTCATAATGTATCTTAAATTTGGGTTCATTCTGCATTGAGGTTGGCGGATGGGCTTAGAATCATTATTGATATAAATATGGTGAGTACACAGTCTTGAGGGGATACCCCTCATGTCTGTATATTCCTAAGAAAAGGCCCCCTTATGCCGTTTCAACAACGTAACTAGGCGTTCCAGTTCACTGGTCTTGAGATTAGGATTAATATTCAATGTTTTGCTTGGTTCGATTTCTACTGGAACACTCTTTGAGTTTTAAATTACTGGGATTATTTTCGTGTTACTGACTAGGGTTTATTCTGTAAGTTCTTCTTGTTCATTCCCTTTTAAGGTGTTGTTCAGGATCTGATATGCTTTTCTGGTAGCAAACATAGGCTCGCTAATAAAACTACGAATGGTGTCATCTTCAGTTTTTGTTTTGTAAGTCAGGGCCCTCCTAATTGTCAGCAATGGTTGATTACCTTCATCCTCCTCCAAATCCATCCATAATGGAATTTCAACGTCTGAGCTTGGTTTGGATAGAGGATATAAGGTCAGGTTTTTGATGGAAATTCCATAAGAAATAGTCATGGATCTTGATGTACAACTGATACATGCATCTGCTGTAGCTAACCATGGTCTTCCTAAAATTAATGGGTGTCCCCCCAATTGCGACTTAGGTTGTAGAACGACAAAGTCTACAGGGTACTCCCATGAGTCAATGGAGACTACCAGGTCGTGCAGGATTCCTTCAGGTCATAACATTTATTGAAGAGCCTAAATCAACCAAAACGTTAGGGATCTAGGTATGCCCAATATATACTATAACAATGGGGTTACCTGAAAGTAATGCCCTACACATGATACCTTTCCTCTTGAAAGGTAATTCCTATTCGTAAGCAATACTTTCATCGTAGCAATGTTCACCTTACAAAAAGGGACTTATGTGAAGAGTTGGCTTATGAATTGTGGATCATGCTTCGGTTGGAATTTCTTGAATAGAGGTACAAATGTGGAAATAATAAATATCTTACAGTTAAACAAAGAGGAAGAAACAGATAAAACATATTTTTTTCTTTTTCATTCCTGTTAATATGTTCATGGAATTAGTTATGTGTGTTTGGTTTGTTACACTCAACCTTAATGTGAACTGTGGTAACCTCTTCTAGTGAAGCCATTTCCGATTTGAACTTACCTCTTCGGCCTTGACTTGTTTGCAACCTATCTTGAACTGAGTTGTGGCTGTGTTAAGCCCTAAACGAAAAGGGTATTCACACTTAATGAATGAGGTATCTTGTTTACTACTGTATGTGTCTAACCTTAACCTACAACTCTCTAACTCTCTCTCTCAAGGTATCTCATCTGTTCCTTTTGGAAGCTTGTCTTTTTAGTGACAAGATTTGACCCTAAAAGTATCCGAGTATAAGGCAGATCCAAACCAGATCTAAATCAACATTGTTACATTTCATTATCACTGCTCTTCAGTGGTTGACTCATTAGTATGTTTTACATGGTACTACTGCTACTGTTTCTTGCGTCTCAAGGACCAATTTTAGCACATGGACCACTGAGGAGTGCTGAAGTTGAAAGATATGAAAATTTATGTTCTAATTTGTCTTACTAGTTTGCATCTAGTACTTTGTTGGAATTTTGTTTAGTGTTACTGTTGTATTGTCCTGCATCTTGAAATTTATCTTATGTTACCACTACTATACCTTTACTTCGTCTAATTAGATGACTAAAGTGATGTGCAAAGTTGTTAATTTTTTAAAAACCCTAATCTAACCCAAAAATTTAACAACACTACCATATGGCCCATCCTTCATCCTCATGTGCCTTCTTTGGATGATTTGACCTATTCCACATAATTTATGAATATTTGACATTTATTACCTCAATTTGTCCTCATATAGTGACCATGGGCCAAATTAATTCCCTAGTCATTTGAATTTCCATTCCAACCTATAGGAATTGGATAGGTGAGTGGAATCACTCATGGAACTATCATGGAGGGGACATTACAATCCTCCCCACCCAAATTTGCTTGTCCTCAAGCAATTTCAAGTTCAAGTTCTATAGTACTTGTTATCCATTCCATGTAGCATCCTCACTTGGTAGATCCTTCCATTGAACAAGGTACTAATTAATAGTCCCATTTCTCAACTTCCTCTCTCTTACCTGTTATATTTTTCTGGAAGACGGATCAACTGTCCTTCATCATCTAGTGGAGGAAGCTTTGTTGAAACAATCACTTGTATTCCAACTGATTTCTTGAGACAAGAGGCATTATAATGTCCCAATTCGAAAATTCTTAACAAAGGCAGAATTTTGGAAAAATTGTCTTAACTAGTCTTGACTCTAGGGGATTCGAATGGCACAAGAGGATCTTGAATTTGGTAGGTATGGATGTGGGGAGTCTTAGGACTCTTCAATGGACTCTCTGATAGTTTTATGACAATTCATATACATCTGCAACTCGATTTGGACATGATGGAAAAAATGGTAAAATTACCAGCAATCTATGATGCAATTCCCCCTAAGGTGTGGGAAGAAGTGGCTCTCCAACTCCTATGCAACCATCCCAACTTGTCAAAAAGAGTATGGGGATTGTAATTAGACTTAATTTACTATCATTTGGTGTGGTTAAGAGTTCTGCAAGAAGTGGCTCTCCAAATCCTATGCAACCATCCCAACTTGTCAAATAGAGTATGGGGATTGTAATTAGACTTAATTTACTATCATTTGGTGTGGTTAAGAGTTCTGCAAAATATGATTAAATCTTCATATTTGAATGCATAATTTCAGTGATATTTGCTTAAGGGAAATGACATATAAAAGCTCAACTTTGACTCATAAATGGTGCATATAATGGTTCATAATAGAGAAAGATGAATATATACCATTAAAAAAATTTCAATAGTTCACTAACAACATATAATATTGATCCAAGTTGCAATATAAATCAGATATACAACTCCATTGAAATGGGAAATCATCACATGGAAATTAATCACAACAAAGCTTGGAAATGTGGACATCTGCATGTGTGATTCTTCTGATTTTGACTTACAGAGAAGATGGGAGACATTACAAAGCCTTGAATCATTCACCCATGCTTTGGAATCAAATGAAATCAATGGGGCACAACCACCATTCACAAAAGTGTGCCTTCATAGAAAAACATGGAAATATGGAAGTGGGAATTGAGATAATGGGAGGAGAGATGGGTTACGAACAATAGAAGCCTCCTATCTGCAACAAAATAGTCCATGAAGCTTCAAATGAGAGGTCAGGGTGGCCTCTCCCATAACCAACTTGGATGAGAATCTCACTCTCTCGAAATTGGCTCACTAGCAGGGTAAGTGTGCACTCATAGTCTAATGGACAAGCTAATGCTCTCCAAAATGCCAAAGGAAAATTCACAAATGATCAAAAAACCATTTCCATTCCTCATGACATATTTTTATAATCCTCCTAAGGTCAAATTTACTCCCATAGGATTCCTCCAACTCATCCTTGATGTTTAGTAACTTCCATGCTACTTGGCCTTCTCCTCAACGCTTCATCTTCCTCCAAATTCGAACGGCTGGGACCTAGTCCCAAGTGTGCCCTCTTGGAGGCTATTTTTAGCCCTGGCATGTCAGATTGTCATAGGTCTACAATCAGGTCTGACTTGTCATAGAATATTCCATCATTGTTGTCATACAACGCAAGGAATCTAGCTCCATGTGGCACCTAGCTTCTTCCTAGACTCTTTTTCTTCTATGGGGAGTTACTCCCACTCACCCATTCGAATCCTTGGAATCATAATATTCCATTTGAAAATTCTTCACCTTCCAAGAACATTCCATCACTCATAATTTCGAATTTGGGGTTAAGCCATGACATGTGTAAGGAAGAATATAGCCACCAAAGGCCTCCATGGACCTCCAAATGCCCTTATGAAGCAATGCAACTTTATTTTCTCCATATTTATTATTTGTATGGCCCAAATTAATGTGCAAATGATAAACTAAAGTTCTCTTGGGTTTCATAGCTCCCTTATTGCAATATTTAATGCCTCCTTCCCCAACCTAGGGAACTAGTAGGTGGGTGAAACATTGCCAACTAGTAGACTTATTGGGATGGGGGCATGAAAATCCTCCCTACCCATTATTGTTTGTCCTCAAGCAATGCCAAGTTTGGATGCTCAAAAATTTCTTCATCTTCCCAAGTGGCCTCTTCACTAGGAAAATCCTTCCATTGTACCAAATATTCTTTTATTGTTATACTTCGTAGCCTTCTCTCCCTTGTTCTCAAGATTTTGTCTGGAATGAGAACAAGTTGTCCTTCATAATCAAAAGGTGGTAAAGTATCCAAGACTGAAATATGCTTCCCTATAACCTTCTTTAGACAAGAAACATGAAATCCATTATGAATTTTGCTTCCCATGAGAAACTCCAATTGATAGGCCACTTCTTCAACTTTTCTAATCACTTTGTAGGGGCAATAAAACCTTGGTTTGAGATTTTCTGAACCTTTACCCTTTATGGTGGTTTGTTTGTAGGGCTGCAACCTCAAATACACCAAGTCATTCACTTGGAATTGTCTCTCCATTTTATGTTTGTCCGCATATTGTTTCTGCTGATTTTGAACAACCTACAAGTTATATCTCAAAACCTTCAAAATTTCTTGACTTTGTTTAATCCAATCCTTATCCTTTGGAGCTCTACTATCACCAAAAATGTGGTCAATAAAAGTGGATGCATCATAACCATGAAGTGCTTTAAAATGAGACATGCCAATGGACATATGGAAAGTAGTATTGTAACAAAACTCACCCAAATGTAAGCATTTTATTCATGTAGAAATAATAGATCAATGCTATGAGCAATGATGCTAAGAAGAAGCACAGGAAATAGATCTTTCTACTAAGAATTCTTACAAGCATACACAAGAAAAAAAGAGAGAAAAAAAAAGACTGAATCACATGAATGAAGAGATGAATATTGGTGTGTATCCTTCCATTGAATAATGATGAATAATAGTGTACATAAATAGTATATCCCTCATAGGAAAATCGAATTGTATGGAGACAACTCATAAAGCTCAAAAAGGCCGAGTTACCAAAATATAGCAAACCCCCATAGGTGGCTAAAGAACTTCCCAAATCTATCAAGGGCCTCACAAATTGGAAAAAGCATGAGTGAGTTGTCAAGGGAGATGGAAAAACATGCTAATCCTAGAAAATGGAGAAAAACTAATGGAGGATAGGTTGGAAACAAAAAATGCCAGTTTCCAAGTTGACTAGCTTTTATCTTATCCATAGAAAAGCAGAAAAAACAAAATAGCAGAATAAAGCAGAATAAAGTGTTGTATACTAATTTTGGATGGTCAAAAGGTGGTCAAGATCAACTCAGAATTAGAAATAAATCATTCCTATGATATAGATGGCATGTATTGACTTTAAGGTGCAAGTGGATGCCAACTAATTAAGTTAGTGGGTGAATAATTAATCAAATAATGATTAATTATTTTATCCTGAGTTATGTGTGGGTTTAATATATTCCAACACCCCTCTATAAGTCTGACTTTATGATGGTATGACAAAAAAAAATTATAGATGCATATAGGGCCTAACAACAAGGCTATGGTCACCCTTTAACAATAATTATGTCTAGAAAAATGAGGAAAGAGGCAAAACCACATGGGGAAAATCCTCCCTCAAGATAGGACAAGGCACATAATTTGAAATATGTCTTCAACATATCTTCATATTCACTTTAATGAGCTGAATGAACTACTTCTGGATGAAGGACTTGCTGAAGAAATCATGAATTCCATGATCATGCGCTTGAGTGTAGAACCTGCAAGAAGGAAGATGAGAGACTCCTTGTATCTCCTCAACTAATGAAGTAGGAGAATTATATGAATGCTTCTTGCTGTTGTCAAACTCTGATTTGCAAACATAATCTGAAATAGAAAAGAGATCTGTGCATACTCCTTTACAGAGAGTACAAAAATTAAGACAAATTATTTCACACCCAATTCCCTGAATAGCTGCAAAATTGTGATCTGAATCACATGCCAATATTCCAATATGATGTAGCACATGTAAATATTTGATATGAGGCTGATAAAACTATGATATATTAGAAATATTAGCATATGGAATAGCAAGGACAAAGGCTTCAGTGGCTCCACGAGGATATAGGGCTAGACCAGGAAAATTATGAGCAACTGGGGAAAACTGATAGGTGTAAAAATATGAATGATGGATGGGCATAAGATCTGAACCATAAGTGTTTAGAATAGATCCAAACATGTTTAATATAGTCCAAATATTACTAAGGACATGGATAACCAGCCACTGAAAGATAGTAAAGACTTCAAACCATGTAAGATAAATATCACTGCATAAGAGACCAATGAGGAATCAACTAGTGAGCTTGGGATTTGTATAGTATTTGAATTATTCATAGGTATGGTAGATGGTATGGATGGTGGTATTATATGTGTATCAAACTACAAATATTATTCTAAATCATAACCCAAAGGATCACATATAAGCATATCAATAGACTCATGGGAATACACTGGTAATGAATCCTTTGTATGAAAGGAGGAAAGAATGAGATGTACAAATCTTCAAGAAGGCTTTGAGTATTGATGCCAAGAAAAAAGGAGGAGATGCTGAATAAAATGAGATCAAGTAAGGTAAGTGTTATGACACAAATAAGGCTTGATTTGGCTAAGTAAACATCCTGGAAATTACTGGGTTGCGCACCATCAACGAGAGAGGTATGCACAAGGTGTGAAGAATATGGCACATAGATCTCAGAATATAAGATAGGAGATTTAGAGAACAATGTATGTGTTATAGGATCATAATCAACATCAATATCAATAGCAGCTCCATATGTTACTTCTTTTTCATCAATAGTATCACAAGAAGAAAAATCACCTTCAAGAGACACAGAAAAAGACGGCTCTTCAATATTTGGATGCATTCGAATCAAAGAGGGAAGCAACAATATGAAATGTATGAGAAAATTCTTCATCATTATCAACTTCATCAGAGACTGTAGAGGCCAAGAAATCTTGAGAGAGAGAACAAGAGGATATGCTGGGTTTGCTCCATGCTCTATCTTCTATTTCCTGCAAACCAAAAGCTTTGTCCAAATTCTTCCAAAGCTCAAATGGATACTCAACATAATCTATGAGATGATATATATTTGGAGACATTCCCAAACACATAATTCCATAAGATCTATCACAATTATTAAGCCAATCAATATTCTGTTCATAATACTTAGGTTCGCTCAATGCACCAAGGGAGACATCAAAGAGACATTGCCTCTTCAAGTATGCACTCATGTTTGGATTCCAATCAACATAGTTGAAAGGAGACAATAGAGGAACTTTTGAATCCATATAGAAGTTGTTGATATGCTCTAGTAGATACTCTTTGCAACCTGCAAAATAAACTAGGAGAAAATCTTGTAAGCTAGACAAGCTCTTCTTCAGATAGGGATATGAGACTGGATGCGCTCCTCAAATCTATAGAACTTGATCAACCTTGCTGCTTTGATGCCATGTAGAATATGGCAAGGTTGTGATCCTTGTATCTTTGATACCATGTAGAAATAATAGATCAATGCTATGAGCAATGATGCTAAGGGGAAGTGCATGAAATAGATCTTGCTACTAAGAATTCTCACAAGCATACACAGGAAAAATAGAGAGAAGAAAAGAGATTGAATCACATGAATGAAAAGATGAATATTGGTGTGTATCCTTCCATTGAATAATGATGAATAATAGTGTACATAAATAGTACACCCCCTTCATATTGGATATTTTTGAGCCCCTTCATGCCATTTGAAAGCATATTTATTTGTCAAATCAGTGAGAAGTGAAGTTAGTTGGGAAAACCCTTTCACAAACTTTCTATAGTAGGTGTAAATTCCAATGAATCCTCTTAATTCAATGAGACTTTTGGGATGATGCCACTATAAAATGGCACTCTTATTTTCTCCATATCCACCTTCACACCATATTGACCAATGGTGTGTCCAAGATACAAGAGCTGAAGTTGCTTGTGGAAGATGTTGTTCATTCATGATTGGAATGTGACAGGTGCATTTGTCAAGCCAAAGGGCATGTAACCAAATTCAAAGTGGCCATAGTGGAATCTGAAAGCAGTATTTGGTATGTCTTCTTCTCTCATTCGAATTCGATGATAACCAGATCTAAGGTCAATCTTTGAGAAGAACTTGGCCCCATGGAGCTCATCCATGATCTCATCAATCCTTGGGATGGGGTATCTATTTTTTACTGTCTTCTTGTTTAATGCTCTGAAATCAATGCACTTCTCAAGGTTCCATATTTTTTCTTTACCATAACAATTGAATAAGAAAATGGGCTGGAACTAGTCCTTATGAGACCCAACTCCAAGAGTTCTTTAATGTCCTCTTCAATCTCATCTAGAATCCTTTTGGGGTGTCTATAGGGCTGCATTTTAATAGGTTGTGTTCCTATCTCTAACTCAATGATATGCTCCACCCCTCTATTAGGTGGTCTTCCTCGGGGAAGGTCTCCAAAAACCTTCTCATACTTACTCAATAGATTCTCTATCTCCTTAGGATGCTTGGAAATATTCAAGTGAGGTTTAGGATATGTAATTAAACATTCAACAACCCATTCTACGTCTCCATGCCTCAAGATATACCTCATGTTGTGAGAGGAAACCACTTCATTTGGGTAAGTGTGCATTCCCCTCAATAAGATGGGTTTCCCTCCTGAATTTTTGAACCTTATTTTAGGGACTTGATAATTCACTGTATGCTCACCTAAAGAATATAACCATTGTACTCCCAAAGCCACATTTTTATCAGCCACATTCACTACATAAAAATTGTCAGTGATAGTATGATTTCCTAGAGTAATTTGAAGCTTTGTAATCCATTTAGTGCAGTCCATAGAATTGTTACCTGGAATGACGACTGTGAAACCATCAAAAGTTTCAGCTTTTAACTTTCTCCTCTCCACCAAGGCTGAATCTATGAAGTTGTTAGTGGCTCCACCATCCACTAGAACTGTGACCTTTTGGACTTGTATGTTTCCCTTGAGCCTCAAGGTGTGGATCTAGGTACATCTGAGAGTGCTGCAATTTTTCCTCTATCAGGAGTGGGTTGTTCTTCTTCTGCTGTTTCATACCCTTCCTCTTGGGCTGCATGTTGTGCTTCTTCCTCCTCCTCTTCTTCATCATCTTCAAAAAAAACTTCAATGTAGCGTGCCTTCCCCTTGTCACATCTATGTCTCGGAACCCAAGGTTGTTGGCATGTAAAACATAACTTCTTTCTTCTAAGTTCTTCTTTGCTTGGTCCTCCTTTATTTTCTTTGGTAGAGGAGTCTTTTTTCCACAGTTTCTTACCTTCCTTGAACTTGGAAGGAAAATTTGGTTTGGGAGGATATTTGGTTCTTGGCAATACATTCTTCAAATCCATTGTCAAATTCATGGCATCTTTCAATGTGGCTGGATTGTGGGATTTCACTAGCCCTCTCAAAGGCTCTTTCAATCCTTTAGTAAACAATAAAACCAACCTAGCCATAGATACATTAGAAACCATTACTGAAATCTTTTCAAATTCTAACATATATGCTTCAGGAGTTCCAACTTGCTTTAATTGCACTAGTTTTTTGAAAGGAAGTTTAGGGTTTTTCCGCTCAAATCTCTCCATTAATGCATTAGAGAATCCCTCGTAAGATAAAATATGATCATGTCCCAAGGTTCTAAGACCATGGCACAACCAATCACTAACTTCCCCTTCAAGATGCAGAATGACCATTTTCAATGCATCTTCTTCAACCATAGGATTTAATTGAAAATATACACTTAATTTTTGCAACAAAGCACTAGCAGACATTTGTGAAGAACCATCAAAGGAAGGCATGATCACTTTTCCCATGGTGTACTTTAATTCATGATTAATAGGAGGTGCCCTATTCCCATTTCCTCCTTGCTTGAATTCATCAAAAGGTATGTAACGTCCTCGACCCTCTGACTGGTGAAGAGGACGCTACCATGGCGTTAACCATCTAGGATACTAGCCCCATGATCATGTGAAAGCATTAAAAATGCTGAAAAAGAATGCATTGAAGTAGAACATACACAGATGCAATTATTTATCATACACAGCGGAAGCAACATACATTCATACAAGAATTCATTCAACATGTTCATCATAATCATTAACAGTAATTAGGACTAGAGAAGTAAAATAGACAAGGTCACTTATCTTATGAAGAACTTGTTTCGCAACCAGCTACGTTGCTGCAACGTTCCACCCAACCATAGGCCAGTGTGCTCATCAATCTCTCGGCAACACTACCACCCCCAAACTGGGCATGATTCTCCAAGGAATAAGGAACAAGCAGGCTTACACATAGCCAAGGATACACAAAACATAGCCAAGCCAACACAGTTGGGTTTACCAGGCCATCCGAGAGTTGGGAAAAGCTAAATGCTAAGCTGGTGAGCTCATTGCAGAGCTAGGAACACCTACACCAGAACTAGCCTGACTTCTAAGACACCCACACACACCCAACACAAGGAATCAGTCCCTTCTCTGCTACACAGTCCCTCAGGCCCTACCTTCCCTTCCAGTGCTATTCAGGGGTTGTGGAGAAGAAAGCCAACCCTCTAGCTCTGTCTGTGTGGTTTCCAAACACACCAGGTTTATCAAGCAAACCAAGCCCCCATCCCTGTTCCCAACATAGTCCAAAGACCAACCATTGCACGCATGCAATCAATGAGCTGTTACAACTTAAACAGAGAAAACGATTCCTGGGTCATTCTTGGCCCTATCGTGGCCAAAACGACTCCCAAGCGAATCACTACAGACCCCAAAACGTATCAGGAAACACAACCCACAACATGGGGAAACAACAGTCCGTCCTGGACAACGAAGTCACCGGGAAAACTTACCCAGACTACACTGGGGAAGAAATACAGTCTCCTAGCTTGTGCGTGAGAGAAACTCGCACCAGACCCCAAAAATACAGAGGGAAAAACATATGCACGAGCCACAAATCAGTAAGGAAAACTTACACAGTCCCTGAGCGTAAGGCGGCTCTCCACAGGAAAAATAGTGGGTGATAGTGACTGAACATCCCCCAGCTTGCTGTATGAGTGACCACGACGCAGAACCCAGCGCGTGAGAGAAGATTTTACACCCAATTTCAAATGCGGTTCGAAAAAACACCTAATTCCTCGCTGTGGGAAAGTGTGAATGACAGTGGAGATGACTTCTCTCTCCTGGCTACGCGAGACAAAATAGGAAAGAAGCCTGTGTGTGAGAGATGAACAAACAATCATGAGGAATGAATAGGAAATCATGAGGCATGAACAGACAATCGTGAGGCATGCGTAGTGGTGAGAATGAACGAAGGGCGTAGTCATTCTTTTTTTCCATCATGAGGTTCAATCCGTTGGTGGAGTGTGCATGTGGGAAAGGACTGACAGTCCTGCCACACTCCACTTTCAGCCATAATTGCCCCAACTAACAACAACAGTTCTTAATGGTGGTGGTTGGATAAAACAAAGAAAGATGGGAAAATCAAAATAGGGTGGTGACACATGGATTTACTCTCATGGATCAAGGTTTGACATCCCCCCCTTTATCCATGTGAAAATCATGCCCTTTTTGTGATGGTTGCAGTGAGCATAGCTGGTTGGGTTCATTTAATTAAAGATGTATATTTACATGATGACAAAACTCAATATGTATGCTGCATGCCCCGATATACCTTCAGTGACAAATTTACCTCCGAAACATAGCATAACCAATCAATGGCGGGGCCTTGGCCTTTAGCTCCACACCATGATCATTTACAATATATACATCATATATATCTAATACAACGGGGTCAAAACCGGGGTGTTACAAGGTAGAAATTTCCTACATTTATCACTTAATTGCTGCCAATCATTTGCTGCTTCTCTAACATCATAGGTGGTGTAAGGACCTTCTTTGGACTCTAAAAACTTAGGTATTGCAGGTCCAGTCTTCGAAAAAATGACTTTTCCATGGGTATTCCTCTTATCATGGGGTGTACTACTACTACTACTCCCAGGTGTTGACTTTCTCCCAAGTTGGCTAGCCAACAATTCAAATCCTTGCATAAATGTTTGGTCATGCCTTCAAGAGCTCATTGAATGAATGTCTTAAGGTCCTCATTGTTCTCTTTTTTATCCATATCTCCTAGTCCTAGTTTTTCCTTAATCTCCTTGTAAAAAGAACTAACTTATCCACTTCCTCATTTTTCACTGTTAAGGTCTCCAGTATCAGTTTCTAATGGATGGAGGCCAGGATTAGAAAACATGAAAAGAGAGATCTATCAGGTTCCAGGATCAGGCTTTGTTACCACTTGTAATGTCCCAATTTGAAAATTCTCAACAAAGGCAGAATTTTGGAAAAATTGTCTTAACTAGTCTTGACTTTTAGGGGATTCGAATGACACAAGAGGGTCTTGAATTTGGCAGGGAATGATGTGGGGAGTCTTAGGAATCTTCAATGAACTCTCTTATTATTTTATGATAGGTCATAGATATCTACAACTTGATTTGGGAATGATGGCAAAAATGGTAAAATTACTGGCAATTTATGATGCAATTCCCCCTAGGGTGTGGGCATAAATGGCTCTCCAACTCCTATAAAACCCTCCCAAATTTTCAAACAAAGTATGGGTACTGTAATTAGAATTCGCTTTACTATCATTTGGTGTGGTTAATAGTTCTACAACAGAGGATTAAAGCTTCATATTTGAATGCATAATTTCAATGATATTTGCTTAAGGGAAATGGCATATAAAAGCTCAACTTCTACTCATAAATGGTGCATATAATGGTTCAGAATAGAGAAATATGAATATATACCATTAAAAACATTTCAATAGCTCACTAACATCATAACATTGATCCAAGTCACAATATACATCAGATATACAACTCCATTGAAATGGGAAATCATCACATGGAAACAAGTCACAACAAAGCTTGGAAATGTGGACATTTGCATATGTATTTCTTCTAAATTTGACTTACAGAGAAGATGGGAGACATATTATAGATCCATAAATCATTCACCCATGCTTGGGAATCAACTAAACTCAATAGGGCGCAACCACCATTCACATAAGTGCGCCTTCATAAACAAAATGGAAATATGGAAGTGGGAATTGAGGGAATGGGAGAAGAGATGGGTCATGAAAAGTAGTAGCCTCATAAATGCAGCAAAACACTCCATGAAGCTCCAAATGATAGGTCAGGGTGTCCTCTCCCATAACCAACTTGGATGAGAATCTCACTCTCTCGAAATTGGCTCACTAGCAGGGTAAGTGTGCACTCACTGTGCAATGGGCAAGCTAATGCTCTCCAAAATGCCAAAGCCAAATTCACAAATGATCAAAAATCCATTTCCATTCCTCATGACATATTTTTATAATCCTCCTAAGGTCCTCCAAGGTTGAATTCACTCCCATAGGATTCTTCCAACTCATCCTTTATGTTTAGTAACTTTCATGCCACTTGGCCTTCTCCTCAACCCTTCATTTTCTTCCAAATTCAAATGGCTGCAACCCAGTCCCAAGAGCGCTCTCTTGGAGGCTATTTTTAGCCCTGACATGCTAGATTGTAGTAGGTCTGCAACCAGTTCTGACTTGTCATAGAATCTTCCATCATTGTTGTCATAAAACACAAGGAATCTAGCTCCACATGGCACCTAGTTTCTTCCTCTTTTATGGGGAGTTACTCCTACTCACCCACTCGAATACTTGGGCTCATGATATTCCATTTAACAAGTCTTCAACTTCCAAGAACATTCCATCCTTCATTGTCAAAACCCCAAATTTTCATAAAAATTTAAAAGTTTGAGATAACAACAAATGCTAAAACCTGCGGTCTACTAAAAACTACGGTTAGCAATAAAAGAAACAGTCAAGTAATTAGTTTTACTAAATCTTAATTATATTAACTCAACAGTTCATTTTTGTAACAAGAATAAAGTCTTCTTGCGTATTGTTTTACTTCAGTTTACTGATGAGTCTTTTCATGTCAAGTAGGTGGAATCTAACTTTCGAATCTGGGGCTTACTTAGCAATTGTGCTAACGCAGAAGATTACTGGTTCTTACAGGTTTACAGGTATGATCGAACAAGTACGTTTTAAAAATTATTAAAGTATCCAACAGTGTTTTATTTGCAATTATAAAGCTTAGTAATTAAGCTGCTAAACTCTAAACAACTTCCGTGAGGTAAAACCATTTGGCTTCCTTAAATTTCTCTTGTAATAAAGTTCAGAAGCAAGTAGTGACAGTAAGATATGTTTGCGACTCTAAGAATTAGAATCTCCATTACAAAGTACTTCTTCTTTAGTCTATATAAATTGCAATGTTATAAAGTTTGTTTTGTCAGTATTTATACAATAATACATTATCTTATTTGTGTATCAGCTGTCCCACATTTCACTTCTATAAGATAACTTACAGCCTGTTAACCTTTTGACAGTATAAGTTCAGTTGTGCAAGCTAAAAACCATAATGCCTTCCTACATGAGATCATTGTTTTCCTACATTTTAATTTCATGTCGAACCATGTGGTTCTAATAATTTCTGGACTCAATAGAATCATTCTTATTCAATTTCTTAATTTATCTATGATACTTCTCTTGAATTAAACTACTGTCTACAAACAGTTTTTCTGAGATTGAAGCTTTTGAAACGGGTCAACTTTCTAGTTATTTTGTATAATTCTATAACTACTTTACTACTCAAAAGACATGGTGAATCTTTAGTAATTACCAAGTTGAGTCATAACCAAAATTCATCAAAGTATCATCACTTTGAACTATGTAATCAAATTTCATAAAAGTGTTTTGACAATATGTTTTGTCCACTTCATAGTTCTGCTATCATTTGAGTTATTAGTTCTTATGTGACTTATAAACATGCACACTCTATTTTGCTAATAGACATTCAGTCTATAATTAGTTCACGATCATAAACATATTTAAATTAGAGTTTATAATTCTCTAAACTATTACATTATGCCATTTATAAAAGTTATAACTTGTAATGTCCATTTATAAGAGATTAACTATGCATTTTTACATAGGATAACTATAGTTGTTAGCTTGAGCTCTCTCATAACATATGGTCTCTATCCGAAACAAGCTCAATGTTTAGAGAAAAGATATGCTCTCAACCAAATCGTATTTGTGATGTTATAATATAATAACATATGGTTATATGGTGAAATGAGTCTTATCCATGAACGATTTCGGGCTTTAACCAAGGTTTTGCTAGGTCAGCGTAATCATAACGTTGATATTCTATTACTAAACTAGCATATGATATGGTGCACATTATTATCGATTTGCATGGCAATGATTGGGTAGATGATATAGTTTAAACCTTGTTTCAATAATTAAATAATTTGGTTATCATTTTATGTAGGCAACCATAGTATACGACCCACCGCATGGTTTTGATTTACTGACCACGTGGTCATCTCCTGACCAAGCGTGGAAGGTATAATAGCCATCGTAACCCTAACCCTTATCATTTCTTTCCCGCAGTTTGCGCTGGCCCTTGAGGCTGCTCTGCTTGGTTTTCATGGCGGCCGTCGATCCTTTTTTGCTCCGGTTGTATTGAGTCTTGGTTTAGTGTTACATTTGTCACCAGTGTGTGGTTTTTGAAAGCCATTGTCAGTGGCTGGGGTTCTCACTCTGCAAACTTGTGGAGATTATCATTGCCCTTGGCTTGCTATCTATGTAATATTTCCTTCGTCATCCTCGTGGCTCGCTATCTGCTCCAGTTTCTCTTGCTGTCATCGTGGCTTGCTGTTGCGTGAGGTTTTATCTTGCAGGCTGTTGAGTCTTTATTTTGCAAAACCTGTAGGTGACAGTGATTCTATGAGACTGTTCGTCGTTTCCATTGATAGTTAAATAATAATTTTAGAGTTTAGTTACTTTGCAGCAAGCATCTTTGCTATTATAGTGGCACAAATAGATAATTATTTACTGACAGTAGTTCTTTAAACTCCTTGCAGGTGCTCGCCACTAAGTGCTTTCACGATGGAGGAAGTATGCAATCAACCAACGAATACCGTGGCTCGTGGCTTAGTTCGGGTAAGCCTCGTGGTCGATGTGTTGGGTTTTCACTCTACTTGTAACAGGGTGGTTAAAGGAATCATCCAGGGTTTGAGGAAACCTTCCTCGACTCGCCATAAGTTATGTGGTTTATTTTACAAGTTGTTTGTTGAAATACCCAGTATCAAACCCTCGCTAGTCGATGGGTAGACTCGGTTCAACTGAGCAATGTATTTAGTTTGACGTTTGGCTTTACGTCATGTTTAAAATAATAGTTCCTTTAAAGACAGTTCTGTCTTTAAACTCGTTTTGGTTCAACAGATGTTTTAAATTATGCTTTGTGTAAAATTCAGGGTTTTTACCCTTCTGGAATGTGAGTGAAGTTTTTGTACTCTGTAACGGTTTATAATTAAGTTTTTTAAGACTGATACTTACAGTCATTGTTTAGTTGTATTGCTTACTTCTTTTGCTCACATTTTTCGAGCTAGGGTTTATCTTGTGGAAACCCTCGTTTTTAAAATAAATTATTCTATTCAGTTTTTATCAATTTTTATTACTTAATTTGTTTGACTATTAACTAATATTATCATGTGTTGAGGAAATTCTAATTTATAACAATTACTAATGCCTTTTGTTCGTCCTTAAAGAACTGCAAGTAATTTATAAAATCTCATTTGTTTAGTAATTACATAGTCTAATTAATTTGGCCTATAACTTTAATGTAGTGGCATTTGTAATTACAATATATGTATTTGGGTTTTAACCCTGTCATTTACTTTTATAGATACATACTCTTTATATAAAAAGAAACAATTTATTTTATAAGTATACATTTTGTATAGGTTGTTCAATAATGTATTTCATTTCTGTGTATAAATTTAGTTGGTTATTTAATGGTTTAAAAGAACTAAATTATGGTTTAAAGAATTCTAGGTTAGGGTTTGTAGAAATAATCTCTGTTATTCTTTTAACAATTACTCCAGTTTGTAAAAGAATTTCTTTTGATTTGTAAACAATAAATATTATTTGTGTTAATAATAATATTGTTTGTAAATACTGTATTCTCTTAAGTTTATTTTTACATATATATATTATTAATAAAGGCTGAGAACAGTCTATAATAATTTAGTTTATTTGATAAGATTATTCTTGTAAACTTGGTAAAAAAAATAAGAATTTTCACACTTGTCAATACTTCTTTACATATAATTTGTCTGTAAGTGTGTAAGGACAGTTCCTTATTAATAATACTTTATGCATAGGTTACTACTATCTTTTAGCTATTTTAACTCTAAGAAAAATAATACTGTAAGAGTTTTTAAGTTCTTATTTATTATATTCTTTATCTCAAATTAGTTTATCTTCAGAATTTACTTCGGTTACAATCCTTACTTAGAGTTCAGATAGTTGTAGGTAAAATAGCTATTATTATTAGGAAAAGATATAAACTAACAGAACCATATTTACATCTTTACTTAACATAAACAATAAGCATTTAACTAATATTTCTATTTATTCTATTTCAGTGTAGATTTATAGTTTATAAAAGAAGGTATTGTGTAAAAGAATGAACTACATACTTGAACATACTGCTATTAGTAAAATAATATGATCCCGTTCTTTTTCTAATATTCTTAATTACATAGTCTGGTTTTAACAACAACCCTATTAAACATATTAATATACTTTTTGGAAGCAACTATGTACTGAAAGAAAAGATTTCAATACTCTGAAAAACATAAGTACTCTATTCATTTCAGATTCCTCTCATACTTCATTCATTTTAAACACACTACCTGTGCTAGAGTACGATCTGGTCTACTCCAGATGGAGAAAAACACAGGTAGGATTATTTTCCATCAAATAATAGATTCAACATTAAAACAACTAAGAGATTTCAAGCTTAACAATTCACTACATAACATATAAATCATTCATTATTTGTTCATACTCAAATATAAATTTTTAACACTGAAATTAAAAGATAGTAGAACCTGTTTTTAAAGCTGGATGACAACAGCGTTGGGAGGCCGTTCCTCCCTACCAAATTCTGGAGAGCGCTCAAACATCGACTTCTCAGGAACCCCGAGCCTGTTTCTGGTCTCTTTAGCTGGGATTGGGTGGAGCAAACAACAAAGTACTAGTCCAATAACTCAATACCAATTCTGCACACTGCAGTAAGATCTTTCAGCTGGAAATCTGTACTAGATCACTTCCTGCAGTTTACCCCTCAAACACCTTCCACAAATTCCCTTCCCATTGAATTTTTTGAAGCACATTCACCTGAATGATTCTTCTCCTAGAATGAACAGCCTCAACTCTCTTCAATGGGCTTTTTTATTTAAGATTGCCTAGGTATTTTTGGGTTAGTTGTCATTAATTGAGCCACCTGCTCTGATCCCACTTTCTTGGGGGATCATGACCCCAAATGTAGGGAGGTTGCCACCTGCAACATTGGAAGTGTTTGAGGATGTTACCACTTGTCTATTTTCTCTCCACCTAGTCTCCTCCACCAACTTGACCAGTAACACTCTTTTTAACAGCTCTCCCAAGCTGTTGTCTCCACTTTTATTTATTTAAAATTAAAATATTGAGAATTACATTCAATATCATTGACTCTACTGAGTCATCATTTACAACTTAGCATTAAATTTAACATAATGTCTTGGAATAAAATAAAAATAAGATAATATTATTTTTCAAAATTGGGGCATGTGACATACACACCCCCTTAGAATATAACATCGTCCTCGATGTTATTTATTGTTCATCCTCCGAATTCCCCTAGAACAGAATTGGATATGCTTCTTGCATTTTACTTTCTAATTCCCAGGTGGCTTCTTCTGGACTGAGGTGCTTCCATTGCACATCCTCCTGTCCAATTGTGCTGTTCCAAAGTGTAATTCCCTCTTCCTGAGGATACAGTCCGGTTCCACCAGAAATTCTTCTGCTGGTTTCACCTGTACAACATTCCAGTTAACAACATGAGTAGCATCATGAACATATTTCTTTAAAACAGAAATGTAAAAAACATTATGTACTTTTAAGTTAGGTGGTAATGCTAATTGATAAGCTACTTGTTCAATCCTAGACAAAATTTCAAATGGGCCAGAGTAACGAGGTGTCAGTTTTGTACAACTCCCCAATCTTAGAGCGCTCTTTTTGGGCCTTATCTTGATGAACACATGTTCACCTACCTGAAACTCCTTTGGAGTTATTTTTAAGTCTGCTTGACATTTTTGTCGCTTCTCTGCCACTTTCAGATTTCCCTGTACTTATTTCACAATTTCTTCCATTTCTTTTAGTAGTTCTGGACCTAATACCGATCTATCTACTGGATTACTCCAAGAGATATGAGTATTACATTTCCGTCCATATAAAATTTCAAATGGACTAAATCTGGCTGATGTCTGATAATTATTATTATAAGAAAATTCTATTAGATGTAAATAATCTTCCCATTTACTTGGTTGGTCTTTCACATACATTCTTAATAAATCTTCCAGTACTTGGTTTATCCTTTCAGTTTGTCCATCTGTTTGAGGATTGAAAGAAGTATTGAAATTTAATGTAGTGTTTAACCCTTTAAACAAGGACTTCCAAAAGTTTCTTGTAAACTTAGGATCTTTATCTGAGATTATGACTTTTGGTACTCCATGTAATCGAAAAATCTGTTTTAGAAAAATATCAGCTATGTTTGTAGCTTTGTAAGTAGTTTTAACAGGTATAAAGTGAGCTGCTTTGCTTAACTTATCAACTACCACCGTGATAGAATCATTCTGATTTTGATTTTTAGGCAATCCAGTAATAAAATCTAGACTAATCTCCCATTTCTAGCTAGGGATGGGTAATGGCTGTAGCAAACCAGCTGGGTGTTGGTGTTCAGTTTTTACCTGTTGACATTCTAAACACTTTGCAATATATTCAGCTATTTCTGTTTTCATATTTGATTAAAAATACTATTTTCTTAACATGGTTATAGTCTTTTGATAACTTGGATGACCTGAATATGGTGTTTTATGAATTTCATCCAGAATTAATAGCTTGAATTTATGTACGTTAGGTACATACAGTTTATCTTTATACAGTAAAAATTCTTTTTCATTTAAACTGTAACCTTTTATTAAGTTTTCCGTCGGATTTTCTTTAGCTTTAGCTTGCAAATTCTGGTAAATTTCATCTTGTTTTATTCTTTCTTTAAGCTGTTCATCTAAGTCCGAAACATAGGTGCTAATTGCTGTTGCAAAATTCAGAGTTGCGTTCCTACTTAATGCATCGACAACTTTATTTTCTTTACCTTTTATATGTTGGATTTCAAAATCATACTCGCTTAAGAAAGCTAACAATCTAGCTTGTCTGGAATTTAAATTAGGCTGATCTAAAATATAATTCAATCATTTATTATTAGTCATTAAAACAAATTTTCTGCCAATTAGGTGATGTCGCCACATTTTTAAGGCGTGTATTACAGCTGCTAATTCCAGATCATAAGTTGCATAATTCTTTTCATGAACTTTTAACTTTCTAGACTCATAGGTAATAACATGCCATTCTTGAGTCAGAACACTGCATAAGCCATCATTACAGGCGTCAGTGCACACTACAAATTCTTTATTAGGATATGCTATTCTTAAAATAGGTGCACTGGTTAATAAAAAATTTAACTTTTAAAAGCTTTCTTCACATTTATGATTCCAGTCGAACTTCTTTCCTTTCTTCTGCAAGGAAGTTATCGGATTTTCTATCCTTGAAAAACCTTCAATGAACCTTCGGTAGTAACTGGTAATGCCCATGAAAGATCGAACATGCGTCACATCTTTAGGAACCGGCCAATCTTCGATTGCGCGTATCTTTTCAGGATCTACGGAAATTCCTTCCTTGGTCACTACGTGACCTAAATACTGAATCTTATCCTTGAAGAAATCACACTTAATAAACTTTGCGAAGAGTTGATGTTCTCGCAACTCTTGCAAAACAATTTTTAGATGTTCTTTATGTTCTTCTTCAGTTTTTGAATAGATTAGAATGTCGGCGTTAAAAACGACCACAAACTTATCTAAATACTTATGCATCACGTTGTTCATTAAACACATGAAGACAGCTGGGGCATTAGTAAGCCCGAATGGCATTATGACAAATTCGTAATGACCATATCTTGTTCTAAAAGCCGTCTTAAATATGTCTTCATCTTTAATTCTCACTTGATGATATCCGGACCTTAAATCTATTTTAGAAAACATTGTGGCTCCACGTAGTTGATCAAACAGATCATCTATGCGAGGCAACGGATATCGATTTTTGATGGTCATCTTGTTTAATTGACGGTAATCTATGCAAAGTCGCATAGTTCCGTCCTTCTTCTTGACGAAGATGACAGGTGCCCCCCAGGGAGACACACTTGGTCGAATATACTTTTTATCAATTAGCTCTTTTAATTGCAATTTTAATTCATTAAGTTCCAATATGTTCATTCGATACGGGACTGCACCCGGTACCAGCTCAATAGTGAAATCCAATTCCCTTTTTAGAGGTAACCTTAGAATATCTTATGGGAATACATCAACATATTCTTTTAAGATTGATATGTCTTCTACTTTTAACTTATTTGTTTTAATTTTACTTTCTTTATCAGTAATTTTTACTGCGTATGCTTTACATCCATTTCTAACAACTCTTTTAAGTTGTAAAGCAGAAATCTGCCTTACAATAGTTTTTCTAGGAATTCCTTTAACACTTACTGGTTTTTCATCATTGTTTAAGCATGTGAAATTTTTATCATAACAGTTTAAAATTACTCTATGTTGTTCTAACTAGTCCATACCAATCAGCGAATCATAAGAACCAAGTGGCAAAACATTAAGTTTAACAATAGTTTCAAATTTATCCATAACTAATGCACATTCTTTCACAAAACAAGTTACTTTTTTTTTAGCACCAGTGGCTAACTGAACTAACCATGAATTCTCGAATTTATCAACAGATAACTTACATTTTTCTACTTTCTGAGGTAACTTACATTTTTCTACTTTCTTGGTAAAGTTTCCATGATTATTTGCAGTTTTCTTACCTTTAGAATTATTTTGATTGTTGGGTGTATTGTTCCTATTTCCTTAGAAATTCTTGTTATTAGAATAGTTTTTGGCCTTATTGTTCTTAAAATTTCTGTTAAGCATAAAATCCTTCTTCTTTTGTTCAAACTGATTATTATTTTTCTTAGCCTTCTAGTTGGCCAAGCTTTCTTTCTTCCGATTCTGCTCAAAACAAAAGTTAGCCTTTCTCATAGCTTCCTTCAGGGTCTTTGGGTTATCATATTCAATTATATCTTTAATATGATAAGGTAGACAGCTAAGGAATCTCTATACCTTTGGATTCTCATCTACAAGGTATGGTACATACCTAAGTAGACTTAAGAACTTGCTGTTCAGATCCTTCATTGCCATTGAACCTAAATTTAGTTCATAAAACTCTTTGGCTCTCTTCTCATAATACTGCTCAGACAGGAATTTCTTTTTGAAATACCTCTTAAAGGTACTCCAGTTAACATCTTTTTTTTTAATACCCTTAACTCTCTTCAAGTCCTGCCATCAAATGTTAGCCTTTCATGAGAGGTTATATATAGCCATTCTAGTCTTTAACTGGTTAGAATAATTATATATTTGGAAGTACTTCTTCATCTCAGATAACCAGGATTCAGTTTCCTCCCCCTTCTCAGTCTCTCCATTAAATGTTGGTGGTTTTATCTTTTTGAATTTCCTGGAAATTTTCTCATAAGGTTTGTATTTCCTCTTTTTAGTGTACAGATTATCATCACTACTGTCACTAATAGTATGGTAATTTTGTTGTTCACCAAACACTTCAGAAGATGAACTACTTTCAGTTTTTGTATGTTTCATCTTTTTAGATTTTCATTGATGAATGGCATCTTTTGATTCTGATATTCTACCCCTACCCTCAGTTTGAAAATTTTCAATTAGGATCCGATTCAACTCTTATTGAGCCCTCAGAATCCTTTCATTTTCTCGCTTTACAGACTTCATTTCAGTTTTTAAGTGTTTTACAGTTTGTAACAACTTTGAGGAATTTGTGGTTAAATCCTCTGGTATATAATCTCTCGGTAAATTTCCTGTTTCAATAGCTAGAGACTCCTCCTTTGCATACTCTTTTAGCCTTTCCATACCTTCGTGTTAAACTTCAGAAAAACAATTCTCTGTTGAATAACATTTAAAATAAAATACGCCAGCATAATAATTTAATTTACTGTTTTATGAAAGCTAGTTGGGCTTCATCAAGGCCTAGTGTTTGAACTTTGTGCTCTGATACAATATGTCAAAACCTCAAATTTTCACAAAAATTTAAAATTTTGAGATAACAACAAATGCTAAAACCTGCGGTCTACTAACAACTACGGTTAGCAATAAAAGAAATAGTCAAGTAATTAGTTTTACTAAATCTTAATTATATTAACTCAATAGTGTTGAACACACCAGGAACACAGAGAGGGGGGGTGAATCTGTGTGTGTAGTCTTTATTTCTTTTTCAACTTTTATAATCAACAACTTATTCAATATTATGCATCGTCACATTATCATTATATGATCATCAGCATTGTTATCATCATCATATCATCATCATCACATAGAAAGCATAGCAACACAGTACACAAGATTTTTACGTGGAAACCCAAGTCCTGGGAGGAAAACCACGGAAGCCTTTTTTAAAATAGTTTTCCAGAAATAACTGGAAGGAGGAAACAAACCCCTTTTACAAAGACTTCAATTTTTCAGCTTCAACTAAAAGGAGGCTACGACCCCCTGGTTTACAGGCTGCGACCTGAAGGAAGCTACCACTCCCTAGTTTTTCGGCTTCCACCGGAAGGAGGCTACGACCTCCTTTCCTTGCCCCATCCTTCCACCCTGATAAGAAAATAGGAATAGCTGAACCACAACCGCACTGATCCTACGGACCTGTTATTCAACACTTGTGCTACACTGCACAATCTGTACCATACCGCACAACCTGTACCACACTGCACAACCATTGCCACTACTAGCCACTGCTCATTACTTGATCACTACTCATCAACATGTACAATCAACCTATACCAATCAATCTGTTTCTCAGATCAACCAACTCAGTCAAACTAAGTCTGCTCACTAAAACCTGTCCACCTGAATCAAACCAACTGCTCATACAACTTAGCCAATCTGAGTCAAACCACTTGCTCATAAGGCAACCTGTGCCAATCCAATCTCTGAATCTGCTGTAGATATCACTGCCACATACTGCTCATGTTATCACGGTCATGCTGATAAAGCTGCTCATCAACACTGCTGGTTACTGTCAAGTCAATCTTATCACTGCCACACACACTGCTCTGTACACATTCATCAAACATGCATCATCATAGAATTTGCATCAATGTCATCAAGTATGTGCACTCATCATCATCATGTAATATGTACACATCATAGTGCATAGAAGTGTGTCATCATACCGAAGCAAGCATTATACCATGTAGCATCATATCATTGTCATCATAGAATGTAAGAGTGTATCATCACTTTACAGCATACATATCATCATACCAACACATAATATTTTACTGTATACTGTATACACACTACTCGCATGCTCTTGTACATCATTGTTCACTTATTACACTGTTCACATACTGCTGTGCTTACTTGCAAACTTCATACACTGTGACTACTCTTGTACATACTCTATTGTACACATATTCTTGTACTCTACTTGTTCACATGCACATGTACACATCCCACTTCATATATCATTGACACATATAGTCCACACATTACTACAAACATGTATGTGCTGCTCACACACTAGTACACACATAGTTTACTCATTCCTATATATATTCACTTGTACATTTCATTGTACACTCATATAAACACAATACTGTTTATACCTTTGTTTGATAAACTATACATCCACT
>LPNX010338191.1:0-49560 GCA_001517045.1 Pseudotsuga menziesii | reverse complement strand
AGTTGCTGCCAATGCTCTGATAAAAACCGTGCCTGCTGTTTTGGTGATTTCACTCAACACTTCAATCAATTTGCTGCTGTCTCAAATGCTGAAATTGTGGAATGCTAACAGCGAAGAGAGTAGCCTTGCGCTCCTTTCTAAACACTCTCTAAAAATACGAATCTAGGATTTTAGTGGTTCCAAACCTGTGACCTCATAAGCATTTGCTGTTTTCACAAAAAGCGACCTCACTTCTAGATCAGATTTCTTGTTAGGATGGTTGCTAATTAATCAATCCAAAAATGACCCTGTGAGATTAAACGTCGATTGGGAAAATGAGAGAAATGACAGCCATCAGGAGCGGCAGCAGCATTCCCACTATTTCAACGATAGCTTGTAGTAGGCCTTCTTGATTTCCGCAGAAGTTATAGATTGGGTCACACCAAGATTGTAGACTTTGCTCACAGAAAACACACTGTCCATCAAACACAAGACTCTGCCTAGATTTCTGTTCTAATGTTCCATATCCTCCGGTGGACAAATTGCTCAAAATTTCCAGATGGTGAATTGCCACGATTTAGATTTCAAGGCTGAATCTAACTGGTTCTTTCCAATTTGGGATTGGATTGGATATACAATCGCTGCAATAAAATGATTTCCATCCTAAGGATTTCGTGCCGCCGAGCTTATAATTTCCCGAGTGCCCGATGAAACCATCTCTTGGCGTTATACAGGATCTCCTCTTCTTCCGGTTGGAGTAGCAGTGGCGGTGTTGACAATCAGAAAGCAAACCCTACAAAGCTTCATGTGACCGTTAATACCATGGGAAATCACTGGTGCACATCACCGGAAAACCATGAAAACATCATGAAATTTGTGCGGCAATCACAATAAATAGAGTCTCTGGTTTAGTTGATTCAATCACGCTGTTCATTTTTTTTCAGTGATGTCTAGCTGAACACTCTTGACAGAATCCAACGTCAAGACTCGCTCCAAATCACCGAGACTCTCCCTACCACCGCATTATCTTCTCCCTGGAACGACGTTACTAGCACATCTCATAGCACTTTTCCATTGCACCCAGAAATATGAAACTCTGTAAAAGAAATATGGAATGTTTTATTTTTCTTTGCTGCTTTAAATCCCGAAATTCATAAAAAGACTGAAAATTTCCCTTCACTGCGGCGGCTGCTGCTAGAAGATAAATTTGCCAAAATTTCCCACGGCCAATCCAAAAAAAATGATACGACTATTGCTATAATAGATTAAGAGCATATTCCACAATCAAAGAAAAATATAGTTATATTTATATGAGAAGGAAAAGGAACATTTCCTTGTTTTAAGGAATATTTTTGATATTAAATAAAAAATTATTTTTAATAAAAAAATTTATTTATTAAACTAATTTAATATATAAATGTTTTATTTATTAAAACTTTTTAATATTGGATTTTAATAATAATTTTTAAATCTTTTATTAATGTTTTAAGGTTTTATCATTTAAACTTGTTAATATTTTGATTAAACCAACTTGGGGGTACTTGACCACTCTTTAGGAAGTTCAGGGCTTTTTCCATTGTCCCAAGGACTCCAAGGGCTTCAGACTTGGGCTTGGATAAAGTCAAAAGGTCTCCACACTTATTCAACCCGCAGAGGCACTTCAAGAAGCACCAAGACACATTAACACACACCTGTTGGCATCAATGACAATTTAGTCAACAATCTCCCCCTTTGTCATTGATGACAATTCCAAAGCTCCCCCTTCGAATGAGCTTCCTTTATCTACAGAACTCCCCCTTAGACCATGATTATTTTACCTACCTCGTTCAAATTTTTCTCCCGCTTTGGCATTAATGGCAAAGGGAACATCCTTTGATCATACTGCTCCCCCTTAGGCCATGCTCCCCTTGTCATCAACTTCTCTTCCTTAGCATCAGGAACTTCTTTTGGCACTACTTCTTCCCTTATCAATGAGCATTGATGCTTCTTTTATGGACTTGTATTCTGTCCCACGAATACTGTTGGAACCAACTACTATACAATACTCAAATCTGATAATCAGGTACATATCTCCTTTTACACATTCTTTGTACACTTTATATCACTAGTCAATAGTCTTCAAAATGGCATTGGGTCTTTCCCAAGATTTTCATCATTTCTATTTTGATCTACTAACTTTATTCTCCATACTTTGGTAGGATGATGGTTGTTCATGTCATTCGATTGAACTTTATTTCTTCTCCAAACTTTAACCTTCCCCTGCACTCTGCAATGTTTTGCGAGATGACCATAATGATAACAATTGTAGCACTGGACCGAAAATGTACTTTTATTTCTTTCTGGAGTGATTCTGTCACGAGCTCTGCAATGAATGGCTATATGACCAAAGTTTTTACACTTGTAACATTCTATTTCTGATCTCAAGGGATCAAATCGGTTGTTGTACTGTGGTTTTCTAAGGCTTGCAAGGTTATTCCTTGTCTCAAAGTTTCTTCTTTGAAAACAGTTTACAGCTTTGTGTCCAAATATTCCATATGTAAAGCAATGCCCATAAAAGAAGTATCCATACCTGAGAATATATGGAGGAGGTGCTTTTCTGTGAGTTGAACTTCCTGCTGGCCCCTTTTCTAATACAGGTTGTTCTGGCTGACGTTCGATCTCTTCTTCATTCGTGGAGACCTTGACAACTTCTGCATACCTTCTTGGATTCTTTTCATTATCTGTCAACTTTGAGCTTGAGGCTTCATTTGTATTCTGCTTGTATCCTATACCGGTCTTGTCGAAGAATGACTTTTGATTGCTGATGATTTGTTCTAGAAACTTGGCACTGTTGTCATAACCCTTTGCGATATCTTTCATCTGCAGCTTGTTCTTCAGAGATATTATCTCAGCCTCACAGTTCTCCTTTTCTCTTATATTTGTCATTAGTTGTTCAGTGAGAGAGTCTTCAACTCGTTTGGCTTCTTCTAGTTTGTTGAGAGCAAAGATATTGTCCTCCATCTTTCCTTTTGAATTCAGATCATCGTCATGGAATTTTTGCAGTTGATCTTGTAGTTTATGATTCTCCTTTCTCAGTACTGAGAGGTCTTTTTCAAATTCAAAGTTTGTCAGACATACCTTCCGTAACTCTACCTTCAAGGATTTGATTTCAAGTTCTTGTTTTCTTCTTAACTTCTCTTCCAATATTTCTTTAGCCTTATAGGAACTTATCTCATTGTCTTTGTCTTGTGGCTTGCAGATCAATTCTTTTTCCTTATCTTCTAGTAGTCTTTTGAGCTTGACAATTTCTTCTGAGTGCTTTTCAATTTCTGTAGCTGATTTCTCAAGTTTGTCTTTCAAAGATTTGGATATGGCTTCTTTGATTCTGGTCGCTTCTTCAATTTGGAGTTTCAGATTAATTATGGTCTGTGTGGCCTTTTCAGTTTATTCTTGATTCTTCTTCTCGGCTTTGTCCAATTGCTCTTTCAATCCCTGTTTCTGTTCACATAGATTTTTCACTTCTTGCGAAACATTAGTAATTTCATTGTCTATCATAATATCAACTAAATTTCTATTACTCATCGGAGAGCAAGGTTTTTCATCATAATCTAAAGTGTTGCATTCAATTAATTCAGAATAGCTCTTATTCTCTATACCTGATAAACATATATCTTTAAAAGAATTACAAACAGAGTGTTCAGGGAACATACCTTCATACTTACCTGGATGTTGTATTGACTCATCTTTTGTTTCTTGTTCTTCATTTAGCTGATTTATTTTGAACGACAATTCTTCAGTTGAGTTGTACTTTCCTATTTTCTCCTTTTAGAGATCTGTTAGATCTTCAAGAATTAATTCCATAACCTCTACTTCCTCTTCTTTATTGGAGTAATATTGCTCTAATTTGAGCCATAGTTCCCTGGCTGAGATGCACTTCCCTATCTTCTTCTTTTGGATATCTGCTAGGCCTTCAAGGATGGCTTCCATAGCTATAAAATTATTTTTCTTTGCTTCTTTCTAAGCTGATGTTTTCACTTTCTTTGGAGCTGTATATCCAGTAACAACTGAATTCCATACACCAATTGCCTCAACATAAGCCTGCATTCTCATTTTCCAGATCAAGTAATAATTTGACTCACATGACAATGGTACTCCATTCATCGAGAACCCCATGGTGTGCTAAAGATCTCCTTCAAGCTGATAAGGATTTCTGTGAAGGACCCGCTCTGATACCAATTGTTGAACACACCAGGAACACAGAGAGGGGGGGGGGTGAATCTGTGTGTGCAGTCTTTATTTCTTTTTCAACTTTTATAATCAACAACTTATTCAATATTATGCATCGTCACATTATCATTATATGATCATCAGCATTGTTATCATCATCATATCATCATCATCACATAGAAAGCATAGCAACACAGTACACAAGATTTTTACGTGGAAACCCAAGTCCTGGGGGGAAAACCACAGAAGCCTTTTTTAAAATAGTTTTCCAGAAATAATTGGAAGGAGGAAACAACCCCCTTTTACAAAGACTTCAATTTTTCAGCTTCAACTAAAAGGAGGCTACGACCCCCTGATTTACAGGCTGCGACATGAAGGAAGCTACCACTCCCTAGTTTTCCGGCTTCCACCGGAAGGAGGCTACGACCTCCTTTCCTTGCCCTGTCCTGCCACCCTGATTAAAAAATATGAATCGCTGAACCACAACCGCACTGATCCTACGGACCTGTTATTCAACACTTGTGCTACATTGCACAATTTGTACCATACCACACAACCTATACCACACTGCACAACCTATACCACATTGCACAACCATTGCCACTACTAGCCACTGCTCATTACTTGATCACTACTCATCAACCGATCGCTGTCCACTGTATCACAATACTCATCAACATGTACAATCAAACTATACCAATCAATATGTTTCTCACATCAACCAACTCAGTCAAACTGAGTCTGCTCACCAAAACCTGACCACCTGAATCAAACCAACTGCTCATACAACTTAGCCAATCTGAGTCAAACTACTTGCTCATAAGGCAACCTGTGCCAATCCAATCTTTGAATCTGCTGCAGATATCACTGCCACATACTGCTCATGTTATCACGGTCATGCTGATCAAGCTGCTCATCAACACTGCTGGTTACTGTCAAGTCAATCTTATCATTGCCACACACACTGCTCTATACACATTCATCAGACATGCATCATCATAGAATTTGCATCAATGTCATCAAGTATGTGCACTCATCATCATCATGTAATATGTACACATCATAGTGCATAGAAGTGTGTCATCATACCGAAGCAAGCATTATACCATGTAGCATCATATCATTGTCATCATAGAATGTAAGAGTGTATCATCACTTTACAGCATACATATCATCATACCAACGCATAATATTTTACTGTATACTGTATACACACTACTCGCATGCTCTTGTACATCATTGTTCACTTACTACACTGTTCACATACTGCTGTGTTTACTTGCAAACTTCATACACTGTGACTACTCTTGTACATACTCTATTGTACACATATTCTTGTACTCTACTTGTTCACATGCACATGTACACATCCCACTTCATATATCATTGACACATATAGTCCACACATTACTACAAACATGCATGTGCTGCTCACACACTAGTACACACACAGTTTACTCATTGCTGTATATATTCACTTGTACATTTCATTGTACACTCATATAAACACAATACTGTTCATACCTTTGACTGATAAACTGTACATCCACGCAATACTGAATATGCATTCTCTTACTGTACATACACTCACACTTACAGACTTCATCACAAAAGGTTCTAGGTTTTCAGCTTCATAGTTAATCCAACCAATAACTGTTGACTCTTTCAAAATCGTACTGCTGCAAATTTGGACTAAGGATGATTTGATCTCATGAATAATAAACATGCACCACTATTCATGTAAGCATAGAAACATACCTTGTACTGTCAGATACTATGTATATGAATGCATAACTTGTTGAATAAGACCTCATACCTTGGGCATCTAGCTTGTACTTGAGCTGCTGGTGTAAACCCCCTTTAATAGCAAAGTGATGTCTTTAATACATTCTGTGTTGCTACCAAAACCAAAGAGATAGTTGCTGCCAATGCTCTGATAAAAACCGTGCCTGCTGTTTTGGTGATTTCACTCAACACTTCAATCAATTTGCTGCTGTCTCAAATGCTGAAATTGTGGAATGCTGACAGCGAAGAGAGTATCCTTGCGCTCCTTTCTAAACACTCTCTGAAAATCCGAATCTAGGATTTCAGTGGTTCCAAACCTGCGACCTCATAAGCATTTGCTGTTTTCACAAAAAGCGACCTCACTTTATGGATCAGAATTCTTGTTAGGATGGTTGCTAATTAATCAATCCAAAAATGACCCTGTGAGATTAAACGTCGATTGGGCAAATGAGAGAAATGACAGTCATCAGGAGTGGCAGCAACATTCCCACTATTTCAACGATAGCTTGTAGTAGGCCTTCTTGATTTCCGCAGAAGTTATAGATTGGGTCACGCCAAGATTGTAGACTTTGCTCACAGAAAACACACTGTCCATCAAACACAAGACTCTGCCCAGATTTCTGTTCTAATGTTCCATATCCTCCGGTGGACAAATTGCTCAAAATTTCTAGATGGTGAATTGCCACGATTTAGATTTCAAGGCTGAATCTAACTAGTTCTTTCCAATTTGGGATTGGATTGGATATACAATCGCTGCAATAAAATGATTTCCATCCTAAGGATTTCGTGTTGCCGAGCTTATAATTTCCCGAGTGTCCGATGAAACCGTCTCTTGGCGTTATACAGGATCTCCTCTTCTTCCAGTTGGAGTAGCAGTGGTGGTGTTGACAGTCAGAAAGCAAACCCTACAAAGCTTCACGTGACCGTTAATACCACGGGCAATCACTGGTGCACATCACCGGAAAACCATGAAAACATCGTGAAATTTGTGCGGCAATCACAATAAATAGAGTCTCTGGTTCAGTTGATTCAATCACGCTGTTCATTTTTTTTCAGTGATGTCTAGCTGAACACTCTTGACAGAATCCAACGTCAAGACTCACTCCAAATAACCGAGACTCTCCCTACCACCGCATTATCTTCTTCCTGGAACGACGTTACCAGCACATCTCATAGCACTTTGCCATTGCACCCAGAAATATGAAACTCTGTAAAAGAAATATGGAATGTTTTTTTTTCTCTGCTGCTTTAAATCCCGAAACACTGCGGCTGCTATTGCTAGAAGATGAATTTGCCAAAATTTCCCACGGCCAATCCAAAAAAAATGATACGACTATTGCTATAATAGATTAAGAGCATATTCCACAATCAAAGAAAAATATAGTTATATTTATATGAGAAGGAAAAGGAACATTTCCTTGTTTTAAGGAATATTTTTGATATTAAATAAAAAGTTATTTTTAATAAAAAAATTTATTTATTAAACTAATTTAATATATAAATGTTTTATTTATTAAAACTTTTTAATATTGGATTTTAATAATAATTTTTAAATCTTTTATTAATGTTTTAAGGTTTTATCATTTAAACTTGTTAATATTTTGATTAAACCAACTTGGGGGTACTTGACCACTCTTTAGGAAGTTCAGGGCTTTTGCCATTGTCCCAAGGACTCCAAGGGCTTCAGACTTGGGCTTGGATAAAGTCAAAAGGCCTCCACACTTACTCAACCCGCAGAGGCACTTCAAGAAGCACCAAGACACATTAACACACACCTATTGGCATCAATGACAATTTAGTCAACAAATAGTTCATTTTTGTAATAAGAATAAAGTCTTCTTGCGTATTGTTTTACTTCAGTTTACAGATGAGTCTTTTCATGTCAAGTAGGTGGACTCTAACTTTTGAATCTAGGGCTTACTTAGCAATCGTGCTAACGCAGAAGATTACTGGTTCTTACAGGTTTACAGGTATGATCGAATGAGTACGGTTTAAAAAATCTTAAAGTATCCAGCAGTATTTTATTTGCAATTATAAAGCTTAGTAATTAAGCTGCTAAACTCTAAATAGCTTCCGTGAGGTAAAACAATTTGGATTCCTTAAATTTCTCTTGTAATAAAGTTCAGAAGCAAGTAGCGACAGTAAGATATGTTTGTGACTCTAAGAATTAGAATCTCCATTACAAAGTACTTCTTCTTTAGTCTATATAAATTGCAATGTTATAAAGTTTGTTTTGTCAATATTTATACAATAATACATTATCTTATCTGTTTATCAGCTGTCCCACATTTCACTTCTGCGAGATAACTTACAGCCTGTTAACCTTTTGACAGTATAAGTTCGGTTGTGCAAATTAAAAAACCATAATGCCTTCCTACATGAGATCATTGTTTGCCTACATTTTAATTTCATGTCGAACCATGTGGTTCTAATAATTTCTGGACTCAATAGAATCATTCCTATTCATTTTCTTAATTTATCAATGATACTTCTCTTGAATTAAACTACTGTCTACAAACAGTTTTTTTGAGATTGAAGCTTTTGAAATGGGTCAACTTTCTAGTTATTTTGTATAATTCTATAACTACTTTACTACTCAAAAGACATGGTGAATCTTTAGTAACTACCAAGTTGAGTCATAACCAAAATTCATCAAAGTATCGTCACTTTGAACTATGTAACGGAATTTCATAAAAGTGTTCTGACAATATGTTTTGTCCACTTCATAGTTCCGCTATCATTTGCGTTATTAGTTCTTATGTGACTTATAAACATGCACACTCTATTTTTTTAACAGACACTCAGTCTATAATTAGTTCATGATCATAAACATATTTAAATTAGAGTTTATAATTCTCTACACTATTACAGTATGCCATTTATAAAAGTTATGACTTGTAATGTCTTTTTATAAGAGATTAACTATGCATTTTTACGTAGGAGAACTATAGTTGTTAGCTTGAGCTCTCTCATAACATATGGTCTCTATCCAAAACAAGCTCAATGTTTAGAGAAAAGATATGTTACCAACCAAATCGCATTTGTGATGTTATAATATAATAGCATATGGTTATATGGTGAAATGAGTCTTATGCATGAACGATTTTCGGGCTTTAACCAAGGTTTTGCTAGGTCAACGTAATCATAACGTTGATATTCTATTACTAAACTAGCGTATGATATGGTGCGCATTATTATCGATTTGCATGGCAATTATTGGGTTGATGATATAGTTTAAACCTTGTTTCAATAATTAAATAATTTGGTTATCATTTTATGCAGACAACAATAGTATGCGACCCACTGCATGGTTTTGATTTACTGACCACGTGGTCGTCTCTTGACCAAGTGTGGAAGGTATAATAGCCAACGTAACCCTAACCCTTATCATTTCTTTCCCGCAGTTCACGCTGGCCCTTGAGGCTGCTCTGCTTGGCTTTCATGGCAGCCGTCGGTCCTCTTTTGCTCTGGTTTACTTGAGTCTTGGTTCAGTGTTGCATTTGTCACCAGTGTGTGGTTTTTAAAAGCCATTCTCAGTGGCTGGGGTTCTCACTCTACAAACTTGTGGAGATTGTCGTTGCCCTTGGCTTGCTGTCTGTGTAATCTTCCCTTCATCATCCTCGTGGCTCGCTGTCTGCTTCAAATTCTCTTGTTGTCCTCGTGGCTTGCTGTTGCGTGAGGTTTTATCTTGCAGGATGTTGAGTCTTTAGTTTGCAAAGCCTGTAGCTTACAGTGCTTCTATGAGACCGTTCGTTGTTTCCATTGATAGGTAAATAATAATTTTAGAGTTCAGTTACTTTGCAGCAAGCATCTTTGCTGTTATAGTGGCACAAATAGATAATTATTTAGTGACAGTAGTCCTTTAAACTCCTTGCAGGTGCTCGCCACTAAGTGCTTTCATGGTGGAGGAAATATGAAATCAACTAGCGAATACCGTGGCTCGTGGATTTGTTTGGGTAAGCCTCGTGGTCCATGTGTTGGGTTTTCACCCTACTTGTAACAGGGTGGTTAAAGGAATCACCCAGGGTTTGAGGAAACCTTCCTCGACTCGCCATAAGTTATGTGGTTTATTTTACAGGTTGTTTGTTGAAATATCCAGTCTCAAACCCTCGCTAGTCGATGGGTAGACTCGGTTCAAGTGAGAAATGTATTTAGTTTGATGTTTGGCTTTACAACATGTTTAAAATAATAGTTCTTGTAAAGACAGTTCTGTCTTTAAACTCGTTTTGGTTTAACAGATGTTTTAAATTATGCTCTGTGTAAAATTTAGGGTTTTTACCCTTCTGGAATGTAAGTGAAGTTTTTGTACTATGTTTGAATTACTATGTAAGGGTTTATAATTAAGGTTTTTAAGACTGGTACTTACAGGCATTGTTTAATTGTATTCCTTACTTCTTTTGCTCACAATTTTTGAGCTAGGGTTTATCTTGTGGAAACCATCGTTTTTTAAAATAAATTATTCTATTTAGTTTTTATCAATTTTTATTACTTAATTTGTTTGACTATTAACTAGTATTATCATGTGTTGAGGAAATTCTAATTTATAATAATTACTAATGCATTTTGTTCGTCCTTAAAGGACTGCAAGTAATTTATAAAACCCCATTTGTTTAGTAATTACATAGTCTAATTAATTTGGTCTATAACTTTAATGTACTGGCATTTGTAATTATAATATATGTATTTGGGTTTTAACCTTGTCATTTACTTTTATAGATACATACTGTTTATATAAAAAGAAACAGTTTATTTTATAAGTATACATTTTGTATAGGTTGTTGAATAATGTATTTCATTTATGTGTATAAATTTAGTTGGTTATTTAATGGTTTAAAAGAACTAAATTATGGTTTAAAGAATTGTAGGTTAGGGTTTGTAGAAATAATCTTTGTCCTTCTTTTAACAATTACTCCAGTTTGTAAAAGAATTTCTTTTGATTTGTAAACCATAAATATTATTTGTGTTAATAATAATATTGTTTGTAAATACTGTATTCTCTTAAGTTTATTTTTACATATATATATTATTAATAAAGACTGAGACCAGTCTATAATAGTTTAGTTTATTTGATAAGATTATTCCTGTAAGCTTGGGAAAATAAATAAGAATATTCATCCCTGTCAATACTCCTTTACATATAATTTGTCTGTAAGTGTCTAATGACAGTTCCTTATTAATAACACTTTATGCATATGTTACTACTGTCTTTTAGTTATTTTAACTCTAAGAAAAAGAACACTGTAAGAGTTTTTAAATTCTTATTTATTATATTATTTATCTCAAATTAGCTTATCTTCAGAATTTAATTCGGTTACAATCCTTACTTAGAGTTCAGATAGTTGTAGGTAAAATAGCTATTATTATTAGGAAAAGATATAAACTAACAGAACCATATTTACATCTTTACTTAACATAAATAATAAGCATTTAATTAATATTTCTATTTCTTCTGTTTCAGTTTAGATGTTTAGTTTATAAAAGAAGGTATTGTGTAAAAGAATGAATTACATAGTTGAACATACTACTATTAGTAAAATAATATGATCTTGTTTTTTTTCTAATATTCTTGATTACAGAGTCTGGTTTTAACAACAACGCTATTAAACAGATTAATATACTTTCTGGAAGCAACTATCTACTGAAAGAAAAGATTTCAATACTCTGAAAAACGTAAGTACTTTATTCATTTCAGATTCCTAACATACTTCATTCATTTTAAACACACTACCTGTGCTAGAGTACAATCTGGTTTACTCTAGATGGAGAAAAACACAGGTAGGATTATTTTCCATCAAAGAACAGATTCAGCATTAAAACAACTAAGAGAGTTCAAACTTAACAATTCACTACATAACATATAAATCATTCATGATTTGTTCATACTCAGATATAAACTTTAACACAGAAATTAAAAGATAATAGAACTTGTTTTTAAAGCTGGATGACAACAACGTTGGGAGGCCGTTCCTCCCTACCAACTCCTGGAGAGCGCTCAAACATCGACTTGTCAAGACCCCCGAGTCTGTTCCTGGTCTCCTTGGATGGGACTGGGTGGAGCAAACAACAAAGTACTAGTCCAATAACTCAATACCAATTCTGCACACTGCAGTAAGATCTTTCAGCTGAAAAGCTGTACTAGATCACTTCCTGGAGTTGACCCCTCAAACACCTTCCACAGATTCCCTTCCCAATGAATTTCTTGAAGCACATTCACCTGAATGTTTCTTTTCCTGGAATGAGCAGCCCCAACTCTCTTCAATGGGATTTTTTATTTAAGATTGCCTAGGTCTTTTTGGGTTAGTTGTCATTAATTGAGCCACCTGCTTTGATCCCACTTTCTTGGGGGATCATGACTCCAAATGTAGGGAGGTTTCCATTTGCAACATTGGAAGTGTTTGAGGATGCTGCCATTTGTCTATTTTCTCTCGACCTAGTCTCCTCCACTAACTGGACTAGTAACACTTTTTTTAACAGCTCTTCCAAGCTGTTGTCTCCACTTTTATTTATTTAAAATTAAAATATTCAGAATTACATTCAATATACTTGACTCTGCTGAGTCATCATTTACAACTTAGCATTAAATTAAACATAATGTCTTGGGATAAAATCAAAATAAGATAATATTATTTTGCAAAATTGGGGCATGTGACATACACACCCTCTTAGAATATAACATCGTCCTCGATGTTATTTATTGTTCATCCTCCGAATTCCCCTGGAACAGAATTGGATATGCATCTCGCATTTTAATTTCCAATTCTCAGGTGGCTTCCTCTGGACTAAGGTGCTTCCATTCTACCTTCACCTGTCCAATGGTGCGGTTCCGAAGTGTAATTTTCCTCCTCCCGAGGATACAGTCCAGTTCCACCAGAAATTCTCTTTCTGGTTCCACCTGTTCAACATTCAAGTTAACAACATGAGTAGCATCATGAACATATTTCTTTAAAACGGAAAGGTGAAAAACATTATGTACTCTTAGGTTGGGTGGTGATGCTAATTGATAAACTACTTGTCCAATCCTAGACAAAATTTCAAATGGGCCACAGTAACGAGGTGTCAGTTTTGTACAACTCCCCAATCTTAGAGAGATATTTTTGGGCCTTACCTTGATGAACACATGTTCACCTACCTAAAACTCCTTTGGAGTTCTTTTTAAGTCTGCTTGAATTTTCTGTCGATCCTGTGCCTCTTTCAGATTTCCCTGCACTTGTTTCACAATTTCTTCCATTTTTTTTAGCAGTTCTGGACCTAATACCAATCTATCTACTGGATTACTCCAACAGATAGGAGTATTACATTTTCGTCCATATAAAATTTCAAATGGACTAAATCTAGCTGATGTCTGATAATTATTATTATAAGCAAATTCTACTAGATGTAAATAATCCTCCCATTTACCTGGCTGGTCTTTCACATACATTCTTAATAAATCTTCCAGTACCTGGTTTACCCTTTTAGTTTGTCCATCTGTTTGAGGATGGAAAGAAGCACTAAAATTTAATGTAGTGTTTAATCCTTTAAACAATGACTTCCAAAAGTTTCCTGTAAACTTAGGATCTCTATCTGAGATTATGACTTTTGGTACTCCATGTAATCGAAAAATCTGTTTTAGAAAAATATCAGCTATGTTTGCAGCTTTGTAAGTAGTTTTAACATGTATAAAGTGAGCTGCTTTGCTTAACTTATCAACTACTACCATGATAGAATCATTCTGATTTTAATTTTTAGGCAATCCAGTAATAAAATCTAAACTAATTATTTCCCATTTCCAGCTAGGGATGGGTAATGGCTGTAGCAAACTAGTTGGGTGTTGGTGTTCAGTTTTTACCTGTTGACATTCTAAACACCTTGCAATATATTCAACTACTTCATTTTTCATATTTGGCCAGAAATACTCTTTTCTTAACATGGTTATAGTCTTTTGATAACCTAGATGACCTAAATATGGTGTTTTATGAATTTCATCCAGAATTAACAGCGTGACTTTAGATACATTAGGTACATACAGTTTATTTTTATACAGTAATTTTTTTTTTCCATTTAAAATGTAACCTTTTATTAATTTTTTCGTTGGATTTTCTTTAGCTTTAGCTTGCAAATTTTGGTAAATTTCATCTTGTTTTATTTCTTCTTTAAGCTGTTCATCTAAGTCCGAAACATAGACGCTGATCGCTGTTGCAAAATTCAGAGTTGCGTTCCTACTTAATGCATCAACAACTTTATTTTCTTTACCTTTTATATGCTGGATTTCAAAATCACACTCGCTTAAGAATGCTAACCACTTAGCTTATTTGGCATTTAAATTAGGCTGATCTAAAAGATACTTCAATCCTTTATTATCAGTCATTAAAACAAATTTTTTGCCAATTAGTTGATGTCGCCACATTTTTAAGGCGTGTATTACAGCTACTAATTCCAGATCATAAGTTGCATAATTATTTTCATGAACTTTTAACTTTCTAGACTCACATGCAATACCATGCCATTCTTGAGTCAGAACACCGTCTAAGCCATCATTACAGGCGTCAGTGCACACTACAAATTCTTTATTAGTATCTGTTATTCTTAAAACAGGTGCGTTGGTTAATAAAGTTTTTAACTTTTAAAAGCTTTCTTCACATTTCTGATTCCAGTCGAACTTCTTTCCTTTCTTTCGCAAGGAAGTTATCAGGTTTTCTATCCTTGAAAAACCTTCAATGAACCTCCAGTAGTAACCGGTAATGCCCATGAAAGATTGAACATGCGTCACATCCTTAGGAACCGGCCAATCTTCGATTGCCCGTATCTTTTCAGGATCTACAGAAATTCCTTCCTTGGTCACTACGTGACCTAAATACTGAATCTTATCCTTGAAATAATCACACTTAATAAACTTTGCGAAGAGTTGATGTTCTCGCAACTCTTGCAAAACAATTTTTAGATGTTCCTTATGTTCTTCTTCATTTTTTGAATAGATTAGAATGTCGTCGATAAAAATGACCACAAAATTATCTAAATACTTATGCATCACGTTGTTCATTAAACACATGAATACAGCTGGAGCATTAGTAAGCTCGAATGGCATTATAACAAATTCGTAATGACCATATCTTGTTCTAAAAGTTGTCGTAAAGATGTCTTCATCTTTAATTCTCACTTGATGATATCTGGACCTTAAATATATTTTTGAAAACAACGTGGCTCCACGTAGTTGATTAAACAAATCATCTATGCGGGGCAAATGATATCGATTTTTGATGGTCATCTTGTTTAACTGACGGTAATCTATGCAAAGTCGCATAGTTCCATCCTTCTTCTTGACGAAGATGACAGGTGCCCCCCAAGGAGACACACTTGGTCTAATATACTTTTTATCAATTAGCTCTTTTAATTGCGATTTTAATTCATTAAGTTCCAATATGTTCATTCGATATGGGGCCTTTGAGCTAGGTATTGCACCCGGTACTAACTCAATAGTGAAATCCAATTCTCTTTTCGGAGGTAATCCCAGAATCTCTTCTGGGAATACATCAACATATTCTTTTAAGACTGGTATGTCTTCTACTTTTAACTTATCTGTTTTAATTTTACTTTCCTCATCAATAATTGTTACTGCGTAAGCTTTACATCGCTTTCTAACAGCTCTTTTAAGTTGTAAAGCAGAAATCTGCCTTACAATAGTTTTTCTAGGAATTCTTTTAACACTTACTGGTTTTTCATCACTGTTTAAGCATGTGAAAGTTTTATCATAACAGTTTAGAATTACTCTATGTTGTTCTAACCAGTCCATACCAATGAACAAATCATAAGAACCAAGTGGAAAAACATTACGTTTAACAACAGTTTCAAATTTATCCATAACTAATGCACATTCTTTCACAAAACAAGTTACTTTTCTTTTAGCACCAGTGGCTAACTCAACTAACCATGAATTTTCAAACTTATCAATAGATAACTTACATTTTTCTACTATCTGAGGTGCAATATAACTGAGACTAGCTCCTGGATCAATCAAAATAGTTACAGGGGTCTGATTTATCATATCTTCTACTTCCACCATGGAATTCTAATATTCAGCTTGTCGGTTCTCCAAGGCTGCGTTGATTCTAGGCATACTCCTTGCTAGTTTCCCAACGGTCATCTCCTCCTGTATAGTATGAATATTGCTAATAGTCTTCTTTCGATTTGAACAGACTGAAGCATAGTGTGGGCCATTACACTCCCAGCACTTGACAGGATCTTTACGCTCAAAGTTCTTTGTAAAGTTTTCATGATTATTTGCAGTTTCCTTACCTTTAGAATTATTCTGATTGTTGGGTGTATTGTTCCTATTTCCTTGGAAATTCTTGTTATTAGAATAGTTTTTGGCCTTATTGTTCTTAAAATTTCTGTTAGGCACAAAATCCTTCTTCTTTTGTTCAAACTGATTATTATTTTTCTTAGCCTTCCAGTTGGCCAAGCTTTCTTTCTTTCGATTCTGCTCAAAACAAAAGTTAGCCTTTCTCATAGCTTCCTCCAGGGTCTTTGGTTTATCATATTCAATTCTATCTTTAATATGATAAGGTAGACAACTAAGGAATTGTTGTACCTTTGGTTTCTCATCTACAAGGTATGGTACATACCTAAGTAGACTTAAGAACTTGCTGTTTAGATCCTTCATTGTCATTGAACCTAACTTTAGTTCATAAAACTCTTTGGCTCTCTCCTCATAATATTGCTCAGACAGAAATTTCTTTTTGAAATACTTCTTAAAGGTACTCCAGTGAACATCTTTTTCTTTTATACCCTTAACTCTCTTCAAGTCCTGCCACCAAATGTCAGGCTTTCCTGAGAGGTTATATATAGCCATTATAGCCTTTAACTGGTTAGAATAATTATATATTTGGAAGTACTTCTTCATCCTAGATAACCAAGATTCAGCTTCCTCCCTCTTCTCAGTATCTCCATTAAATGTTGGTGGTTTTATCTTTTTGAATTCCCCGGAAATTTTCTCATAAGGTTTGTATTTCCTCTTTTTAGTGTACAGATTATCATCATTACTGTCACTAGTAGTATGGTAATTTTGTTGTTCGCCAAACACTTCAGAAGACGAACTACTTTCAGTTTTTGTATGTTTCATCTTTTTAGATTTTCCTTGATGACTGACATCTTTTGATTCTGATCTTCTATCCCTACCCTCAGTTTGAAACTTTTCAATTAGGATCTGATTCAGCTCTTCTTGAGCCCTCAGAATCCTTTCATTTTCTCGCTTTATAGACTCCATTTCAGTTTTTAAGTCTTTTACAGTTTGTAACAACTCTGAGGAATTTGTAGTTAAATCCTCTGGTATAGAATCTCTCGGTAAATTTATTGTTTCAGTAGCTGGAGACTCCTTCTCTGCATACTCTTCCAGCCTTTCCATACATTCCTGTTAAACTTCAGAAAAACAATTCTCTGTTGAATAACATTTAAAATAAAATACGTCAGCATAATAATTTAATTTACTGTTTTATGAAAGTTATTTGGGCTTCATCAAGGCCTACTATTTGAACCTTGTGCTTTGATACCGCATGTCAAAACCTCAATTTTTCACAAAAAATTAAAATTTTGAGATAACAACAAACGCTAAAACTTGCGGTCTACTAACAACTACGGTTAGCAATAAAAGAAATAGTCAAGTAATTAGTTTTACTAAATCTTAATTATATTAACTTAATAGTTCATTTTTGTAACAAGAATAAAGTCTTATTGCTTATTGTTTTACTTCAGTTTACTAATGAGTCTTTTCATGTCAAGTAGGTGGAATCTAACTTTTGAATCTGGGGCTTACTTAGCAATTGTGTTAACGCAGAAGATTACTGGTTCTTACAGGTTTATAGGTATGATCGAACGAGTACGTTTTAAAAATTCTTAAAGTATCCAACAGTATTTTATTTGCAATTATAAAGCTTAGTAATTAAGCTGCTAAACTCTAAACAACTTCTGTGAGGTAAAACCATTTGGCTTCCTTAAATTTCTCTTGTAATAAAGTTCAGAAGCAAGTAGCGATAGTAAGATATGTTTGTGACTCTAAGAATTAGAATCTCCGTTACAAAGTACTTCTTCTTTAGTATATATAAATTGCAATGTTATAAAGTTTGTTTTCTCAGTATTTATACAAGAATACATAATCTTATCTGTGTATCCGTTGTCCCACATTTCACTTTTGCGAGATAACTTACAGCCAGTTAACCTTTTGACAGTATAAGTTTGGTTGTGCAAACTAAAAACCATAATGCCTTCCTACATGAGATCATTGTTTGCCTACATTTTAATTTCATGTTGAACAATGTGGTTCTAATAATTTCTGGACTCAATAGAATCATTCCTATTCAATTTCTTAATTTATCTATGATACTTCTCTTGAATTAAACTACTGTCTACAAACAGTTTTTCTGAGATTGAAGCTTTTGAAATGGGTCGACTTTCTAGTTATTTTGTATAATTCTATAACTACTTTACTACTCAAATGACATGGTGAATCTTTAGTGATTACCAAGTCGAGTCATAACCAAAATTCGTCAAAGTATCGTCACTTTGAACTATAGTAACAAAATTTCAGAAAAGTGTTCTTACAATATGTTTTGTCCACTTCATAGTTCCGCTATCATTTGAGTTATTAGTTCTTATGTGACTTATAAACATGCACACTCTATTTTGTTAATAGACACTTAGTCTATAATTAGTTCATGATCATAAACATATTTAAATTAGAGTTTATAATTCTCTAAACTATTACAGTATGCCATTTATAAAAGTTATGACTTGTAATGTCCTTTTAGAAGAGATTAACTATGCATTTTTACATACGAGAACTATAGTTGTTAGCTTGAGCTCTCATAACATATGGTCTCTATCCAAAACAAACTCAATATTTAGAGAAAAGAAATGTTACCAACGAAATCGCATTTGTGATATTATAATATAATAACATATGGTTATATGGTGAAATGAGTCTTATGCATGAACGATTTTCGGGCTTTAACCAAGGTTTTGCTAGGTCAATGTAATCATAACGTTGATATTCTATTACTAAACTAGCATATGATAGGTGCACATTATTATCGATTTGCATGGAAATTATTGGGTCGATGATATAGTTTAAACCTTGTTTCAATAATTAAATAATTTGGTTATCATTTTATGCAGACAACCATAGTATACGACCCATTGCATGGTTTTGATTTACTGACCATGTGGTTGCCTCCTGACCAAGCGTGGAAGGTATAATAGCCACCATAACCCTAACCCTTATCATTTCTTTCTCATAGTTCGCGCTGGCCCTTGAGGCTGCTCTGCTTGGCTTTCATGGCAGCCGTCGGTTCTCTTTTGCTCCGGTTGTCTTGAGTCTTGGTTCAGTGTTGCATTTGTCACCAGTGTGTGGTTTTTAAAATCTATTCTCAGTGGATGGGGTTCTCACTCTGCAAACTTGTGGAGATTATCGTTGCCCTTGGCTTGCTGTCTGTGTAATCTTCCCTTCGTCATCCTCGTGGCTCGCTGTTTGCTCCAGTTTATCTTGTTGTCCTCGTGGCTTGCTGTCGTGTGAGGTTTTATCTTGCAGGCTGTTGAGTCTTTAGTTTGCAAACCATGTTGGTGATAGTGCTTCTACGAGACTGTTCGTCGTTTCCATTGACAAGTAAATAATAATTTTAGAGTTCAGTTACTTTGCAGGAAGCATCTTTGCTGTTATAGTGGCACAAATAGATGATTATTTATTGACAGTAGTCCTTTAAACTCCTTGCAGGTGCTCGCTGCTAAGTACTTTCACGGTGGAGGAAGTATGGAATCAACCAGTGAATACCGTGGCTCGTGGCTTAGTTCGGGTAATCCCCGTGGTCCATGTGTTGGGTTTTCACCCTACTTGTAACAGGGTGGTTAAAGGAATCACCCAAGGTTTGAGGAAATCTTCCTCGACTCACCATAAGTTATGTGGTTTATTTTACAGATTGTTTGTTGAAATACCCAGTATCAAACCCTCGCTAGTCGATGGGTAGACTCTGTTCAAGTGAGAAATGTATTTAGTTTGATGTTTGGCTTTACGACATGTTTAAAATAATAGTTATTGTAAAGACAGTTCTGTCTTTAAACTCATTTTGGTTTAACAGATGTTTTAAATTATGCTCTGTGTAAAATTCTGGGTTTTTACTCTTCTGGAATGTAAGTGAATTTTTTGTACTCTGTTTGAATTACTCTGTAAGGGTTTATAATTAAGGTTTTTAAGACTGATACTTACAGTCATTGTTTAGTTGTATTCCTTACTTCTTTTGCTCACAGCTTTCGAACTAGGGTTTATCTTGTGGAAGCCCTTTTTTTTAAAATAAATTATTCTATTTAGTTTTTATCAATTTTTATTACTTAATTTGTTTGACTATTAACTAGTATTATCATGTGTTGAGGAAATTCTAACTTATAATAATTACTAATGCCTTTTGTTCATCCTTAAAGGACTGCAAGTAATTTATAAAATCCCATTTGTTTAGTAATTACATAGTCTAATTAATTTGGTCTATAACTTTAATGTACCGGCATTTGTAATTATAATATATGTATTTGGGTTTTAACCCTGTCATTTAATTTTATAGATACATACTGTTTATATAAAAAGAAACAATTTATTTTATAAGTATACATTTTGTATAGGTTGTTCAATAATGTATTTCATTTCAGTGTATAAATTTAGTTGGTTATTTAATGGTTTAAAAGAACTAAATTATGGTTTAAAGAATTCTAGGTTAGGGTTTGTAGAAATAATCTGTCCTTCTTTTAACAATTACTCCAGTTTGTAAAAGAATTTCTTTTGATTTGTAAACAATAAATATTATTTGTGTTAATAATAATATTGTTTGTAAATACTATACTCTCTTAAGTTTTTTTTTACATATATATATATTATTAATAAAGATTGAGAACAGTCTATAATAGTTTAGTTTATTTGATAAGATTAGTTTATTTGATAAGATTATTCCTGTAAGCTTGCTAAAAGAAATAAGAATTTTCATACTGTCAATAATCCTTTACATATAATTTGTTTGTAAGTGTGTAAGGAAAGTTCCTTATTAATAATACTTTATGCATAGATTACTACTATCTTTTAGTTATTTTAACTCTAAGAAAAAGAATACTGTAAGAGTTTTTAAGTTCTTATTTATTATATTCTTTATCTCAAATTAGCTTATCTTTAGAATTTAATTCGGTTACAATCCTTACTTAGAGTTTAGATAGTTGTAGGTAAAATAGCTATTATTATTAGCAAAATATATAAACTAACAGAACCATATTTACATCTTTACTTAACATAAATAATAAGCATTTACCTAATATTTCTATTTCTTCTGTTTCAGTGTAGATGTATAGTTTATAAAAGAAGGTATTGTGTAAAAGAATGAATTACATACTTGAACATACTGCTATTAGTAAAATAATATGATCCTGTTCTTTTTTTAATATTCTTAATTACACAGTCTGGTTTTAACAACAACCCTATTAAACAGATTAATATACTTTTTGGAAGCAACTATCTACTGAATGAAAAGATTTCAATACTCTAAAAAACATAAGTATTATATTCATTTCAGATTCCTATCATACTTCATTCATTTTAAACACACTACCTGTGTTAGAGTACGATGTAGTTCACTCCAGATAGGGAAAAACATAGGTAGAATTATTTTCCATCAAATAACAGATTCAACATTAAAAAAACTAATAGATTCCAAGCTTAACAATTCACTACATAACATATAAATCATTTATTATTTGTTCATACTCAGATATAAACTTTAACACAGAAATTAAAAGATAGTAGAACCTGTTTTTAAAGCTCGATGACAACAACGTTGGGAGGCCGTTCCTCCCTACCAACTCCTGGAGAGCGCTCAAACATCGACTTCTCAGCACCCCCGAGCCTATTCCTAGTCTCCTTGGTTGGGACTGGGTGGAGCAAACAACAAAGTACTAGTCCAATAACTCAATACCAATTCTGCACACTAGAGTAAGATCTTTCAGCTGGAAAGTTGTACTAGATCACTTCCTGGAGTTTACCCCTCAAACACCTTCCACAAATTCCCTTCCCAATGAATTCCTTGAAGCACATTCACCTGAATGATTCTTCTCCTGGAATGAGCAGCCTTAGCTCTCTTCAATGGGATTTTTTATTAATATTTTCTAGGTCTTTTTGGGTTAGTTGTCATTAATTGAGCCACCTGCTCCGATCCCACTTTTTTAGGGGATCATGACCCCAAATGTAGGGAGGTTGCCACCTGCAACATTGGAAGTGTTTGAGGATTTTGCCACTTGTCTATTTGCTCTCCACCTAGTCTCGTCCATCAACTTGACCAGTAACACTCTTTTTAACAGCTCTCCCAAGCTATTGTCTCCACTTTTATTTATTTAAAATTAAAATATTCAGAATTACATTCAATATCCTCGACTCTGCTCAGTCATCATTTACAACTTAGCATTAAATTTAACATAATGTCTTGGAATAAAACCAAAAGAAGATAATATTATTTTGCAAAATTGGGGCATGTGACACTCATAATTTCAAATTTGGGGTTAAGTCATGACATGTGTAAGGAAGAATCTAGCCACCCAAGGTCTCCATGGAACTCCAAATGTCCTTAGGAAACAATGCCACTTTATTTTATCCATATTTATTATTTGTATGATCCAAATTGATGAGTAAATGATAAACTAAAGTTATCTTGGGTCTCATAGCTCCCTTATTGCAATATTTAATGCCTCCTTCCCCAATTTAGGGAACTAGTGGGTGGGTGAAACATTGTCAACTAGTAGACTTATTTGGATGGGGACATGACAGTAATGGAACAAAGTTTGGATATTAGTTCCTTATGGAAGCTCCAACTCATAAGATGCTTCCCCAACTCTCGTCACATCCTTGTAGGGACCACAAAACCTTGGTTTCAACTTTTCATCTCCCTTCCCTTGAATAGAGGATTGGTTATGTGGCTACAATATCAAATATACCAAGTCACCCACCTAAAAACTATGTTGTGTCCTATTTTTATTAACATAAAAAATTTTCATATTTTGAGTTGTTTGCAAGTTGTCCTTGAGAGCCTTTAGGATATCTTGACTTTATTGAATCCAATCCACATAATTTATGAATATTTGACATTTATTACCTCAATTTTGTGAACCCCATCATCTATTATAGTTCAATTTGTCCTCATATAGTGACCATGGGACAAATTAATTCCCTAGTCATTTTAATTTCCACTCCAACCTATGGGAATTGGATAGGTGAGTGGAATCACTTATGGAACCAGCATGGAGGGGGCATTACAATCCTCCCCACCCAAGTTTTCTTGTCCTCAAGCAATTTCAAGTTCGAGTCCTGCAGTACTTGTTATCCATTCCATGTAGCATCCTCAGTTGGTAGATCCTTCTGTTAAGATTCCATATGCTAAGCTAGATGATCAACATTCATTTTCAATTTCATGACAAAAGCATATAGACAGGATCACTGAAAGAAACAATATCACAAGATCAACACAAATTTACCATGGGAAAACCCTAATGGGAAAAACCGAACAAAAGCTTCATCAATATAGATGATCAAAAGATAAAAGATAAAACCCCAAACTGATCCTTCTCCTCCTCGCAGCTACAACTCTCTCTCTCTCTCTCTCTCTCTTTCTCTCTCTTATGCGCTACACAAGTGAGTGTGAGTGTGTTCAAATGAGAATCACCTCACCTCTATTTATATTCTTCAGTTCACTTGACATTTCACTCAACCAAGTCGGCCCCACTAAAATTGACTGGGCCGACTTCTCTGGGAGGACTCAAACAATTTAATATTATATTAATTAGGGTGCTAATGGACTAAATTACGAAGAAGAATTACTCATGACTCTTAGTAATTCTCTCGATAGGAACATCGGGGAACAATGAAATACAAATGATTCTCATGATAGGAACATCAGGGTATAATAAGTAAATACACTTTGAAGTTACAATAATTCAACACTCCCCCTTAACGAGAAGGGTATTCTACAACATCATTAACAACAATAGTAGGAGAAGAAGAGAGAGCATCTTCAACATCATCAGGGTGATACATCTATAAATCATTGGAAGCTTTTTCATCATCTTCAACATCTACTATTCATCTTCAATTTTAGCAGCAGCAACACTTTGATCAACAACATCATCATCAACAACAACTCTTTGAGCAACATCATCATTACACTCTGATCTTTCAATCAGCAACATCATCATCACTGTAACACCCCAGTTTTGACCCCGTTGCATTAAATGTACATGATGTATATATTATAAATGATCACGGTGTGGAGCTAAAGGCTAAGGCCCCACCATTGATCGGTTATGCTATGTTTTGGATTCAAATTTGTTACCGATGGTATATCGAGGCATGCGGCATATATTATGCTTGTCATCATGTAAATATGCATCTATAATTAATTAAATGAACCCGATCGTCTATGATCGCGGCAACTAAAATGAGAAAGGGGCATGATTTTCACAAGGATAAGGGTGGGGAAATTGTTAAACCTTGGCCAATGAGAGAAAAACCCATGTGCCATCTTCCCTTGTTTTATTCCAACCACTTTCATTGAAGAATGGCTGCTAGTGGTTGAGGCAGTTATTGTCTTTGGGAGTGTAGTGGTAGGACTGTCAGTCCTCACCCACACGCACACTCCACCACAGCAGTTGACTTCACAATGGAAGAGAAAACCTTCACGCACTCTCTATTACGCAGGCCTCACAATTTTTCTGTTCACCTCGACGCACAAGATTTACCTGGTTTTCACTCCCATGGACACATTTTCCTCTCCACGCCTGTGCTGAACACTCACGCACGTCCAATTCACGTCCTATCTGTTTCCTGTTCATCCATGCGCGAGATGTGAGCTGTTCATCCTCACCCAGGGACCGTGTCTGCTATTCTCATGCACTGGGATTTTTCCTGGTTTTTGGCTCACACAGCGAGCTGGAAGCTGTGCGTTTTCATCCACAAATTGTAGTGTTGCTGTGGTCTTTATATATTGTGGGATGGGAGTCTGCTCATTTCATGCCCAGCTTGGAAGTCTGTATTTTCTCTTCCTTTGCATGGTCTACCTGTGACTTATCGGTGTTTTTGTTTCCCAGGACGGGCTGTGTTTCCCACGTTGGTTGTGAGTTGTGCTCACTGATGCATTTTGGGTTGCTGTGTTTCCCACATTGTTGGATGTAGCTACTGTGATCTCCCTTACGCTTTGGGGATTATTGTAAATTCGCTGGAGAGTCATTTTGGCCACAATAAGGCCAAGAATGACTCAGAATTTGTCTCCCCTGTCTTAAGTTGTATTAGCTGATTGATTGCCAGAGTGCAATGGTTGGTCTTCGGACTGTGTGAGGAGCAGGGATGGGGGATTAGTTTTGCTTGACAAACCTGGTGGTTGGAAACCACACAAGCAGAGCTAGAGGGCTGGCTTTCTTCTCCACAACCCCTGAATAGCACTGGAAGGGAATGCAGGGCATGAGGGACTGTGTAGCAGAGAAGGGACTGATTCCTTGTGTTGGGAGTGTGTGGGTGTTTCAGAAGCCAGGCTAGTTCTGGTGTAGGTGTTCTTAGCTCTGTAATGCGCTCACCAGCTTAGCATTAAGCCTTTCCAAATCTCCTTGATGGCTTGATAAACCCAACTGTGTTGGCTTGGCTGTGTTTTGTATATCATTGGCTATGTGTAAGCCTGCTAGTTCCCTTATTCCTTGGAGAATCATGCCCAGCTCGGGGGTGGCAGCGCTGTTGAGAGATTAAGGAGAACGCTGGCCTATGGTTGGGTGGAACATTGCAGTGACGTAGCTGGTTGCGGATCAAGTTATTCATAAGATAAGTGCTCTTGTCCATTTCTACTTCTGCAACTATATTTACTGTTAATGACTATAATGGACATGTTGAATGAATGCTTGTATGAATTTATGATGTTTCCGCTATGTTTGATAGATAATTGCATCTGTGCATGATAAATGTTCATGTGTGCATGTTTCTACTTCAATACGTTTGCTTCAGCATTCTGTTTTAGAATTTTTATGCATGTCCATGTTCATGGGGCTATTATCCCATGTGGTTGAAGCTTGTAGTTGCGTCCTCTTCGCCGGTCAAAGGCATGGGGATGTGACAGTATGGTATCAGAGATTCAGGTTGCAACAATGGACCTCTATGGGCCAAGAAGGAGCAACTGACAGAGGTTGTATCTCATTCTGCCCAGCAGAAATCAGTGGACGACTGGTAAAATTCAAAAGAAAATGGTCTAAGTGTTGAGAGGTCGAGCCACCAGCAGAAAGACCTCCGCTGTAGCGGAAGAGATAGCAGGAAAGGCTTCCGCCGTTGTGGAAGAGCTAGGCGGAAGGACTTCCGCCGTTGCGGAAGCACTAAGCAAAAACAGGCTCGACGGAACAGTTTGGAGAAAACCGCAAAAAGTTCGACTAAGTGTTCCGCATCGGAATGATTAACAGAGTTAACTTCCGCCGTTGTGGAAGAGTTTGTGAAGTTAACTTCCGCCATTGCAGAAGAGTTTGTGAAGTGGGCGTTCGCCATTGCGGAAGTCTAAACGACTAGACACCCGATGGAAAATACCTCCGACACCGCAAGAAGTTTTAAAAAATTTTCTAAGTAAAGGGCGGCCGTCGGAAGGAGTTCATCTTTGGTGTGCCACCGTTGCGGAAGCCAAAGTAATTCGCCAGCCGATGAGAAAGACCTCCGACACCGTAGAAAATTTTAAATTGTTCCAAGTAAACAACCGCCATTGCGGAAGCGAAAGCGTTACGGCTTCCGACTAGAAAGGCTGCTGACGCCGATTAGAAGGAAAAGCGTTTCGTGAGCCACCGTTGCGGAAGCGTTAAGGCTTCCGATCCAAAACGCCGCCGACGCCCGAAGCTAAAAATTTCTTTAAGGAAGGAGTGGCCAATCGGAAGGGAAAGTGTTTCGCGAGCCACCGTTGCGGAAGTGAAAGCCTTAAGTCTTCCGATCAGAAAGACTGTCGATGCCGCTCGGAAGAGAAAGCGTTTCGTGAGCCGCCATTGTGGAAGCAAAACCGTTAAGTCTTCCGACGGGAGAGACCACCGAAACGTCAAAAGAATTAGTGGTTCCCAGAGCCGCTGTTGCGAAAGAATTAACGGTTCCCAGATCCGCCATTGCGAAAGAATTAGCGGTTCCTAGAGCCCCCGTTGCGGAAGAATTAGTGGTTCCAGGAGCCGATTCTGCGGAAGAGATAAGGGAAGAGGAGCCATTTCTATGGAAGAATAATTGGGTAAAGAAACCCGATTGAACAAGGGAAAATTCAGCTGTTTTTCAGAGGAATTTTCAGTGGTTTTTCAGTGAAATTTCAGGGCTGAATAGTGAGAAAGTGGCAACGATCTAATGCGTCAGATTGCGTGAAAATTAAATATTTACAAAAAAAAAAAACAAGGGCACTGCCCTCGACCCGCCCTGAAGCCACAAGGGGGCAAGCCCCCTTGACCCCCGTCGTCCCCTTCAGACAGAAGTTCTCGAGGAAGAAAATTCTATGTTTGGGTTAACTTGTAATTTTATAATTATTCCAGGAGAAGGTAAGTAATGCTGGTTTATATCAATGCTATGCATCTAACATTTGTGTTATTAACACGTTTGCAGAATCATAGTCACTTTCAAGGGAAGTATTCCAGGTAGTGCAGTTTGATAAGTAAGTGGTGGTTCAGTATGAGAACCCATGATGGGTATGATGCTCGAGATTTTTATGAGCGAGCAGAAGATGCCATGGGAGAAAATGTCCAAAATAGAAATGATGACATAGAGTCTAATGGAAGGAGATTCCAAGAGACACCGTCAGATGTTACAGCTACCATGAGAAGCCTGATCAAAGCCCAGGAAGAGCAGCATTAGTTGAATGCTGCTATGTTGCATAATTTGACAGACTTACAGAGAAAGATAGACTCGGGACGAGGTACCGCAAGACCAGAAGGAAGTAAGAGTAGTACTAGGAGAAGGAGAAGGACTTCTAGTGAGTCATCTAATTCTGAAGAATTTAGTGGGGATTCAAGTTCATCTTCTCATAGAAGAAAAAGAAAGAGACACCATAGAGATCGCTCTCGGGATGAATTTAAAAAGGCAAAACCTCTTACTTTTGATGGTGAGATAAAGACAGGACAAGAGGCTGAAGCTTGGCTTCTTGGGATAAAGAAGTACTTTCAAGTGCATGATTATTCAGGAAACATGAAGGCAAGAGTTGCCATATTCAATCTGAATGGAAGAGCATCCATTTGGTGGGAACACTTCAAGCAGGTAAAGATGATCAGTGAAAGGAAACTGACGTGGAAACAGTTCAAGAAGTATTTCAAGAAGAAATACCTATCTGACAGGTATTATGATGACAAAATTAAGGAGTTCCATGAGTTGAGGTTGGGACAACAAACCATGGAAGAGTATGCAAATAAGTTTTTGGAGCTGTTGAGGTATGTCCGGTACATCAGAGATGAAAAAGTGAAGGTCCAGCGTTTTTTGAGTGGATTACCTCAGTCGTACAAAGATAGAATTGAGTTTTATGAACCTAGAACTCTTGAAGAAGCAATAAGAGAAGCTAAGTATTGTTATGAACAAAGCAAAGGTAAACCTGATTACCATAAGGAATGGAAGGACAAGAAGAACGAGAAGTTTGACCAAAGAAAGAAAGGTTTTAAACCTTCTAATTTCAGGAATCAGCAGAAGCAACCATCTCAAGCTACGAGTAAGCCAGCTGGAGTGGCAGGAGAAAATCCTAAGGATCCACAATAGAATAGATGACCACTCCAATGTTGGAAATGTGGAGGACCCCACATGCGTAGGAATTTCCCCCTCGAGAATGAGAGTGCCAGGCCAGCTTATAACATTCAAGAAGCAGAAATAGTGGGTCAAGTAGCAAGGGCAGTACCCAGGATTTATGCAGCACTGGAGGACCGCCAAGCAGATCACCAGTCAGCTGTGGTTGAAGTAGCAGGTAAGATTGTTGAGCAATCTATTTCTATTTTGATTGACCCCGATTCTACGCACAGTTACATTACTCCTAGAGTAGTGGAGAATTGTGCTTTTAAGAAAGTAAAGCATAGAAAGTCTTGGTTAGTTCAGCTAGCTACTGGAACTAAGAGAAAGGTTAGTGAAGTGGTAGAGAAATGTCCATTGGTCATGAATGGATTGGTCACGTGTGTAGATCTGAATGTTCTACCACTTGGTTCCTATGATTTTCTCATTGGAATGGATTGGTTAGAAGCTCACAGGGTGAAGCTTGATTTCTACAATAAGACTTTTGAATGCATGAATGAAGAAGGAAACCTAGTATTTGTGAAAGGCATTCCAAAGGTGATTTCAGTGAGGCAGGTTTCAGCAATGCAGTTAAAGAAGTTCTGTAGGAAGGGTTGCCAATTGTATGCAGCTCAGATTTTGGAGGAAAAGAGAGATGAAACTCCTCAGTTGGAGGACTATCAGATGTTACAGGAATTCAGGGACGTGTTTCCTCATGAGATTCCAGGGCTTCCTCCAAAAAGGGACATTGACTTCACAATTGAACTTGTGCCAGGAGTAGCACCAGTGTCCAAGGCACCCTATAGGATTAGTACACCGGAGATGCTAGAGTTGAAGATGCAATTGCAAGAGCTGTCGGAAAAGAAGTATATCCGACCGAGTGTGTCTCCTTGGGGAGCACCGGTTTTGTTTGTAAAGAAGAAAGATGGTACACTCAGGTTATGTATTGATTACAGACAATTGAACAAGGTTACAGTGAAGAATAAATATCCTTTGCCTAGGATTGATGACCTCTTTGATCAAATGAGAGGAGCAAAGGTATTTTCCAAGATTGACTTGAGGTCTGGTTACCATTAGGTGAGAATCAAGGATGAAGACATTCATAAGATAGCCTTCAGGACAAGGTATGGACATTATGAGTTTTTAGTGGTCCCATTTGGTCTCACAAATGCACCAGCTACATTTATGTGCCTTATGAATAGTGTCTTCAGCAGGTATTTGGACAAGTTTGTTCTTGTTTTTCTTGATGACATTCTTGTTTACTCTAAGAATGAGAAAGAGCATGAAGAGCATTTGAGATTGACATTGAATTTGCTCAGGGAGCATCAGTTGTATGTGAAACTAAGCAAGTGTGACTTCTATAGAGATATAATTCAGTATTTGGGTCACATTATCTCAGAGGAGGGTATATCTGTGGACCCTGAAAAGATTGAAGCCATTATGAATTGGCCTACTCCAAGAAATGTGACAGATGTAAGATATTTCATGGGACTTGCAGGATACTACAGGAGATTCATTGAGGGATTCTCCAAAGTCGCACATGTTATCACTTCTTTGCAAAAGAAGGGGATGAAGTTTGAATGGACATCGAGGTGTGAAGAAAGTTTCCAGAGGTTGAAGAATCTTCTCACCAGTGCACCAGTATTGAAGGTTGCTGATCCAGAGAAAGATTTTGTGGTATGCACCGATGCATGCGGACAAGGGCTTGGAGGAGTCCTTATGCAAGACAACCACGTGATATGTTATGAGTCAAGAAAGTTGAAGGAACATGAGATGAACTATGCCACTCATGATCTAGAGCTTGTAGCCATAGTACATGCTCTCAAGATGTGGAGGCATTACTTGATGGGTAGAAGATTTGAGCTTAGAACAGACCATTGTGGTCTGAAGTGTCTATTTGATCAGCCTACTCTGAATGCTAGGCAAGCAAAATGGCTGGAGTTTTTATGTGAGTTTGATTTTGAAATCAAGCACATAAAGGGAAAAGAAAATAAGGTAGCTGATGCACTCAGCAAGAAGGTGCAGGAAATGCATGTGGCATCTCTTAGTATTTGCCAATCAGATTTGAGGTAGCAGATTGTTGATCATGTTGCTGGAGATGAATTGTATGAGCAGGTAAAAGACAAGTTGCAGCAACGAAGTCTTGAGAAAAGGTATGAGGGATATAAATTGGAAGGAGATGGACTTCTCTCTTATAAAGGTAGAATTTATATTCCGAATGTAGCAGATTTGAGGAGAGTTGTTATGGATGAAATCCAGCAAGCTCCGTATTCTGGTCACCCAGGATATCAGAAGACAATTGCTATAGCTAGAAAGCAGTACTTTTGGACAGGTATGAAAATGGATATGGATGAGTACATTTCGAGGTGTATGAAATGTAAACAAGTAAAGGTTGAGCATCAACATCCAGCAGGTTTCTTGCAGCCTTTTCCAGTTCTGGAATGGAAATGGGAAGTTGTTTCCATGGATTTTATTACAGGATTGCCGATGACTTGGAGACAACATGATTCTATCATGGTTTTGGTATACAAGTTGACTAAGGCAGCACATTTTATACCGGTTAAGTCTACGTATGAGACTGGCGACATTGCAAGGATATTTATGAAGGAGATATTCAAATTGCATGGATTGCCTAAGGCAATAGTCTCTGATAGGGATGTCAAGTTCACTTCCAATTTTTGGAAGGGGTTGTTTGCTGATTTGGGTACAAAGATGAACTTCAGCATTGCATACCATCCTCAGATAGATGGTCAGACAGAGAGAGTTAATCAGGTGCTTGAAGATATGCTTCGCATGTACGTAATGGAAAAACCAACCAAGTGGGAAGATTACTTGCACTTGGTAGAGTTTGCTTATAACAATGGACATCAAGCATCCTTGGGGATGAGTCCGTATGAAGCTTTGTATGGAAGGAGGTGTAGGACACCAGTGACTTGGGATAATCCAGTGAACAGAGTTGTGCTTGGACCGGAATTGCTCAAGAAAATGGAGCAAGAGGTCGTAAAGATTAGGCAGAATCTGAAAGCAGCACAGGACAGACAGAAAAGCTATGCAGATAAGCATAGGGTGAATAGGGAGTTCAGTGTTGGGGATCATGTTTACCTTAGAGTGAGGGCAAGGAAGAGTTCCTTGAAGTTTGGTAGTTGCACCAAGTTGTCACTTAGATACTGTGGGCCATTTGAAGTGCTTGAAAGAATAGGGCCAGTTGCATATAGACTTGCATTGCCTGCTAGCACTAGAGCTCATAATGTTTTTCATGTTTCTTTGCTTAAGAGATATGTACATGATCCTAACCATGTGATAAATTGGGATGTGATTCAGGTGGAACCCGAGGGAGAGTTCCGAATCGATCCAATGCGCATCCTCGACAGGAAGGTCACCATCCTCCGGAACCGAGCCATAGGGCAGGTAAAGGTGCAATGGGAGCACTACGGACCTAAAGAGGCCACTTGGGAGCTGGAGGATGCCATGCGATTGGCACATCCATTTTTGTTCAATTTTGCGGAACATTGAGGTGGTACCAGTGTAGCATTTTGTTCAATTTTGTAAAGCACTAAGGACAGTGCTATTGAAGGGGGAGGGGAATGTAACACCCCGGTTTTGACCCCGTTGCATTAAATGTACATGATGTATATATTGTAAATGATCACGGTGTGGAGCTAAAGGCCAAGGCCCCACCATTGATCGGTTATGCTATGTTTTGGATTCAAATTTGTTACTGATGGCATATCAAGGCATGCGGCATATATGATGCTTGTCATCTTGTAAATATGCATCTATAATTAATTAAATGAACCCGACCGGCTACGATCGTGGCAACTAAAATGAGAAAGGGGCATGATTTTCACAAGGATAAGGGTGGGGAAATTGTTAAACCTTGGCCAATGAGAGAAAAACCCATGTGCCATCTTCCCTTGTTTTATTCCAACCACTTTCATTGAAGAATGGCTGCTAGTGGTTGAGGCAGTTATTGTCTTTGGGAGTGGAGTGGCAGGACTGTCAGTCCTCACCCACATGCACACTCCACCACAGCAGTTGAATTCACAATGGAAGAGAAAACCTTCACGCACTCTCTATTACGCAGGCCTCATAATTTTTTTGTTCACCTCGACGCACAGGATTTACCTGGTTTTCACTCCCGCGGACACATTATCCTCTCCATGCCTATGCTGAACACTCATGCATGTCCAATTTGCATCCTCTCTGTTGCCTGTTCATCCACGTGCGAGCAATGAGCTGTTTGTCCTCACATAGGGACCGTGTCTGCTGTTCTCACGCACCGGGATTTTTCTTGGTTTTTGGCTCACACAGCGAGCTGGAAGCTGTGCGTTTTCATCCATGAATTGTAGTGTTGTTGTGGTCTTTATATATTGTGGGACGGGATTCTGCTCATTTCATGCCCAGCTTGGAAGTCTATATTTTCTCTTCCTCTGCATGGTCTACCTGTGACTTATCGGTGTTTTCGTTGCCCGGGACGGGCTGTGTTTCCCACATTGGTTGTGAGCTGTGCTCACTGATACATTTTGGGTTGCTGTGTTTCCCACATTGTTGGCTGTAGCTACTGTGATCTCCCTTACGCTTTGGGGATTATTGTAAATTTGCTAGAGAGTCATTTTGGCCACGATAGGGCCAAGAACGACTCAGAATTTGTCTCCTCTTTCTTAAGCTGTATCAGCTGATTGATTGCCAGAGTGCAATGGTTGGTCTTCGGACTGTGTGAGGAGCAGGGATGGGGGCTTAGTTTTGCTTGACAAACCTGGTGGCTGGAAACCACACAAGCAGAGCTAGAGGGATGGCTTTCTTCTCCACAACCCCTGAATAGCACTGGAAGGGAATGCAGGGCCTGAGGGACTGTGTAGCAGAGAAGGGACTTATTCCTTGTGTTGGGCGTGTGTGGGTGTTTTAGAAGCCAGGCTAGTTCTGGTGTAGGTGTTCTTAGCTCTGTAATGAGCTCACCAGCTTAGCATTGAGCCTTTCCAAATCTCCTTGATGGCCTGATAAACCCAACTGTGTTGGCTTGGCTGTGTTTTGTATATCCTTGGCTATGTGTAAGCTTGCTAGTTCCCTTATTCCTTGGAGAATCATGCCCAACTCGGGGGTGGCAGCGCTGTTAAGAGATTAAGGAGCACGTTGGCCTATGGTTGGGTGGAACGTTGTAGCGACATAGCTGGTTGCGGATCAAGTTATTCATAAGATAATTGCTCTTGTCCATTTCTACTTCCGCAACTATATTTACTGTTAATGACTATAATGGACATGTTGAATGAATGCTTGTATGAATTTATGATGTTTCCGCTGTGTCTGATAGATAATTGCATCTGTGCATGATAAATGTTCATGTGTGCATGTTTCTACTTCAATACGTTTGCTTCAGCATTCTGTTTTAGCATTTTTATGCATGTCCATGTTCATGGGGCTCTTAGCCCATGTGGTTGAAGCTTGTAGTCGCGTCCTCTTCGCCGGTCGGAGGCATGGGGACGTGAAAATCACACTCTGATATTTCAATCAGCAACACCATCGTCATCAGGAATACTTTGAGCAACATCATCATCACACTCTGATCTTTCGATCAGCAACATCATCATCATCAGCAACAACTTGCAATCCACAATTCGAAGACGAAAGTCTACAGATCACTTTAGGACAAGTCCAAGGATGATTCAATCCTACCACATTCTCGAGGACTGAAGTCACCGGATATAGTTATGAGATAATCACTCCCTATCACTTTAGGACTAAGTCCAAGGATGATGCAATCCTACCACATTATCGAGAGCCGAAGTCACTAGATACAATTACAAGATAATCACTTCCTATCTCTTTATAACTAAGTCCAAGGATGATGCAATCCTACCACATTCTCGAGGACTGAAGCCACCAGATACAATTTAGGAAAAATGTCCAGGGATGATATAATCCTACCACATTCTCGAGGACCGAAGTCACCAGATACAATTTAGGACAGATGTCTAGGGATGATACAATACTACCAAATTCTCAAGGACTGAAACCAGCAGATACAATTTAGGACAAATGTCCAAGGATGATATAGTCCTACCACATTCTCGAGGACCGAAGCCACCAAATACAATTTAGGAAAAATGTCCAAAGATGATACAATCTTACTGCAACATCACTGCTCCCCCTTTCGGGGAAGGTCTTTCCGAACAACACCAAGCTTGTCTCGAAAATATTTAAACTTTATTCAAGACAAAGGCTTCATCAACACATCAACAACTTGTTCATCGGTACTCACATATTAGAGCTTTATGGTTCCCTTCTGTATCATATCTCGAATGTAGAAATACCGGATTTCTATGTGCTTTGACTTATCGTGGAACACTGGGTTCTCCGTCATCTTTATACAACTTTGGTTATCACATAAAATCACCGTGGTATCCAATTCCAGGTTGAATAAACTTTACATCGAATTCCGAATCCATATGGATTCACAACTAGCAGAGCAAGCTGCTATATATTGTGCTTCAGCCGTGCTAAGAGCAACACTGGACTGTTTCCTGCTAAACCATGAAATCATAGCAGACCCCAAACTGTAACATCCACCTGATGTACTTATTCTATCAGAGACACTTCTAGCCCAGTATGAATTTGTATAGCCACACAATCTGTAATCATGGTTTCCATCATAGTATAGACCAAAGTCTATAGTCCCTTTTAGATATCTCATCACATGTTTTGTAGCTATCAGGTGAACACGTCTAGGTTGAACTAGATACTGACTCAAGGTGTTCACAAAAAAACAAATGTCTGGTCCAGTATTTGTTAGATACATCAACGACCCAATAATCTGTCTCTATTGAGTCACATCCACTAGTTCTAATGATTCATCAGCCAACAACTTCAAGTTGGTATCCATGGGTGTGGCCATGGATTTACATTCCAACATATCAAATATTTTCAAAATTTCCACTGCATACTTTTCATGATTGAGAAAGATTACTTCTGAGTTCTGCCATACTTCCAGACCTAGGAAATAATGCATTAGACGAAGGTCTTTCATCTCAAATTCTTTAGCAAGCTTCTTCTTGCATTCTACAATCTGTTTCTCATTCCCTGTCAGAAATAGATCATCCACATATAGTAATAGTATGACAGGTTCATCTTCTCTAACCTTGAAGTAAAGGTTAGGATCGACTTTACTCTTGGTAAAGTCCAAGATCGTCAAGAAACTATCTATCCTTCCATACCAAGGTCTAGGAGCTTGCTTCATGCCATACAAGACCTTCTTCAACTTGCATACGTGAGTCCTCCTATCTTCAACTTCAAATCCTTTGGTTGTTCTATGTATACTTCTTCTTCAATCACACCATTCAGGAAGGCTGTTTTCACATCCATCTGGTGTAAGTCTCATTTCATCATGGATGCAAGTGCCATGATAGCTCTAATCGACTCCAATGGAGAAGTGTCCGGTAAGAGCTCTATCGCTAGCTTCAAAGAAGGGATCTTGCATTCAACCAGAAATACAGACTCCACTCCATGTACAAGCTGATATGGAGAAAAACCGGTGGCACTCTTAACCATGGTCCTATAAGCCCACAAAGTAGGATATAACATAATATGCCACTTGGTCTTGCTTTGTATGACGATTCGTTGGAGAATAGATTTGAGTGATTTGTTCACTGCTTCAACTTGTCCATTCGCTTGAGGGTAATAAGAAGAAGAATGCTCCTGCTTATACCCTAACTTCGAGGCCAACTCTTCGATCATACAATTCTGAAAGTGCCTACCATGGTCAGTGACAAGCTCTTTAGGAATACCAAACCGAGTAATAATCTGGTTGAATACAAAGTGTGCGTCTGTCTCACCATCGGATTTAACTGTAGGCATAGCCTCAGCCCATTTCGTGAAGTAGTCAACAACCACGATAATATGATGATGCCCCCCAGCTAAAGCTGGGTTGCAATACATGAAATCAAGCCCCCACTTAGTGAAGGGACCGGCGGTGATAATGGGATGTAACGAGGCAGGACATGAGCGCATATTATGTGCAAACACCTGGCAAGGGTGGCGCTTCTTGACCGCATTAACACAATATTTAAAGATCGACGGCCAGAAATAATCTGCTCTCAATATTTTTTGGGCTATAAAAAGCCTAGATAAATGACCACCACACACCCCTTCGTGGCAATCATTCAGCACAAGCTCAGCCTCTTCATGAGTTAAACAATGACGTAAAATGGAATCTATCCCATGGTGGTACAATATGTTATCCACTATGAGGTAATTCTTAGAAACATGACGTAATCATCGTCGTTCATCCCGTGAAAGGTGAGTAGGTACCTTCAATGTTTGTAAATATATGATAATTTCCCCATTATAGGTACTTTGGATCCAAAGTTGAGATCAAGAAAATGTTCTCATCGACAAATATATCTTCACAAGTTTCCTCCTCCTCCTCGCTCAGGAAATCAGATATAATCTCTGCAAAAATCAACGATTTTTTCTATTTTGCCGAGACAAACTCAAGATCGAATTCTTGCAGGATGACAATCCACTTATTATACTTTCCCCCTATCATCCTTCTAGTGAGGATGAACTGAAACAAATTTACATGGGAAACCATCAAGGTCTGGCGAAGGAGAATATAGTGTCTCAATATTTGAACCACATGAATGGTAGCTAGGGAAAGATTCTCCACATGGGAATAATGGATCTCCGCATCTATAAGGTTCTAGCTTAGATAATATATGACATGCTCTTGGAGCTCTTCATCCTCTTGAACCAAAACCATACCAATCGTGTCCATAGACGTGGCCACATAAAGTAGAAAGTCATGGCTATAGTCGGGTGGACTAATCGCTGGGGCTGATGCTAGGGCTCGCTTAAGTGCATCAAAGGACTCCTGGGCTTGCTCATCCCAGCAAAAGGTAGTGTCCTTCTTCAAAAGACACATAAAGCCTCTAGTCAAATTGGAAAAATTCATGATGAATCTTCGTAAGAAGTTTTCCATGCCTTGCAAACATTGAAGATGTCTAATGTTTTTTGGGGGAGACGATTGAAGTATTGCCTCAACCTTTAAAGGGTCGACTCTTATACCCTCCTTGGAGACAATGAACCCTAATAAGTGACCATACTTCACACAAAAGATGCACTTGTGAGGATTTAACCTTACCAAATAATGGCGGCACCTTTTGAACACTAATCTCAAATGGTAAGAATGACGCATTCTCATGCAAGAATGAGCAGCAAGGTCATCCAAAAAGAATTCAATAATTGATTTGAAATCATGGAAGATCAAGGTCATAGCCCGCTGAAAAGTGGCTCCGGCGTTTTTAAGGCTGAAGGGAATATTTCGATATGCAAAGGTATCCCAAGGACAAATGAAATCATTCTTATGTTGGTCCTCGGGTTTAATCTGTATCTAATTGTATCCAGAAAAGATGTCCATAAAAGAAAATACCTCGCTTCTCGCACACTCATCCAAGATCTGATCGATAAATGGTGTGGGAAAATTATCTTTAGGACAGGAACGATTCAAGTCACGAAAATCAGTGCATATGCGGATCGTTCCTTGCTTCTTATCAACTGGAACAAGGTTTGAAACCCACTTCGTCAAGGGAACGGGATAGATAAAACTGACATTCAACAGTTTTTCTATCTTAGCCTTAATTTCGGGTGCTTTCCTAGGATTCACCGCACGCAAGCGTTGTCAAATAGGCTTAGCATTAGGATAAATTTTAATCTCATGCTCAACAATGCGAGGGTCGATACCTGGCATTTCCTTGTATGACCAAGTGAATACATCACGAAATTCTTTGAACAGCTCGGTATACTCTTGAATCTTAGCATGGGAACATTCTGCCCCAATATAGACACTCTCAAACGAGAGATATTGATAGGAATGGTAGGAGATATATTTGCCATATTTCCATCATACATCGGACCAGGAGAGCTTAACGGAACCATGGAACTACCAATTCTTTCACTAATAATCTCCCTATAGTCGTCACACTCCAAACGGTCAAGCTTGGGAAGAAAATAAGATCTGTGGTGCAACTCTTCCCAAGGTGGCTCAACCCCAGACATAGCCTCAATAATAGCCTCATCTGAAGGAAAAACACTATCAAGGCAATCATGTGTGTGAGAAGACTGTACTGCCCATGCAGGCAGTACATAAGGGTCCTCCCCCTCTGTCTGCAAAGAGGAAGAACTAGGCTTTGCAACATATCCAAGATTATCTTGATATGCTATCATAGTTGCAAGAAACAACATGTCCGTTTCGATGAGCTCACATGAAGGATTCGGTGTAGGAAGAATCCAAGGATCCTCCATATGGTTTATGCGAAAAGACACCAATATTACAGACGACGAAGCTTCAGCGGAACTAGATCCTATCATAAGGACAGGTGCAGAACAACTAAATCTTCGCATGAGGAATGGATACATGCCAACACCCACACTCCCAGTTGCCGGTTGAGAGTGTTGGACAATCGAGATAGAAGTTCCCAAAGATGCAGTAACAGGTGGATTCTTGAATGATGTTTGATCAATCGTAACTATCTTCCCATTAAACGGAAAGCATACCACTCGAAATAGAGAAGAAGCTACGGATTGCATACTGTACATCCAATTCTTTCCCAACAACAAATTGTAGTCAAGGGGTGCATCAACCACCTCGACCTCTATCGCAACGGTCTTCCCTCCCAAACGGACTTTAAGAGAAGGAAGAATGCCATGCGGTCGAAACAATCTACCATCAAAAGCAGTCAACATGGTAGCAGATTCAAACAACTCGGGGGAACCCAAACCCTTCCAACATGCCAAAGACATTATGGAAGCAGCAACGCCTTCGTTAATCACAGTGCATTTGACAGTCATGTTAAGACACTCTACGTAAATCAAGAGAGACACATAGTAAGGCAAGCGAGGCTAAAGTCCCACAGTGTCAAATTTGATGACAGAGGAAGAATTATCATCATGAACACCAAGAGTAGAAAGAAAATATTTCCTTTGCGAAGGACAACTCTGAAGTACTTCAAGTGTAGACATCGCACAAGGAGTGTGGCCCAAATCCTCGACAATAGAATAGTTCTTGGCGGCTCAGGTATTAGGATTGTGCCCCGAATGCTTAAGGACTCCCTTAGGAATGTGAGGAGCAACTTTAGGTTTATCCACAGGTTTTTCAATACGCAAAGGGCTCTCGAGTGGAGCAGGTTCCTTTCTAAGGTCTGGTTGTGATGAACCATAGTCCTTTGCATGAGTCACGACCTTAGCAGCACGCACCATATTGATGCAACCATGACCACTGCAAGCCTCCAACGGATCTTGATCCTCACTAGACTGATCATGGGTCCTCGAGTTCATGTTTTGATTATGAGGTAAAGGGTTGGTTAGCACAGCTGGGCCCTGCGCTATGAATATCGAGGCTTCTTCTATCTGAGGGCACAAGTGAGTGAGGTGATCATCCTTACATAACTTGCAAAAAAACTTAACCTTACATTTAGGTTTCTTGTCCCCTCTAGCATTTCGGGAATTCTTGTCATTAGAGTTGGAATTTTCATTCCTATTCCCACCCTTACGATTATTTTTACCCTTCTTTTTATTCCTTCAGGGTTGCTGGTTACCCTTCTGGTCCAACGATTGTATCGCAAGCACACTCGTCGTTTGGGTGGGTTGAGACGAAGCCAAGGCTTGTCCTGAGGTATATTGGTTGATAGATAATTGACTAACCTTTTTCACAACCGAATCTGTAGGTTTCGTACTTGTATAACCAACAATGCCATCGGCATGTGGTCCAGGTTTGACCTTAGGGTCGAAATTAGAATGCGGAGCATTAGGAATGATCTCATATAACAAACCAGATTGAGCATAAATCAAGTCCAATTCCTGTGCCCTAAAAATGGCTTGTTCCTCATTCTGAACTCTGGATGTAGAAACATCTTTCTTTATATAAGGTAGTAACGATTAAAGGAACCACTCGAGGAGAAAATCTGGTGGTATGAAGGATTTAATCAATCTCTTCCATCTATGCCACTCTTGGATATGGTCTGAGATATGTGTGGCTTTATCTTGCCGGAATGTCGACAAGAGTTCAGTACCAATGTTGTAACACACTGATAGCTGGAAGTGGTTAAGAAAAGTCATAGCTAGGTCATCAAACAAAGCGAATGCCCCCCTAGGTAGCTCTATGTACCATTTCGCGGCAGGTCCCGTGAGGGTGCATCGAAATAGCCTTAAACGGATCGAATATTCGTGTAAGGAATTAGAAGAGCACCATAGGTAAAATGTAGTAACATGTTCACTCGGATCTTCTCCTCGTTTTCCCTCGAACTTGGGAATGTCCGAGGGAAGCTTATTAGGGACAGCCGGCCAAACCGGGTCATAAGATATCGGATCGTTCGTTAGTCGCGACAAGTCAGGAAAATTTAACGCTACGAGGAAAGGGAGCCTAGGTTGAGTAGGTCTAAGAGGCGCTCCCTGATAATTTTGATTCATATAGGACTGATGACCGTAACCACCATGGCCATGGCCATAGTAGCCTCCTCCCGTTTGACCCATATAGGGTGGCATGGAAGCACCATAATGTTGTGTACCTTGACTATGTGGAGCTACAAAGCCATAATTTGGAGAGTAAGTGGGTTGTTGATACCCGTACCCATAAGGTGAATAAGTCTATGCATACTGTGGTCTATAATAAGGTCCATAAGACATCCCATGAGATGTTCCATGAGATACTCCGTAAGTAAGAATATACGCTCCGGAAGTAATAACATGACCTCCAGAAATAGGGATACAACCTCCCGACACAACAGGAGGTACTTGAGTGTGAGACACAACTGGGCGAGTAGCAGCAGTACGGACATGACTCGTAGCAATGTTCCGGCCCGAAGGACAACGTGAATGAGGGGGAGGAAAAGCATTCGAAGAACAAGGAATAGAGGATGAAGGGACATGTGAAACTATGTACGTGGTATTCCCAACAGTCACTCGTGTTGGTTCTGGTATTTGAATAGGATTACTAACACCAGGTCTAGGATGAACGTGAGATGTGGCCTTCACCATCGGGATGGAGGCTGTAATATGACTCGTGCTCCCAAATCTCTCCACATGGAAAGAAATGGGAATACCCCCAGGCATAGTGTTAGGATCAAATTCCATTTCAGCAAAAAATTCCGTATCGTGTATAGGGTTACCAAACATGCCATAACTAGTGCTTGCAGGTTCATGGTGAGTCTCATCGCCCAACATCCCATACCGGTGACCTGTGAATGAGGGATCATAGCTAGAGTGAGTATGTATTTCATGTGAAGGATCAAACTTAGAATGTACAACCGCATCAGGTGAAGGATCAAATGAAGGAGTAAACTCTCCGTCGTCCACGCGAAGTGGAGAAGACATCTCAGGAATACCATCTTCGTGATCTCCCATCATGTGTGAATCAATGTGGGTATGAGTCCACTTGGACCATCTGCTTCTCTCTCCTAAAGGAGGAGGAGATGTAGAAGGCGGAAGTCCCGCTAAATGACGAGAATGGTGAGGAGCCACACTCGTATCCAAAATGACTCAAAAATGAAAAAGACTCTCTAAATTACGCAAACCCTAGGAAAGCTAACATACACAGAGCATACACCAATAAAATCTAAATCCAACCACAAGAAAACAGGGGTAGGATATGTGAGCTCCCGAATGAAGTAGGTACGTCTCGCCTAGGAGAGGCTTGAGACTCCCATGCACAACAAGGGGAGGTTCGCAACCAATTATTGTGGCCCTTAGCTTCAACGCGTAAAGTGACTATGCTGTCTGACCCCAACCTGGCTGGGACACTTGCATAATGTGGAAATTGAACCCATGTGTTAGAACAATTACACTCACAAAAATTGCCAATTACACATGCAAATTACACACAAAGGAGACTGAATATGGAGTAGAACACTAATCTGTATTGAATAAGTGTATAATAGACAACCCTGTGAAGTCATATGCTACCACAATAAATAATTACATGAGAGATTTGAATGCATAAGGATGCCATTTGAATTTGGTCAAAAGCAGGCTTACTAAATCTAAGCAAATCCCCCATAGGTGCATAAAGCAGTTTCCAAATATGTCTAGGAGCTCAAGAATTGGAAAAATCAACTAGGAAAGCTAATAGATGATGGAAGGACAAATCATACATGCTTTTCTTAGGAGAAAAGAGTGGAGGATGATGATGACAAAAACAAGTTAACTTCACCTAGTCAAACTTTCCCAATTGCCTTAAAACTCAGAAAAAGCAGGCAATAAAGCAGAAAAAGCAGACATGCGCTAGGAAGGCCAGGAAAAAAGCAGATTTGATTCCAAGTGGTTTCCCAAGTGCTCCATGACTCAAATTTAGCAAGTTTGACCACTTTGGATGTGTGGAGGACAACTTGCATAAGGTGGAATATGGAAACTAGGCAAATAAGACAAAAAATGGATTAATTAATATCTAAGGTAGCTAACTATGGGTTGATTATTATAACACCCCCCCTTAAGCCTGACTTATGAGTAAAATATCAGAAAATTATAGGGCATAGCAACAAGGCTTAGTCACCCTTTACATACTGCATGTCCATTTAACCAAGGAAAGAGGCAAAAACCCAGTGGGAAAAATCCTCCCTTAAACATGGACAGTAAAACAAAATTTGGAAATATTGTCATCACTCATGCTTCACAGCATGATTAGTAATCCCCAACAGTGATTTGATATTGCTGAATGTCTTCTCACAAAAGACTTTGGTGAAGATATCTGCTACTTGTTCTGAAGATCAATAGAAGAGTAGGTGAATGGTGCCATCATGCACAAGCTGTCTGATGTAGTGCATATGGATCTCAATGTGTTTGGTTCTCTGTATATGAACTAGATCATTGAAGATTCAAATGGTACTCTGATTATCACAATAGATAGTAGTTGAGTATTCTGATTCGAAGCCACACTCACCAAGTAACCCCTGCAACCATAAACATTGAGTTGCTGCATTTACAACTCCTCTGTACTCTGCTTCTGTAGATGAGAGTGCAATGACACTCTATTTCTTGCTTGACCAGCTGATTGGTCCTTTAGCAAGCATGAACACATATCCTAATGTTGACTTTCGATCTGTGTTGTCACCTTCCCAATCAATGTCAGTAAACCCAATCAAATCAAGATCAGATTTAGCTTTGTAGAAGATCCCACGAGTCCTTGTTCCCTGAACAAAGTTAAGGATCATTTTGGCTACTCTCCAATGGATCTCATGAGGCTGATCCATGTATCTTGAAGCCACATTTATTGCATAAGAAATATCAGGTTGAGTATGTGTAAGATACAGCAAACATCCAATCAATTGCCTATACAGTGTATTGTTTACCATAGGTGAAGAATCAACTTCTTCAAGCTTAACTCCTGAAAGGAAAGGAGTCTTGCTTGGCTTGCAATCCTTCATGTTGAATTTATTCACAAAATCCAAGGCATACTTGGACTGATGTACTTTTATTCCATCTTTGGTTTGAGAAATCTCGAGCCCCAAGAATTGGCTCAATAAGCCCAAATCAGTCATTGAGAAGGCATGGTTCATTGCATCCTTCAAGGAGGCAATTTCATCCTTTGAGATTCTTGTAATGAGAAGGTCATCAACATACAAAACAATGATCATTAATAAACCATGAATAATATTCAAATAGACATTTGGATCTGACTTGCATTGAACAAAATTCAGTGATAGCAGAAAGCTATCAATCTTGGCATACCAAGCCCTGGGGGCTTGCTTAAGGCCATACAATGACTTCTTTAGCCTGCACACAAGAGATGGATTAGTAGCAAATCCTTGAGGCTGCTACATGTAAATCTCTTTAGTGATATCTCCATTCAGGAAAGCACACTTCACATCCATGTGATGTACCTCCCACTGCTTAGAAGCTGCAATGGCTAAGGCTAGTCTGATGGAGTCCATCTTTTCCACTAGTGCAAAGGTCTCATTGTAGTCTATGCCATGTACCTGTGAGTAGCCCTTGGCTACCAATATGGCCTTGTATTTCAGAGGTGAGTCATCAACAGCAAATTTGGTTTTGTAAACCCACTTACAATGAACTAGCTTCCTCCCTGGGGGAAGATCAACTAGCTCCCAAGTGTTGTTCTTTTGGAGTGAGATGAACTCTTCTTTCATGGCTGTTTACCATCTTGGATCATTTGCTGCATCTTCATATGTCTGTGGGTCTGATTCAACCATCAGATAGCATTTCTCAGCAAACATAGGATCTTTCATGCACATAGCACTCTCAAACTGAGATCTAGTCCTCCTAGGATCATTAGGATTTCCAGCTAATTCTCCAGCTGCATGAACGGTCTTTGCCACCCATTTTGATCTTGTAGGACTATTAGGATCTGCAATTAAATCATCATTATTAGACATATCAGAATCAGCAAGTTCAACTATCTCTTCACTTACATTCAGAGGTTCTGGTGGTGAAGAGGATTCTCGAACTTCCACTGCTGCTAGGGGTTCTTCTTGGAATTGAACACACCTTTCAATGAAGGCTTTGTTTGTGCTCAAATTGATCAGATTGTACCCTTTTGAATCTTCAGAGTACCCAACAAATAGACACTCTTGGATTTGGGGCTGCAAAGCCTTCCTCTTTTCTGTTGGAATTCTAGCCCAAGCCCTTGAGCCAAAAATCCTGAAATGGGTCACATATGGCTTGTGCCCACTCCATGCTTCAAAAGGAGTCATACCATCAAGCTGTTTATGAGGCACCCTATTCTGGATATAGGCTGCACAATTTATAGCTTCGGCCCAAAACTTTGGTGGCAAAGTCTTAGCCTCCATCATGCAGGTTTCCATCTCTTTCAATGATCTGTTCTTCCTCTTAGCAACATCATTTTGCTGTGGTGTGTAAGGGATAGAATGATGCATCTGAATACCTGCATCTGCACAATATTGAATGAACTTAGACTTGACATACTCACCACCATTTTAAGATCTGAGGACCTTGAGTTTCCTCCCATACTGGTTTTCAACCAAAGCCTTAAAGACTTTGAAGAGGCCAAAAAATTCAGAATTGTGTTTTAGGAAGTAAACCCAGCAATACCTAGAAAAGTCATCTATGAATGTCAATGCATATTTGGCCTGACTCATTGACATATGAGGAAATGGGCCAGCAACATCAATGTGGATCAACTCAAGAGGTGCAGAGGTTCTCTCATGACTAGCTCTCTCAAATTTATGCTCTGGGTGTTTTCCTAAGATGCAACCTTGATAGACTCCTTTGGAAAACTTAATCTTTGGTAACCCTATGACCATTTATTTTTCACTAAAATAAAAAAGATACTTGTAATTAAGGTGTCCAAATATTTCATGCCAAAGCTTGCTTGCCTCATTAGCATGAATCAGAAGAGCAGAGGGGTTTGAGTAGGGTAGGAAGTGTGAGAACATGTATACCTTCGAAGTGTGATTTGCAACTCCTTTTGCAATGACTTTACCACTTGAGATCTCTGTGATCTCAACTTCATCAGGGGAGAATATGAACTTGTTTGGAGACCCTGTGTGAGTCATCTGATACACTGATAAGAGGTTAGAGGCAAGACCTGGAACATACAATACATTACTGAACTTACCATGGTCAAGATCAATCCTCCCTTTGCCCAAACTTTCAGTGAGAGAGTCATCTCCCAGTACAATTGGTGGACCTTTCGACATGTCAAGTGAGGTGAATGTCTCCTTGGTCGAAACCATATGTCTTGAAGCTCCAGAATCAATGATGAAACTAGGTGAGCTTGATGTGCTAGCAACCAATGCATGAACCCTCTCTTTGTCTTCTGAATTTGATCCTCCTTCCCTGTTCTTTGAGCTGTCTGGAAGGGAGATGCCATTCTTCTCCAGGAGTTGGGTCAGCATGTCTATTTGTTTATTCATGCAAGAGCTTTTAGAATGATTTCCCTTACTGTAGTATGTGCACTTGCTCATTTCTCCTTTTTTCTTATTCTTCTGGGGGTTCTTCTTGGAACCTTGAGGCTCCTCTGGAGACTTGTTGTTGTCTCTCTTTTTTTCAGGTGGCTTCTTAGCTTTCTTCTTTCCTTTTGAATCCACCCTCGAATCTCCAGCAATCAGAGCTTAGTCTTTGGAAGGTTTGATAGTGCCCATCATCACCAATTTATCTTGTTCTTGTGTGAGAGATTCCATGAAATCTGCAAGGCTAGGAATTTTCCAGGATCGAGCTGTTAACTTTGTGGCATGGAAGGTCGATATAAACACTGAAGAGTTAGGGCCAAGCTTTGAGAGTATGGCCAAAACTAGTTGCTCATCCTTCTTTTCGATCCCACATTGTTTTAGCTGCAAAACAAGTGCTTTGAACTTGGAAAAATAGAGTTGCAGGGATTCAAAGCTATTGGGACTCAGGGAGATCAATTCATTTTCAATTTGATGTCCCCTCATCTCATCTGTCTTACCAAAAATCTCAAAAATCTTCTCCCATACTTCATTTGGTGATGTTAATCCATCAAGATGGAAAAGGAGGTCTCTGGATATGCTCAGACACAGGAGACCATAGGCCTCATCCCTCTTGTTGTGCCATTTAATATTCTCTGCAGCTGCATTGGGATCTACTTCTGTTTCCATAGTCACTCTGTAGAGGCGTTTCGCTCTCAACAGTATCTCCATCTCTGCTTTCCATTCAAAGAAGTTAAATGGAGTCAAGATGATCTTCTGAGATTGATTCATAGCTCAGAAATTGTCCCTTCAGTCAGCAGAATGCTCCCAGTCAATGATGTCAAACCTGCAATAACAAATTGGAAGGAGAGAAATCGATCTACAAAGGCTCTGATACCATGTGGAAATTGAACCCAGGTGTTAGAACAATTACACTCACAAAAATTGCCAATTACACACAAAGGAGACTGGATATGGAGCAGAACTATTGAATAAGTGTACAATAGCCAACCCTGTGAAGTCATAGGCTGCCACAATAAATAATTACATGATATATTCGAATGCATAAGGATGCCATTCGAATTTGGTCAAAAGCAGGCTTACTAAATCTAAGCAAATCCCCCATAGGTGCATAAAGCAGTTTCCAAATCTGTTTAGGAGCTCACGAATTGGCAAAATAAATTAGGCAAGCTAATAGATGATGGAAGGACAACTCATACATGCTTTTCTTAGGAGAAAATAGTGGAGGATGATGAGGACAAAAACAAGTTAACTTCACCTAGTCAAACTTTCCCAATTGCCTTAAAACTCAGAAAAAGTAGGCAATAAAGAAAAAAAAGCAGACATGCGCTAGGAAGGCTAGGAATAAAGCATATTTGATTCCAAGTGGTTTCCCAAGTGCTCCATGACTTAAGTTTAGCAAGTTTGACCACTTTGGATGTGTGGAGGACAACTTGCATAAGGTGGAATATGGAAACTAGGCAAATAAGAAAAAAATTGGATTAATGAATGTTTAAAGTAGCTAACTATGGGTTGATTACTCTAACACAGAATGACCCCTGCAAAGTACCCCATCGATAACCTAGGTAAGGCAACTAAGGTCACCTCAATATAATCAATGCTCAATCGGACAATTGCAGGCGGGATTGACCATATGGGGAGGGTAGCAAGGCCCGAAACTCTTGAAAGAGCCCCCAGATACGAATACAATCATGGAAATATCTCCGATGCTACTCAGTTATGACTAGGGGTCATCCCAATCAATAACCGCTCACACTGCCTCGTGCTTAACTCCCTTTTGAGAGGAGGATCTTGAGAAACAACAATTATACCAAGGAATTTCACACTCTCACCTGGACAGACACATACATGTTGTTGTTTAGTGGTCTTAGAGAATTTACTCATAATGAACTATTCCAAGACCCTAAAACCTAATCTTGTTGGTGTACCCTATCAAAGAAAATAGTGTAATCCATTTTAATTAAGCGTTGATTTTATTTGGCTTTATTACTCAAAAGAGGTAGATGGCCGTGCAACCAATGGTGTTATGACGCAACATGAAGTCAAATGCACACCTAACAATCAATGCAAATGCATTGTGTCGAATGAAAAACAGGGCATGCTACTACGTGAAATGCAAAATTTTTCTTCAAATGACAAATGCAATCATTCCTATATGAAGTACTGACTAATACTCTAAGTAAATCTAGTGCAAATACCATGCAAAATGCAAAGTGCAATGCACAATGATGCAAAAAAAGCAAATATTTTGGATTTTTTGAATAAAATGAGATGCTAAAGCAATAGAATGATTCTACTACCCCCATACTCGGCAAGCACCATCAAAAAACACTCACACATAATACTAAGATAAAAGAAATCTAATGCACTATTCCCAAAACAAAAAATCGAAAATGCAATGACAAGAACCTTCTTAAAAATAAAAAATTTACCCTAAAAAAAGTGTCTCTGGTCAGAAACAGAGGTGTATACAGACTCTAGTAGTATCAAAGGAGACACAACAATCATCAAAATTCACCCAGCAACAATCAATCTTCATCTAGAAGGAAAAACTAAGGGCATACACGACTGTTTGTAGTAAACCCGTGTATGTACGCAGATATAGAAGTCAAAGCCACATGTATACGCGATTGTGAGTAAGAAAATTGTGTACAGGAAGAGAAATGTATAAAAATAAAGGTAAACAGATGAACTGAGACAAAATTCACACCAATTTAGACACTACCAGGAAAACATGCCCCGATACCCGACACAGAAACAAAGAAATAATAGCAATTCAGGAATATTGAATGCCGATAAAAACCCCCAAAGGACAACTACATTAGAGAGAATTTGAGGTCAAAAATGGGCCTCCTAAGAGATGTACTACAAAAATATAAGATATATTAAAATATTATGAGTTAGGGGTTTTATGGG
>LPNX010338188.1:66747-79335 GCA_001517045.1 Pseudotsuga menziesii | reverse complement strand
TTTCACAATGCAAATAACAATGCATCTACAATGCAAATTATTTCACTCAATAGTTGAAAAATGCTTTCATTAAATCATTCTTTAAAACATTCATTAAACAATTCAATCATTCAACAGCTGAAAAAACCATTCATTAACTCATTCATTAAAACATTAATTTAGTCAATGGAAGAAAAAAAATATCAGTAAACAATTCAGTAAAGCATTCATTCATGAAACAGAGGAAAAAAGCATTAACTTTTTTTTTTATAAATAAGAATTACTCAAAATTTGTTTAGTCACTTCCTTTTTACTTTATTTCTCTTTAAATATTTAGTTAGAGTCACATCTTCGGGAATCTGATCATCGGTATCCCTACTAGTATGCTTGCAAGGTTGAACTTCAGGCGAGGGGCGATGAATTTCTGCAATAATGTCAAAATATTTCATTAATATATTTATATTTTGATAAATACGAGTAAATCATTTAAAAAACGTTACGAATGTGTGTTTTTACCTGCCATGTGCACATCAACATGTTCAACATTATCTCATACTGGCCCAACCTGTTCCGTGTTATATCTGCAGCTACATGCTCTGTAGTTGAATTGTGTAGAATTAGAATTAATGTTCATCATCTGCAATGGTCTATAAAAAATAGTAGCACATTAATAAATTCATTACCAGGACGAGAAGAATGATCTTCGTTTGGTTGGTCATGTAATACATCCTCGACATGAACAGGATCATTACTTTCCTGCATAAAAGGGAATAAATAATTTACGTTAGTTTATTTATAAGGAACAAATTGCATGAGCATTAATAAATTATCATTAAACTATACAGTTTTCACATACTTGGGCACCAAATGGATCAGCAGAAGATCGTGTAGTATTCACAGACAAGCTTCTCCAGTGTTCAAGTGACGGCGTCAAAGCCATGTTCGAAGCCATACTTCATGCAATCCGCACTGGGCAATTCTTTGAACCGGTCGGCCTTCATATTTGCATAATGTCATTAATTTTAAAGCCTTTTGTTAGAAAAAAACAAAAATAATAATCTGTATGATATTTGGATGTGGATTAGGGTTTTGCGATACTTACATATTGGGCTGTGAAGTTGGAGTAACCACCAGGCCCAAGCTTGTGTTGGCCATTTTTTTCAATTCTTGCCTTTGTGGCCTTAGATGTGTCCGAGAGGCTAATTAAGTTTTTAAATACATTATTCTATGTACCAAAATTGATATAAAAACTAGTAATAATAAGGATTACCACTACATTTTGGAATGTATTGCATACCTCCCTGTTCCACCTGGTGGTGTCTTTCCTGATTTTCTCAGGCCCTTCTCTTTTCCATCTTCCACCAGGGCTTTCCACTCCATAGATGGAATCTTTGGAGGGTGCTCATATGTAGGGTTCTTTTCTAGGTGAACCCTATATTGGTCTCGGACAATCTTTAGATGTTTTCCATCCTTCTGTAGTACCTTCGATGTATCAAAGGTATCTTTTTCGAACAGACTAACCAAGCGATTAGTCAGATCATCCTTTAAAGCTTTTGGTTGCTTGTTCCACATTATGCGGATGGTGGGCCCAAATATCTCCAAGGCCAAATCATTCATGTGTTTATAAAATATATCATTTCTTGAAAAACATTATTTCCATCATTAGTCAACATTAGAAAATATTATCGGTATATTAGACACAAATTATAAAAAATAAATTGAACAATCTATAATGACCTGGAATCCTCTCTATCTTTATTGGAACTAGTTCTTCATTCACAAAAAATGTGCACTTTATTGAACCAGTACTAGTCACACGAGAAGATCCAGGAAATTCTTCCACATCTCTATCTAGCCCTGCATCCACCCCTTCTTCTGCAGCATTTGTTGTGGGTGGGGCAACATCGGCTGCACCCTCCGCTACCCTCGGCGGTGTCGCAGAGCGCGTTGCCAATTGTTCAGTGGAAAATATGGGAGCAGTATGTGGTGTATGTGGAGTGGTTTGGTCACTGGGACCAACATTGCCTTGAACACCACTGATAATCTCCATAGCACGCTATAAATTAAACCCATTGTATTATAAGTTCAACAGCGTATAAAATAAAATATTATAAAGTTTTTATAAATGAATTTACATTTTTATTCGATAACTTACGTCCACTTGTTTACGTTGTTGCAACATCAATTGAATCCTTTGTTCGATCCCTTCTGTTAGTGGAACTGCCAATGTCAGACGAATCAGTTCCTCATTTTGTTTTTCTCTTGTCCTTTGTAGCACCCTCAACGGGTCTACAGACTCTCTAATTTCACTATGTCTCATCAACAGAGAGACCTCATTCTATAAAGAGTTTTGAGACATCGTTTGATAAACAGAATCCCATATCTGCAATTGAAATATATAAAAAATTGCTTAGTCTTTGAAAATATAGTGTGCACAAATAATTATATTAGGGATTACATCTAGGATTACCTGACACCTAGACGAGGGCGTGGTTTGATCAACAGATGGGATTAACCTCAATCAGCCACCTGCAAAAAAAGTAGAGAACATTATCACAATGAACACAATATGTATAAGCTAACAAATATAGAACAAAAACAAAAATAAACACTATGCTACATGTTTTATATGTGTACATTTTTGAAGTATTTAGAATGTGGAATTACATTTAGGTTAAATGGCTGCCTCGAGTCTCCAATTCTCTGATCAACAGTTGGGGAGTTTCCCCGGTCAATTTGCAAAAAAGGTAGACAACATTACCATCATGAACACAACCATAAAAACGAAAGAATACATAACAAAATAAACATAATGTGTCACGATAGACATGTTTACAATTTTAAAGTATTTGAAATGAAGAATTACATTCATGTTTGGTTGTTTCCCTGATGCTATAGTCGACTGATCAATAGCCAGTTGGCTTCCCTGATCAACACTCTGCATGGAAAATCGATAATATTATATAAACGAACATAATATACTAATGAAAATACATAACAACGTATCTATATGTCCATCCTAAATTTAATATTACGTTGGCAATATCGATGTATACCTGCTGCCTTGACTCGGGTCGACAAACATCTACGGAGATGGAGGTGCCCCTGAGAGAACCCTGCATCAAAAACATACTAAAAGTTACAAAAGGAAACATGAAAAGTAGATAATTTCAATTCAATGCTAACAAAAATTCCTATAGACGTTAAAATAATTAATAAAAGGGTGGTTAAATTGTTTATTGTACCACAACCATACTAACATTGTTTGTATCTACACGATTCAAATTGTAATCAATAAGCAGTTCTTCGCCAGCAGTTATTGATTTGATTGCACATACAAAGACATGGTTTCCTTCACGCGACTCAAATATGCAGTTGGGTCTCTTTAATGTAGACCCTGGTTGTGTACTGTTTATAAACCCCGCAATATTACCGGTTTTTTTTGGCCTTCCGTCCATGTACATCATTGCTCCTTTATTTTGAACTTTGTCTTTCAGTTGCATATAATTCGCATACTTCATGTATATTGGACCAGGTGCATCCAATCACTGTAGTTGTAACAGGGTCCAACATACTCCATCAATTCTGTACATCTACCGTATCCAACCTTTATGCCGTCCATGCAAAACAAGCCCAATCCATGCAATGAGGACAGTGCAATTCTATATATCCTCTCATTCACACAAAAATCAGTGTTTACTTTAGGAATATCGCTAGGCACCCATTGTTTCACTAGGTGTTGGTACCTTAAGGGCACATCGATGTCTCCCACTGTCTCATCATCATAGGAACATGACCCCCCTCCTTGGAGAAAAAAATTCATGCGTTTGTCGAATATTCTTCTGATCTTCTGACATCTAGTTGATCTAGCCCGTGTAGACCTACTAGATGTCTCACTTTCCTTTATCCTTCCCAAACTCCCTTCGCTGGAGGAAGACAGGTCTGAAAAATACCTGTTTAGTTCTACCTGCACCGTGGCCAAAAAAAATTGGCATAAGCATAGAAAAATACCAACAAAAAAACGTGGAAAGACTTATAAGAAAAAAAACTTGGAAAGACTTGTAAGCCAATAACTTGTTAAAGAAAAATCTTGTCAAGAATGAGTTTGCTTAATAGGTGTGGGCATTTGGTAGCCCTAAAAATTCTAATGTATGCCCCTCTTTTGGTTACATACAAGTCTCCATTCTAACTTATTGCTTGCATTGCCTTTTTCTAACATGAATTGGGTAGGCTTTATAAGCCTCATATGTATGCTTGTGGCCATTTTACTTTAGCCTTTAAACGTTGTCAAGATTGAGACGATATGTTATGCATATGCATCACATCTAACACTGCAATTTATGCCAATATATGTCTATACAAAACCTGGAGGTTCTCCTTTAATGGACTATCTCCTTCAAAAAACATATCTCCTTTAAGTGGTTTTTAGTTTTCCCATGAATGATTTTGTGATGTTGTAGATGATTATCCATTTTACCTAATATGTTTTATGATCTTTTCCATGTTTTCTAGGGTGCACATACTTGTTTTTGATGGCTTCTTTTGCTTGAAAGTTGAACTGCCTAAGAGTGCACAGATCTCATCTAGGACCCTTTACAAGTCATAATAAGTGACTATTGTTATAGGATTTTATTCTCCAAATGAAACACCAAAACCATACTTATCAGTTAATATTTGTGTAGGGATGTTTTTCTGATCTCTCCCATAATTTATGATACTAATGGGATTGTATGCAAAAATTTATGTATGCCCTAAGAAATCTTATGTATGCCCCTCTTTTAGTTACATACAATTCTCCATTCTCACTTGTTGCTTGCATTTCCTTTTCCTAACATTGCCTTTTCCATTTACTGGCCTAACCCCTTTTCAACAATAATAGTTGCAGATTTAATCAAGTGTTTTTCTACCGAGTTGGCTGAGTCAACCGAGTTGACCCCCAACCGAGCTAACTCGGCCTTTGAAACGATTGAAGTGACAATTTTGGTACCGAACCAAGCAAATCAGGGTATGACTGAATGGATCGGTAACAAAATGGTCAATTCGTCCCAATCCGTACTAAATTGACCAAGTGAATGTGGGAATGCACAGGCCACACACATGACACTTCAATTCAAAAAAAAAATTAACCTATAAATATAAACATCTAGACTCTAAACCTACTTCATTGTCGAGTCAATTAGGTTTGTAGGATTCCTATACATCATAACACTATTTGGAGTAAAACACAACTTGCTTTGTAGGCCCTAGATGCCACCCATGTGCACTATAGTCAATCTATAAAGCAGCCCCCGAATACAAAATCGTTCTTCACAAATTAGGGCATGAACCATGTGAACAACCTTCCAAGTGGACCAGCTCAATGAGTAACCTCCAAGCATGTAATATCTCTCATGAAATGGTGTATAAAATAGTGTAAGCATGCTTAAAATGATCACCTTCTCCTTTGGTAGGGCTGAACACTGCCCTTATGCATGTGTCGCCAAGGGTGAATGTTCCTCAAATAATGAGAGAAGGCATTCCTCTAACAATAAACCGGTACACCAAGGTGAATTGGCCCTATTTAGGCCTTCTAGAACAAACTTGGTATTTTCAATGTCACACTAGGAGCAATGTTGGGTAGTCCTATGGGCATAAACAACTCTAGAATCAAGTATGAGCATCAAAGGGACAAATCTGAGCACTTTACAGTAATGGAAAAATAATGATGTTGAGTTCTTGGAGATCCTGTAGAGTGGATGTTTTAACCTCTGTGCTACTCTATAGATTGGATGTTTTAACCTCTATGCAAACCCGTGTATGAGTTTGATCCAACATTTACATCCACTCTACAGGATCTCCAGAGAACTAACATCATTATTTTTCCATTAGTATAAAGGAGATGTACTAGAATATTTTCCTGTACATGTTGATTTTACTGTTTAGTTGAACCTAAATGAAAAACAAAGAGGAGCACTAAGAAAGCTACAACACTTTTCGTGCGCGTCAATGTGTGTGCACGTTAAAGAGTTGTAGCTTGCTTAGTCTCCTCTCTGTTTCATTCAAATTCTCTGTGAAATCAACAAGTCCTCGCAAATCTTCTAGTACAATTCCTTTACAGTGATGGACAAAGAGCGGACATTTCCAGATCTGCTACTTGGCACGTTTAGGAATGAAAAGAATGTTTTAAATAAATTTATCTCAGTCTGTAATATTTGCTGATTCTAAAGCTGATGATGAAGAACAAACTTGGTATTTTCAATGTCACACTAGGAGCAATGTTGGGCAGTCCTATGGGCATAAACAACTCTAGAATCAAGTATGAGCATCAAAGGGACAAATTTGATTATTTTGGGAGCATTCTGAAGGTCACAACAAACAATAAAGCATCTTAAATCCGCTATAATTAGGCCAACTTTCTGATCTGGGAACATTGCAGCAATAAAAGATGATCATCAATGGCAATAGGAGGCGGTCTTTGCAATTCTGGCTGTGAAAATGAGAAATCTGTGGGTGAAAGCAACCCTAAAATCTCATTCATATGCCTTATAGCAGCATCCACATGAATTCTAGGCACAAACAAACCTGTTTGGCAGTAAAAAAGGGTATGAAGCAACCCTATTTCACCATCTTGGGCACCCTTGTGCACTTATCCATCACCGAACAGGCGTACCTCCAAATCTGGGCCAAATTGGAGGGTTAAAAGGTAGTTTTGGGCATGAATAGCCCTATGAAAAGTGACGAACAATGGAAAAACTGGATTTCAGAAAGCCATTGAATATGCTAATGCTTGGAATATAATAGACCACCTTGGTTGGACACTAATGCAAACCTGTGTATGAGTTTGAGCCAACATTTACATCCACTCTATAGGATCTCCAGAGAACTAACATCATTATTTTTCCATTAGTATAAAGGAGATGTACTAGAAGATTTGCCTGTTCTTGTTGATTTTACTGTTTAGTTGAACCTAAATGAGAAACAAAGAGGAGCACTAACCAAGCTACAACACTTTTCGTGCGCATCAATGTGCGCACGCATCAAAGTGTTGTAGCTTGGTTAGTCTCGTCTCTGTTTCGTTCAACTTCTCTGTGAAATCAACAAGTCCTTGCAAATCTTCTAGTACAATTCCTTTACAGTAATGGACAAATAACGATGTTGAGTTCTTGGAGATCCTGTAGAGTGGATGTTTTAACCTCTGTTCTACTCTAAAGTGCATAAGCCAGCACTTCAGAGGCATATTTCCCAGTGGTAACCTACAACAATCATATATATATATATATATATATATATATATATATATATTCATGGTGGTGAAGAGCAGACATTTACAGATCTGCTACTTGGCACGTTCAGGAATGAAAAGAATGTTTTAAATACATTTATATCAGTCTGTAATATTTGCTGATTCTAAAGCTAACCAATTGTCTAAACCACAAAGGTCATCTTATCGTGTTAATTGTAAGAGGGACAAAAAAAAATCAGACACGGTGAAAATTGACATAAAATGTTCAAATAAAAAATAGAGGGCATCAAAATACCTAGGACTTGCTTCAACACCCAAAGCATAAACCATAAGATTCATGATTTTCCATTAATGGAAAAGTATTACCTAACCCAATTTCCAGTCAACTAAGCACCTCATGGTCGAACCATGATATTGTAGTAGTGTGCATACATCCTTCACTTGAATGATGTTAGGATTGCCAAGAACTAACATCATTCAAGTGAAGGATGTATGCAGACTGCTCCAGAAATTGTATCTCTACTCATTCAATTTCCTACAAAGTGTTATAGCTTGCTTGGTGCTCCTCTCTATCCATCATTTACATTCAACATCATGGTGAAATCAACAAGTCTAGGCAAATCTTCTAGTACATCGCCTTTATAGTAATGGACAAATAATGATGTTGAGTTCTTGGAGATCCTGTAGAGTGGATGTTTTAACCTCTTCACTACTACTTTATAGTGCATAAGACAACACTTCAGAGGCATATTTCGCAGTGGTAACCTACAAAAATCATATATATATATATATATATATAATCCATGGTGGTGAAGAGCGGACATTTCCAGATCTACTGCTTGGCACGTTCAGGAATGAAAAGAATGTTTTAAATAAATTTATATCAGTCTGTAATATTTGCTGATTTATTCCTTTTAGCTTGTCTTGATGATGCTTGTTTTCCCATATTAATTTTCAACCCTAAGGAAATGCTAACTTGTTTTCCCATACTAATTTTCAACCCTAAGGCAACCCTAAGGCAATCCCATAGTAGAAAGAACCAAAAAAGACTATTCGCACAAATCAAAAGGCTCTTAAATTAACTTAATCATGTCATCCTCAATGATTTGATGAAACCAAGGGATGGAAAAAGGGCAAGGAAACATCAAATATCACTCACACCAGGGAATAATTCTAAAGCTAACCAATTGTCTAAACCACAAAGGTCATCTTATCGTGTTAATTGTAAGAGGGGCAAAAAAAATCAGACACGGTGAAAATTGGCATAAAATCATCAAATAAAAAATGGAGGACATAAAAAACCTAGTACCTGCTTCAAGACCCAAACAACATTCAAGTGAAATTTCCACTCTTCACCACCATGGATTATATATATATATGCACTACAGAGTAGCACTGAAGAGGTGAAAACATCCACTATACATGATCGTAAAGAACTAACATCATTCAAGTGAAGGATGTATGCAGAATGTTGTAGACATTATATCTCTACGCATTCAATTTACTACAAAGTGTTGTAGCTTGCTTAGTGCTCCTTAGGATGCCAATCTCCTTAGCTTGCTTGGATGTTTTAACCTCTTCAGTGCTACTTTGTAGTGCATAAGCCAGCACTTCAGAGGCATATTTCCCAGTGGTAACCTACAAAAATCATATATATATATATATATATATATATATATATATCTAATCCATGGTGGTGAAGAGCAGACATTTCTATATCTGCTACTTGGCACGTTCAAAAATGTAAAAAGTGTTTTAAATACATTTATATCAGTCTGTAATATTTGTTGATTTATTCCTTTTAGCTTGTCTTGATGATGCTTGCTTTCCCATATTAATTTTCAACCCTAAGGCAATGCTAACTTGTTTTCCCATACTAATTTTCAAGCCTAAGGAAACCCTAAGGCAATCCCATAGTAGAAAGAACCAAAAAAGACTATTCGCACAAATCAAAAGGCTCTTAAATTAACTATATCATCCATTCCTCAATGATTTGATGAAACCAAGGGATGGAAAAAGGGAAAGGAAACATAAAATATCACTCACACCAAGGAATAATTCTAAAGCTAACCAACTGTCTACACCATAAAGGTCATATAAAGACATTATATCTCTACTCATTTGATTTACTACAAAGTGTTGTAGCTTGCTTAGTGCTCCTTAGGATGCTAATTTTCAACCTTAGGATGCCAATCTCCACTATTTTTGCACCCATAACCTCACAAAAACTCCGTGAAAACAAAGAGTTTGGACTTTGTAGGTTACTAGAAATGTGAAAAAATTGGAGTTACCAATAAGAACGATGGAATATCAATTGATATTAGTGATCAAGTAACTTTTTTTTTCCAGGGGAAAATATCAGTTCCTTGTTATTTCATTGAAATCAAAGGTAACTTAGTTACAACTTCAACTATTACTGAGCACATGGAATAGATACAACTATGTTCATCTTTAGTAGACGAATGACAATTGATCATCTTCACAAGAATACTAGACAAACCTTCAAAGGTAACACCTATAATCTAGGAATCTTGACTACATCCACATCACTAACCTTCAACAAACATAGAATTCAAGTCTAATAATGAAGTAGTTGATCCAAAGAAACAATAAATAAGAGAGATCAGTAATATGAGGGGATCATCCACCTCAATCATCCAAAGGATGTCAATAGCAATATCACATAAAAGACTCAAGTGCTAAGGGCTAGAAAAGCTGGAAAGTGCCATGATCAGTACATTCACCATCAGTGACTTCAATAAACTAAAAATGGATTGAGGCCAAGGTTAATGCTTTTTTGGATAAGCTATCAACCTTAGTATTGTGTTCTCTAAATATTTGAACTACTTTTAGCTGGATGAAGTAAGGTTAACAGGACAGATCTGAAGTTGTTCCCTGATAGTGATCAAGTAACTATCAGGGAAGATGTAGGTACAATTAACAAAATACTTTATTTAGTCAAACTTATTACCTTTCTTTTTTGCGCTGACTTAGCCACTTTCAATTCACTAACTCTAAAATAGCTAATAAGTGTTGGCTAATAATGGGGACGATTCATGGTATTATGTTTCATGGGGTTGCAACATCGCAAACTTGTGAGGCATAATACCATGAATCGTCATCGTTGCTTGGCTGAACACTTGTTATCTTTTGTGAGATATAGTCCATGTGGACAAAGTTCTTGAACTTTGTCCTCATGGACAGTTTTGTTTGATGATGATATTAACAGGTATGTAGAAAAAAATTTAATATTTTGAAAAAATAGTTATTGTAAGTGGATTACTTCATTTTATCACTTAATGAAAATATATTGTATAGTCCAAGCTCTCATGGTGTTTAGAGATTGGGAATTACTGGGTAGGGTTTGAGTTGCTTTCTAATATAAGGTTTCTATAATAAAACGCCTTAAAGAAGAAATCCATATGTAGCTAGGGTTTTAGCCCTAGCTTGTGCGAATGAGCACCTACTAAGGAAAATGGATTCCTTAGTAGCAGTTCAATGATATTATGAATTAAATAATGTTAAATGGAAATAAAAGCTAATCTAAACATTCATGAAGCAATACGGTGAAAAGTAAATAACATGAAGCAATACGGTAAAAAGTAAATAACATGAAGCAATACGATAAAAAGTAAATAATGAGCTTTATTGATGTTACCTCCGATGTGGAGGTTGATGGAGTCCATTGTGCTGGTCTGATGTCAGTGGATTCGAGCTCCAAGCTGCTTCTTCTCTTTCTCCGATGGTGGAATAGGCCAAAAGGGGCTCTCAATGGTGAAAGGCAGCTCGATGGTGAGCTAGAATTTCAAGAGCAATTTTGGCAGAGGCAGGATACTTATGATTGTGGATATGAAAGAAGGTGTTTCCATCACTTATTTATAGTTGAGAAAACCATGCAGTTTAGGTCAGCTAATTAGGGTTTTAGCTATTTAGGGTTTCAGCTAATTAGGGTTTTAGCTGTTTAGGGTTTTTTCCTCCTTTTCCTCATTATTTTATATTTTTTCTTCTTTTTTGGAGACTTTTTTCTTTTTTAGAGGAATTTTGGATATTTTTTGGAGGAAAAAGGGGTTTTATGACCTTTTGGAAGCATTTTAAGCCTTTTGGAGACTTTTTAGATGGTTTTATAGGTTTTTGATGGAAATATGGTAGGAAAATGGACGAATGAGCCATGTGATGGGGTAGATGAGGTAGTGAACCATTTTTAGGTGTTAACAGATTTCCCCCTGATGTGCGAGGGCACGAGCTCATCGTATGGCTGATGGACATCATGATTCCTATATGTTTTTCTTGGGGTGTGGAGAAGAGAAGGAAGCAACTGAAGCCCGGGACACCGATCTCGAACCACCTGCAAGGACTGAAAAGTACGTAACCTCAATAATGGATGAGGGATCATCTGATCATATGGACGAGGCCGGCATTCCCATGCTCGTATCAAAATATAACATAGCAATATAAATGGCCTCAAATACTGAATGAGGAAGAATCTCAATATACTGATGAGGCAGGAATTCCCATGCTCGTATCAAGATACATAAACATAACTGTGAGGCCCGAAAGGGGAGCCCTGTAGGATACATAGAAAAACCACTGTGTATATCATGAGTGTCTGGAAGGGACACCAATCTGGAACATACTGCTGGGCTGACCAAGTCTGAGCTAAACAACTGATGCACTGAAATGATGACAATGCTACTGAATGTGGTTCCAAAGGAACTAATGAGCTGCTGGATCAAAGTGACAATGGTCATATTCGCAATGGTGCGCTGATTTGGAACTGAACCGGGTACTGGAGGAAGCATAAAGCTGGATGGCTTCCGAATACGATCGCCAGCGCAGCCCGGTCATCCACAGGAACATATGACAGGACATTCCAACGTGACTCACCAATGTGCTAGAGTCGGTGGAAATCCGGGGTCTTCGACAAATGAAAGGATCTATATCCTGCGCGATTCTCAACGATGCGATCAAGGTGCTGAAGTCGAGCATGTGAGAAACAACCATTCGGAGAGGCAATGATGAGTCCTCCCAAAATGGTCCGTAGGTACGCACCACAGATGGTGATGGGTCCAAGGCATAGGGATCTCTGGGTCTATCCTCTGGAATAAAGGGGTTGTCGTCGACAGAGAGAGACCTGCAACTATCAAGGCAATGATGTTTCCTTGACAGGAGCACGAGGTGAAAACTGAAATGTAATAGTACTGATGGCAGGATAGGTAAACTTGGGGAAATAACTGGGCAAGTAGAGTGGGTGGACTCAAACTTCCTTTGTTCAGAGTATGATGGCGGGGATGATCGGGTAGCATATGAAACTGACTGGTGGTAAGGGAATCATGGCTGTATAGGATCTGAGGGTAACTGGGCTGAGGAAGACTCAAGCTGTGGCAAAA
>LPNX010338188.1:11291-65734 GCA_001517045.1 Pseudotsuga menziesii | reverse complement strand
GGGGGGGGGTTAGTTTGTCCCAGGGGATCTTTTGTATGGTCCACATGGGTGGACCGCGGGTTTAGCGATCAAAAGCGTGGTCTCAGACCGCGGGTTTTGACTGGGAAAGCCGCTTTTGGAGACCGCGACTGCCCAGCTTGAGAGTTGCGGTCTGGACCGCGACTGTCGGGCTTGACAGTCGCGGTCTGGACCGCGACTGTCGGGCTTGACAGCCGCGGTCTGGACCGTGACTGTTTGGCTTGACAGTCGCGGTCTGGACCGCGACTGTCGGGCTTGACAGCCGTGGTCTGGACCGTGACTATCGAGCTTGACAGCCGTGGTCTGGACCGCGACTGTCGGGCTTGACAGCCGCAGTCGGGACCGCGACTGTCGGGCTTGATAGCCGTGGTCGGGACCGCGAGTGTCTTGTTCTGGTTTTTTGGGGAGTTTGGGAAGGTTTTTTATTTGGACATGAATCTGATGAGACTTCTTTGTGTGATTGATAGGATGCCACGGGTGGTATGGAGGGAGCGAGAGATGCCGGAGGAGATTGTGACCATGGTCCGAGAGGACCGTCGTGTGCGGTCAATGCTTGGGCTTTTCGGGATTCTGAAGTTTGCTGAGATCCCTATGATTTGGTTAGCAGGACTGCTGCTGAACCGCCTGGTGAGTTTCTGGGAGCCAGACGCACTAGCATTCCGAGTGCAGGGAGAGAGGGTGGACCTCACCCTCATTGATGTGTATTTTTTGACGGGGTTGCCCTGCCTGGGGAGGGTAGCAGATACACAGCCGTGGGTGTCCGCGGATCTGGATATGGATGATATGGCAGTGCGGTTCTGCAGGGCAGAGGCTTGGGTGTATCAGAATTCCCTCCGAGTTAGCGACTTACGGGAGCCAGCAGTTCGAGCGATGGCAGCGTGTATAATGCGGATCATGGGATCCCAATCACCTAAGAAGGTGTCTGGGGGTCAGATGCAGCTCGTGGAGCGGGCACTAGCCGAGACTTATTTTGCATGGGGCCAGATGTTCCTGACCTGCGTTCAGCGACAGCTGACCGCAGCGAAGGAAGCTGGCAAGGGATTCTGCTTTGGTTCGTTCTTATGCGCCTTCTTTATGGAGAGAGTCCCTACACTGTGGCCACGGGTGCCAGTCAGAGCAAGAGGTTTGAGGGAGCCTCGGATGGTGAGGTGGGGAGAGATGATGCGCCCCCGCGGTGGTGGAGACGTCGGGTGCTATTTTACGGAGGAGTTGTACATGCAGTGGCTCCAGTTGCCATTGACGCTGGAGGATTTTCCTTATCGAGATATGGACTTCACAGGAGATCCCGATGCGCCACGGCCACCAGGACAGGCCTGGGGTCCAGACGGTATGTATGATTTGATTGTATTGTCATGTTTTATGTATATGATATATTATTGATGTATAGTTACTGACAAGTGGTTGATTTGCAGATGTGGGCCCGCAGCCGCCGCCAGGGCATGTGGTGTGGTGAGGGATAGTGGCAGTTCCAGCTTTACCTGGGCGAGGGGAGGTGCGTCGGCCAGACATGAAGGGGGCACTGGAGGCTGTACGCATGCTGCTGGGCCGGTTGCTGACTGGGGTGAGCGATGCGGGGTGGGAGGACCTTCCTCGAGGTGTGATTCGGGATTGTAGGCAGGCCCCTCGGGATTTCCGAGGGATAGCGATCCGGGTGGCTCTCTTGGCGGAGAGGGCACGGGCGCGGGCACCGAGGCCCAGGCAAGATGAGGACTCGCCGGAGGGGGAGGATTCAGAGGCTGCTGACATGGATAGTGACGCAGGGTATGACTCCCATTAGGGAGTGCAGGGACTCCCTTTGATTTTTTGTAGCTTCGACCTGTACTTTACGAGTTTTGACGGATGTACATATATATTTTTTGTAGAGCTGAGTACTGGGGTACTTAGGACATGTATAGCTCTGGAACATGTATTTTTTGTATTATATATATATGCACATGGATGCACATTTTTGGTGATATTGTCGCATTTGTACGCACGTGGATGCGCTTTATGATGTGTTCTATGTTTGTATTGCACGTGGATGCAAGTAGTCTAGGCTGTTGTGCACGTGGATGCCACTTGTGTATTTGATATGATCTGGCGTGATGTATGTATGGCTAGGCACATGGATGCCCCTATGGATGCAAATGTTGTTTTATGGTTTATGTTTATGGATGCAAATGTTGATGCAATGCAGTGTTTTTGGTTTTTTGTATATTTTGATGATATGCTATGGGGTAATGATGCATGATGGAGGTGTTACATAGTGTGATTGATATGCCAGTCTAGGACATTGTTTGCCATTAGATCTGCTACACTATTGTAAGCTCTTGGGACATGTGTGAATGTGATGGATTCAAACTGTCAGCTAAGTTGTTTTGTACGCAGGAATTTTCTAAATAGGCAGGGATCACGCACCTGGTAGCAGTTGTTGAGCTGGGAGACAAGTAGTTGGGAGTCCAAGAACACATGAAGGTGACGTATGCTCATCTGGAGGGTGGCAGTCAGGAGACCGGTCACAGCATCATACTCCGCCTAGTTATTGGTAGCAGCGCCTGTACATATTCCGTCAAGGTGGATCCGTTCGTTGGAAGGGGAGTATAAGACCCATGCTGCAGAAGCCAGGTTGGGAGACCAGCGGCTTGCACCATCAGCGAAGCCAATGTAACAAGGTGGAAAAGGATCCATCTGTGGGCATGCAAAAAGGTGATGAATGTGAAATTATGGTAAAAGAAAGGTGAAAAACAAAAAGATAGCAAACTGTGCAAATGTGGACCCATGGGGTCCCGGTGTCGGTTATGGGTAGAAACGTTTAAGATACAACCCATTTCGGGGGTTGCCGAAAGGTTGTCCTTCAGAGTCGGCTAAAATGTATGCCCCCTTGCCGAGGCAAGTGATCACAATGTAAGGGCCTTGCCACATGGACACAAATTTTCCTTTACCGTTTTTGTCATGAGCTTGGTCATAGGCGAGGACTAGGTCCCCTTCGTGGAAAGTTCGAGGGTGAACATGTTTGTCATAATGGGATTTGGAGTGGTTTTTGGCAGTTTCGATGTTCTGGAGAGTGGCACGACGGTCTTCATCGGCTTGTTCGAGGCATAGCAGACGTTGTTCAAGGGGGGTGGTATTGGGGAGAAGATCAACGGCTATGTGTAAGGTAGGTATCTGACACTCAATGGGGAGGACAGACTCTACACCGTGAACTAAATGGAACGGGGTAAAACCAGTGGCGGTCTTGGTGGAGGTACAATAAGCCCATAAGGCAGGGAATAGCATATGGTGCCAATTGGACTTATGCCGATCAACAGTGCGTTGGAGTATGGTTTTCAGGATTTTGTTAACCGCTTCTACTTGACCGTTCCCTTGGGGGTAGTAAGCAAAGGAAAATTGGTGCTCAAACTTGAGGAGGGTGGATAATTATTTCCAAACGCGATCTTCAAAATGTGATCCATGGTCAGATACTAACTGTTTAGGGACCCCAAATCTGGTGATAACATGGTTGAAGAAGAAACGGGCAGCAGTGTCAGCCTTGCAATTGAAGGTGGGCATGGCTTCCGCCTATTTGGTGAAGTAGTCTACAACGACAATGATGTACTTATGGCCATTCGTTGATGTGGGTCTACACTCCATGAAGTTGATGGCCCACTTACAAAAGGGACCAACGGTGACGACTGGGTGTAACGGAGCAGGTGGTGTCCGGGCCTTGGGGGCAAAAAGTTGGCAGTTATGGCAATGCTTGACCGCAGTGATGCAGTCGGTGAAAAGTGTGGGCCAGAAATATCCGGCGTGGACGACCTTTTGGGCAGTGGCCATCCCTGAGAAATGGCCGCCACAGGCACCGCTATGACAATCATTAAGGACTTGTTCAACTTCCTCGTGTGTAAGGCAACGACGAAGAACTGTGTCGATGCCTCGCCGGTAAAGGACATCTCCTATGAGGAGGTAGCGAGAGGCATGGTGACAGATACGGCGACGTCCGTTCCGAGTGACTGTAGGTTGAAAATTCTGCGTGCGCAGGTATAACAAGATATCACCGTGCCACGGGTCATCAGACGAGATAGTGAATAAGTGATTATCGGGTAACTCTTCGGAGATAGGTGGGGCTGGGATAAAGGAAGGGAGATCAGTGATGAGCTGGGAAAGCGCAAGGGCTTTGGTACTCTTGGGTGTTCGGAACGTGAGGTCATATTCTTGGAGGATAATGACCCATTTAGCCACACGGCCTTGTAGGAGCCACCGGTTCAAGAGATATATCATGGGGTTAGAGTCGGCGACGACTGTGGTATGACTAAGTAAAATGTAGTGTCGCAATTTTTGGACGGAAAAGACCACTGCTAGGGCTAGTCTCTCCTCATGTGGGTAGCGTAGGGGTGGGCCGGACAAGGTCTGGCTGATGTAGTAAATGACATGTTCTTGGCGTGAGATGTCTTCTTGAACCAAGACTCCTGACACAGCATACTCGGATGCCGAGATATAGAGGATGAAGTCTTGAGAGAAATCTGGAGGGGAGATCAAGGGGGCTTGTGTGAGAGCTTTCTTGAAGGCATCAAATGCAGCTTCTGCTTGTTTGTCCCAGACAAACGGTACTTGGGTATGAAGTAGGCACAAGAAAACATGAACGGTTGTGGCATAATCGGGAACGAAGCGTCGAAGAAAATTGGATCGCCCTTGCAGACTTTGGAGTTGCCGGAGCGTTCGGGGAGAGGGAAGGTCTAAGATGGCTTGGAATTTCAGTGGATCAACCGTAATTCCTCTGTGGGAAACAATGAAACCCAACAATCGTCCTGCCAGCATGCAAAAGACACACTTGTGTGGGTTCAAGCGGATCTGGTATTTGCGACAACGCAGAAAAACTTGCCGAAGGTCGTTCAGGTGGTCTGATCGTTTTCGGGAACGAGCTGTAAGGTCATCTAGGTATACGAGCAGGATTTGGACCAAATCATGAAAACAATAGGTCATGGCCCACTGGAATGTGGCACCGGCATTTTTGAGGCCAAAAGGCATGACACGATAGGCAAAAGTGCCCCATGGGGTAGTGAAGGAGGTTTTGTATTGGTCTTCCTTACGGATTTGTATCTGATTATATCCGGAAAAACCGTCCATGAATGAGAGGACTTCATGCCCCGCACACGCATCGATGAGATGGTCAATGAATGGCGTAGGAAAATTGTCTTTGGGACAGGCACGGTTTAGATATCGGAAGTCAGTGCATACTCTAAGGGTGCCTTGTTTCTTGTTGACAGGAACAGGGTTTGAAGCCCATGTGGTATAGGCAATAGGATAAATGAATCCTGCTGTGCGAAGTTTCTCTATTTCTGTTTTGACAGCTGGGAGTTTTGCAGGATGAATGGGACGCTGTTTCTGACGAACGGGGGGTATATCAGGCCATGTGTCGATGTGATGCTCTATAATAGCAAGATCAAGGCCAGGCATTTCGGTATAGGACCAGGCAAAGACATCACATAATTCTTTGAAGAGTGTTTTGTATTCTTCAACCTCCTGCTCGGTGCAAGATGCCCCTAAAGCGATGAGTTCAGGGGTGCCGCCGGGGGCAGCGATATCAATGTGGATAACAGGTGAGATGTTGGCCATGTTACCCTCTTCGAAGGCGTCCGAAGCAGGAATAGGGTCCTTGAACCAGTCGACCTTCAGAGGGAGGAAGTCTTTGGATTCCACTGCGAATTGAGGAGCAGTGCTGTAGGATGGTTCATCTGGGATAAAGTAGGAACGATGATGCATGTCATCCCAGGAATAATCTGGGGCGGTGAGGGCCTCAAGAATTTCTTCATCACTATGGAATGTTTGTGTCGTCAGATCGGTTGACGAGGGGGTAGTGACGGAAGAAAACATATAAATGGTCTCAAACTCTTCGGAAGAGGAAGAGTCTGGGGGGTGGTGTCTCAAGAGCCAAGTCTGGGGGGTGGATCTCCACAATGGTGAGGGGTTCTGTCTCCAGATCGACATTGTTCATCTCAAAGAGAGCTGCTCTGTACTCGGGAAGATCAGGATAGTGATGGGAGCAATGCCCGTAAACGCCGCATAAGGCACAGGAGTGATTAGTGCGCAAGGATTTGTCGCGAGGTGTAGGGGTTGAATCTAGATGGACAACTGGTATAGTGAGATCGTCATCAAGCGTTTTCATGTATTCCAGTAATGCTGGTAACTGAGGACACAGGTGAGTCGCATGGCCCAACTCGTCGCACAGCGCGCATTTGGCAGGAGCACGAAACACAAGGGGTTTTTTACTGTTTTGGGAGGTGGGATAGCGGTGTAAGGTTGGGGACCTCTGCCCCCAGTGAGTTTGGTGAGGATAGGGGGGGGTTTTGCGGGGGTTGATGGGGTAGCGACACTGGGAGGTGGTCGACTAGTAGTGGTGATGGGTTGTACCGGTTGCAGGACAACATCCGGTGTCGGCGGACGAACTGGAGGCGAAATATACCAAACGGGTAATCCTAAGGTTAACCCAGGGAGGCTAAGGGTAGCCATGATTGGGGCGCTTACTACTCCTGAGCGAGGAAAGAGGAAAGGGATGGTATGGATGGGTGTAGTACCGATGTGACTAGGTACCAACGGGGGTTGAGGCAACAACGGTGGTTGATTACTAGGGGTTCGTATGTTGTGGGACAGGATTAATATGTCGGACACTTCAGTAGTAGATGACGGTGGTGGAAGAGATGGGAAGGTTGAGGTCATCAGTGCATCTGAGTAAACTCCGGGCCCCACGGAAGAAACAAATGAGGTGGTGGCATCCGACATAGGTTGTTCAACCATGGGGAGCACGGGCTCTATAGAAGAAACGACTGAGTTGGTGGTACCCGAGATAGATTGTTCAATCATGGGGAGAACATTTTCGGGTGTCGTGGCAGCATTGGGGTTGTGGTAATTGAGTTGGTCAACTTTAATCACGCATCCCTCATGAGGGAACATCATGATGCGAAAAACGGTAGAAGCAACTGCCCGCATGGCATACATGTAACTGCGGCCAAGTAAAAGGTTGTAGTCAAGCTGGGCATTGATAACCTCGATGTTTATTAGGATGACTTTGCCAGCCAGCTGGACCGGGACATTGGTTAAGAGGCCTTGTGGTTGAGCTGAACGGCCGTCGTAAGCTCGCAACGCAGTAGAGGATGGCTGGAGAGGGGGGGATCCCATTTTCTACCAGATGGATATTGGCATGACACATGTGGAGGCACCTTCATCAATAATGCAGCGATGGACGACGAAATTCCGAATGGAAACAAAAACTTGGAACGATAAATTGGAAGGCAGGAGGGGTTCGGATTGGTCCAAATCAAATGCCATTAACCGCGAATCATGTGGATCGATAGCCCCAATGGCTGAGAGTAAATTCTTACGCTGCGAAGGGCAGTTTTTCAAAACTTCTAACGCGGACATGGCTGCGGGGGATTGGGCTAAGTCATCGACAATGCTGTAGTTGGACGCAGCCCGCATATTGGGGTTGTTGTTGATGCGGCGAAGTGGGAACCGAGGTGTTTTGGGAGCCCCATCTAGTGGAGGTGGAGGTATACATAGCGCTTGATTAGTGGGATGAGCGTTAGTGGGGTTATTGGCGGGAGGGACTTCGGGGGTGGAGCCGTATTGATTTCGTCGAGTCTGGAGGTTGACCTCATCGGAGGACATCATCAACAAGTGGTGGACACCTGAGTCAAACAGGGGTTGATCAGGAGCAGTGTAAGTGATTAGTTGGTGGGTTGGCGCTTCAGCTTGAGGGGGAGCCAATGGTTCAGTGTTCACTAAGCCTTGGTGTGGTAAGGGGTTTTGTAGCACCAAAGGTGGCTGCTGAGGTTGTGGGGGGTTCGGTGGTGCTTGAGGAGCCACTTTCCCTTGGCGTAGCAGATCAGTAGCCAAAAGTTGTTGAACTCGCTCCATATGTGGACAAAAATGTGTGTAATGGCCATAGACCCCGCAAACAGAACAAGGAAAGTTTGTTCGCAAGTTGGGGTTTTTAGCCTGCTTGGGCGGGCGATCAGGGTTTTGGTTGGCAGGGTCCGCGTTATTATTGGCAGGGGGATTAGGGTGTTGACTAGCTTGCTCAGTCGGTTGGTTGTTTCCATGATTTCGGCCTCTGCCGCGGTTTTGTTGGCCCTGGTTGCGTTGGTTGTTTTGGTTTTGCGATGGGTTTTCTTGGGCGTAAACCTGCCCTTGGGTGGTAGGTGGATTCTCAGTTTGCGCAGGTGCGGGAGTAGGCTGCGGTGGATAATATGGAGGTGGAGGCTGCACTGGTGCAGCTATTTGAGGGGGGTGTTGATAGTGCTGTGGAGCGGGGTGTGGGTTTGTCGTAGGGGTTGGCTGTGGCTGATAATAATGAGGTTGGGATTGTGGCGGCGCAACAGTTGTTGCAGCCTGTGGGTGATAGTATGGCTGAGGTGCGACCGGGGAGGGGTAAGCGGAAGTCATATTGCCGAAACACTGAGGTGGACATGAGGGTCCATGGGTATGGTGTTGATGTGGCATGTGAGCATACGAGTTGGTTGCTCCGGGCTATGATGTAGCCCGCGAAAGTTCAGGGCCAGGGGTAGGACGAGCTATGGAAAATGGCTGAGGCTGTGACGAGAGACGACCAATGATGCCATCAGCAGCGTGGGATGCCCCCGGCGCATCGTGATGTGAGGGATCGCCTCGAGGGGCATCAGGTATGATGGTATAAAGATAACCCGACTGGGCGTAAATGAGATCGAACTGTTGGGATTTAAGGATAGCCTCTTCCTTAGACTGGGGTCGTTCGGCTGCCACATCCTTAGCAATGAGCGGAAGGAGGGACTTGAGGAACCAATCTAGGAAGATCTGGTCATCTAACTTGATTTTGCATAGGCTACGGCGTCGCCTCCATTCGTGGATGTGGTCTGTGATGTGGGTAGCCATGTTCTGTCTGCATGATAGGAGGATCTCGATGCCTGCGTCATAGCGAACAGGTAACTGGAAAAACTAGAGGAAGGTCGAGGCCAGGGACGTAAAGGTGGTATGGGTTCCATGGGGTTGCTTAATATACCACTTGGCAACAGAGCCAGTGAAAGTGCGCTGTAATAAACGGAGGCAAATAGAGTCGTCTACTATGGAATTTAAGGAACACCATAGATGGAAAGACATGATATGGTTCTGTGGGTCTTCACCTGCCTTACCCTCGAACTTGGGGATGTCATAGGGGAGCTTGGTAGGCATGTGGGGCCACACAGGGTCGTGTCGGATGGGGTCGTTGGTTAGTCTGGCTAGGTCAGGTAGGTTGAGGCTAGCCATGTATGGCAAACTGGACGAAGGGTGTGACACGGTAGTAGGTTGGATCAAGTTGGGGCCCATGCCCCCAAGTGGAGGGGTCATGTGAGGGAGGTTTCCCCCAAGTGGGGGAACGACGGTAGTATGGGACGGTCCTGCGCCACCAAGGGCAGTATGAGTCACTAATGGTGTGGGACTAGGTATTCCCGCTGCGGGAATAGGTATCGTGAGGGGAACGGTATCCAGGGGCCCCGTGGAGGGCATACCCATAATGGTTATGGTAACTGGTATAGTGGCAGATGTACTACCAGTAGTCCCTATAATGAAGGGGTTGGGATTCACGCCAGCCATGGGGCTAGTGGGGGCAGTGTAAAGGGTGTTCTCGGAATCGGGCTCCGAATCTGAGGTAAAATAAGGGGCGTCAGAATCTGGTGACGGAGTCCTGTGCCGTTGACGAGTGGAGTCAAGTGACAAGGCTCGAGACCGATGATGATGTCGGGTGGTGTCAAGTGAACCGTGCTATGGGGGCTCGCCTCTGAGGCGTCGAGAATGTCTCGAGGACTCAATGGTGACAGATGGAGTCAAGTCTCTGTGGTTGAAGGTAAGTAAAAACCAGCTCAAAAAACCCTAATGCAGCCGTGTGTGCAGAAGGAGAGCTTAAAAAATAGGGCACTCAGGCCAACAACAAACTCAAAACACTCACTGTAACTACGTGCTACAATAAGCAGAGTGTCAACAGAAATGGTCAGAATACCAATAAGTAACAGGTTTCCTAAAAAATAAAAAATGGTGGACTCACTAAACCAAAAGGAGGTAAGGGAGCATGCAAACACCTAACTAAAAGTATTATGACTCAAATAAACGTATCCTCTACAAGGTGATGAAATCCAAGTCAGACATAATGAATATGTAAGTCAAGTGGGTAAGATATCCCCCTACCGGGAGGGATACCGGGTACGCAAACCTAGAAGAATGGCAACTAAGATACCCCGTTCATGACACATCCAGAAAGGTAAATCTGCCGCTTGGTCCTTTTACCGCAATAATCCATCTACAGGGGTATTCCGAGAACTGTGAAAGGTAGCCCTTCAGTTACTGAATGGATTTCGGTATTCCACTCAGACTTCCGGAACCAATCTCACGACTTCAACCCTCCTAAGGGAGAGGCCCTCTGATAAACCGGTTGTGACCGTGTCAAAAAATACTAAGGGATTTTGGTTCCCTAATGGACAACAACTATGTCTCACGTGTAAATAACCGAGGGGTGTTATTGGAATCCTATCCCCCCGATCCTACCTAACTACAAAATTCTTTTTGTGTTCCTCAAATGGGGTTAGAGTGTTGGTTGAGTTAAGTAGATTTTAGGTCTCACTTGAATTAGGTGACAGATTGTGTGCTTGTGAGGTTATGAATCCAAAAGAGAAGTGCCAGGGTAACTTCCTCAATAATAATAATAATGTATGAAAAACTTAAAAAAATTTACCATGCGAAATTTTCTGAAATAAACAATGCTAAAATCTTTTAAACAATTCTGTAAACAAGGGACAAAAATGGCTGTAGGGCTGCAGGTGGAACAGATGGCTGTGTAAGTGCAGAAATATGGAAGCGAAGTGGCTGGATTTCGGCGCGGAAACAAGGGCAAAAAAATAGATCGCGGACCGCGGGTATGAGGCGAACTAGCGCGGTCAGACCGTGGGTTTGAAGGAAAAAGTCGCGCGCAGATCGCAGGTTTTGAGTAAACAGACGCGGTCAGGCCGCGGGTTTGAAGGCAACAGTCGCGCGCAGGTCACAGGTTTTTAGTAAACAGACGCGGTCAGGCCGCGGGTTTTGAGGAAACAGTCGCGGTCGGGACGCGGCTATAGAAATAAAAGCGGCGGTGTACGGCGGCCGAAAGCAACAGCTGAAAGTACAAAACGAAAAATAAAATGAATTAAAAAGACAGCAGAATCACCAAAACTGTAGCTAGGGTTTTATCCCTAGCTTGTGCGAATCAGTACCTACTAAGGAAAATGGATTCCTTAGTAGCAGTTCAATGATATTTTGAATTAAATAATGTTAAATGGAAATAAAAGCTAATCTAAACATTCATGAAGCAATACGGTGAAAAGTAAATAACATGAAGCAATACGGTAAAAAGTAAATAACATGAAGCAATACGATAAAAAGTAAATAATGAGCTTTATTGATGTTACCTCCGATGTGGAGGTTGATGGAGTCCGTTGCGCTGGTCCGATGTGGGTGGCTTCGAGCTCCAAGCTGCTTCTTCTCTTTCTCCGATGGTGGAATAGGCCAAAAGGGGCTCTCAATGGTGAAAGGCAACTCGATGGTGAGCTAGAATTTCAAGAGCAATTTTGGCAGAGGCAGGATACTTATGATTGTGGATATGAAAGAAGGTGTTTCCATCACTTATTTATAGTTGAGAAAACCATGCAGTTTAGGTCAGCTAATTAGGGTTTTAGCTATTTAGGGTTTTAGCTAATTAGGGTTTTAGCTGTTTAGGGTTTTTTCCTCCTTTTCCTCATTATTTTATATTTTTTCTTCTTTTTTGGAGACTTTTTGCTTTTTTAGAGGAATTTTGGATATTTTTTGGAGGAAAAAGGGGTTTTATGACCTTTTGGAAGCATTTTAATCCTTTTGGAGACTTTTTAGATGGTTTTATAGGTTTTTGATGGAAATATGGTAGGAAAATGGACGAATGAGCCATGTGATGGGGTAGATGAGGTAGTGAACCATTTTTAGGTGTTAACACCATAACATTTGGCAGAATTCTGGAAAACCCCTGTTGTCGCTATCATTTGGAAAATACTGGGTTAGGTTCGATTTTCTTTCTAAGATTGACAAAATAAAAGTTGCATGCAAAACAATGTTGTTCCAAAAGGCCCTATAATATAGTCGTTTTGGAGAATAAAGAGGAAGAAGACTATCAATGAGAGATGGTACACATACCACTAATAATAATGTTGATATTACGTCAAGATAGGTGAGGCATGCAAGCAATGCATGTAGCGGAAGATGTAGGTACAATTATCAAAATAGTTTATTTAGTCAAACTTATTACCTTTGTTTTTTGTGTTGACTTAGCCACTTTAAATTCACTAACTCTAAAATAGCTAATAAGTGTTGGCTAATAATGGGGACGACTCTTGGTATTATGTTTCATTAGGTTGCAACATCGCAAACTTGTGAGGCATAATACCACGAATCGTCATTGTTGCTTGGCTAAACACCTGTTATCTTTTGTGAGATATAGTTCATGTGGACAAAGTTCTTGAACCCTATCCTCATGGAAATTTTTGTTTGAGGATGATATTGTTATACCAAAATCCTGTCACCACCATGTAATGAGACCTTTGACTTACATATTTTCCCTGAATCCCAGCACTTGGAGTGAAAACCCATGTTGTTTTTCAATATTTCATGAAAATACTCAGCACCGTGCTTTCCCTGTTATCCATGAGCGGTACCTTGTTCGCACCGCCTGTATCTTGTTTACCATAAGTGGTGCCACCGCTTATAGCCTTTGGTCCATAAGCATTTGTAACCTAAACCACTCTGTCATAAGAGGAGAAAAGAGGTACCCTAGGTAAAATGGGGAAAAGAGAAGTTTCTCAAAGGCTTTTAGATCATGAGCCTTGTGTCCTCCCTTATCCCTATCATTGTGGGCCAGTTGAGCTCGAGATCCCCCATCATAGGATCTTAGAGGCCACCTCATCCACAAATCTCTCAACCATTCCTATCCATTGAGTCTTATAAATACAAGCTCATGTCCATGGTTGAGGGGGAGAACTATAGAGGTATTGTTATGTTGTTGGATTGACTAGGGATAATTTTAGGGGCGAATTTTAGCCCAGTGGCTATTTTTCTAATGTTTTTCTACCAAAAAATATTTTGCATTTTGCATTTTTTGAAGCCCTGTTTCACCCAATTTTGATGGGGTAAAATTTGTTCACCCTAAAAATTGCCAAAATATTATATAAACGACATAAAATCCTTGGAAATTAAAATATTTTTTGAAAAATATCGCCAATCATTTTAAGAATTGGTAATATTCACCAACATTTATACACTTTTTAATCAGTATGGTTCCTTGAAATCATCCCTGGGATTGATCACTTGGACCAAGCCATTTGAGAGCATAGATAGCAAAGTTGGAGCTTATGGGGATCACGTGTTGGTTTCATGGAGATGCATGTTGACACGAAGGCTTAATTGGTTGTAAACTTCTCCATTCATCTTAATGCAAAGCTGATTTCCATCCCACATTACTGTTGTTTTGATTTCACATGTAAATGTTGTTGGATTCCTTAGTCACTGACATGGATAAATAGATTGTGTTCTGGTAGATTTGATGTGTTTACGTGTTTGATCTAATTGCAGGTACACAAGTTCACTATCGAAGTAGCATTCCAGGTGTCTACCACATCTAGGGAGGGTCTTCATCCTTTGTCATTCACTCATTTGTTCTAGATCTGAACCATTCAGACTAGAGGAACGGATTTTGTCCGCAGAAGGTGAAATATTCCTGCTTACAAATCTAGCGACTCTACTAGAGAATGAACATACGTATCAGTTGATCTGATCTTCCTTAGTTCTTCAACTCTTGTTTGAATCCAGGCTCCATCTCCAACTCTCTTTAGTCAGATCTGCTATCTAACTTAGTGGATTTTGGTTTGAAACTTCTAGATCTGTCTAGATCTGAATTATTTTGACCTTTTATGCTCTTTTTATGCTCAATCTATCCATTTTTACCTTGATTTGATCTTTTTCTAACTTGATATGTCGTTCTCCTTTGTGTTTTGGATCTATTCAGGGAACCGCGCTTATGCAGTTGGCAAGAAGTGGTGCCACTGCCTAAACCTAGTTAGTAGCATGTGGTGCCACCGTCGGAGTCCTATTGGTGAGAAGAGGTGCTGGTCTAGAACCGCTCTGTCAAGACCCCTCCAGCGCGGTGCTAGGTAGGCCCTGTTCTAGACTTTGTATTTTTATTTTTTATGTGTTTTTGGATTACTTTTTGATGAAAGAGAGTTTATGTTTCTTGCATTGGAGTTTACATTCTTTTCTTTTCTTGAAACCTCTTGCTCTTTTCTGTAGATATTATTCATTGGAATTGGAAATATACATTTCATTTTCATGAGTAGGTTTCGGTTTGTTTTGGACTTGGAATGCATGAGTGATCCATGTTTTTTTGAGTCTTTCTTTGCTTAGGGTGATTCTTGTTTCCTTTTGCATACTGATTTTTTTAGTGACTTGGTAGGAAAGATTGGTTCTTCGTTTACTTATCTGTTTCGAAGAGAAGTTTTACTTTTCTCTCTCCTTTTCTTTATTCGCAAGCATGTTAATCAATTTTCTTCTTGTTTTGTGCATGATTGTTTCAAATTATCGATCTTACTTTCATTAAGAAGAAATATATGTTTTCAGCTTTGCGTGCATTAGAGTTAGTTTTGTTTGGAAATGTTAGTGAAATAATCTTTCCATTAAGTTTTTATGCATCTTTTTCAAGCATGAAAAGATAGGAAACAGTTTTGGTTTATTTATGTTTGATGTTCTCTAGATCTCTTTCTTATTTTCTTTGAATATTGTTGGGGTGCATTGATATTTCCCTTTTCATTTGAAAAGGTAGAATTGCATTTGCATTTGGGCGTGCATTTTTGGGAAGAAAGGTACATCTCTCTCCCTCTCTTAGGTAGAATTTCATTGAAGAGGAAAACTTGCATTATCATATAGATAAGTGTGCATCTTCTTTAATTTCAAGTTTTCACTCCATGGTTCCACCTAAACGCACAAGATTAAATTCATGGTAGTACTAGGTTAAAACTTTAAGAAATTTGAGTGATAAGTTAGAGACGTGTTCAGGTGTCATTAAGCGTAGGAGCTGTCGTTACTCATCCACATTACATCCCAGGACTTGCGCGGTTCTTCCACGTACCATTGGCATATACAACAGCCTTTCACGTACCCTTGAGGTATATAGAAAGGTACTTCACATACTCGATTGTATATCGAAAGGCCCCTTGTGAATGGTTATGCATTAGATAGCACTACTACCGATTTTAGCTCCCACTTACCTTGTGTATATCGAGAGACCCTTTTAGGAATCCTCAAACCATTTGAGTTATCCTTTTGGACTGTCCTGTGAGGTTCCTGACTCTTATCCACTCCTTTCACATGTTTTCTTGTTGCTTTTAGTTTGAGTAGTACTTGCTTGTGCGTGGTATTTAGAGGGTTATTAGAGAGTTTAGAGATGGCAACCCAATCTAGGACTACTACTCAAGAGGTCCCTTTCCAAGGTGTACCTTTTGTATTCCCTTCAAGTGAAGATATTGGTCCTCCCTTTATTCCCACTCTAAATCTTCCTAGATTAACTATAGGATTACCGGTCTGTATTTTTAATCCGGTAATTCCTGTTACACCTAATGTCTCAAATGTCACCTCTCCTCTAAGAGAGGATCGACCTCAACCTAATCTCTCTCCTTCTTTGTCATTTGTTGTTTCACCCCTTTCTTCTTCTTCGCTTGACCAAAGATCTATTGTTAGTAGTCATGTGGATAAGAAGAAGAAGAAATGGATGGGTAAAAAGAAGAAGGATAAGAAAGAGAAAAAGCAGCGACCATTTGCTCTTGATGGTGCTTATTCTAAGAGAACACTCGAAAAACCCAAGTTCCCTTATAAGATTTGCAAGGGGGACCACCTTCTTAAGGAGTTTCCCGGTCTCTCCCATGTACAAGAAGAGTGGTCTAAAAGGTCCAAACCATCCGTGTCATAAACCTTTGATCATCATGTTGACGATACTCCTTCAACTAGTGACCCATTGTTAAAAGGTTGTAAGGGTAAATTTTTGTATCATTGCTTCATATGCAAGGCTATGCATTGTACTTTTCTTTGTCCAAGCATGGATGAAGCTTCACGTTGGTTGGAAAATATCACTAATAATCAATAGGTGATTCCAGCAAGTGATAGTAAATTATCCCTTGATTCCTCATTGGTTGACCAAGTGATCAATTCAGTTTCATCTATAATTGATCCCACTCTTCCTTTGGAGAGTGAAGTGGTTGAGTCGATGTTGTTTCCACCCAATCCCGCTCTTTCATCAGAGAGTGTTAAGACTGAAGTAGTCTCTTTAACCAAATCTTCATCTTGTTCTTCTCTTCCAGTAGAGAATGAACCAAAACCTGCCGAAGTTTTTATGCTTCATTCTGATTGTTCTCGACAAGAGGAAATTTTGTCTGTTTCGAAAGAACCCTCTATGAGTAGTGAGGTTATTTCCTTTGACTAGAGTAACCTAACAGAGTCTCATCTTCATTCGAGTGTTCCTTTCCAGATAGTTGTGAATGTTACTGCTAGGCAGATTCTTCACACTATTGTTGACGAAGGGGCTTCTATTAGTATTCTATCCTCAACTGCTTAGCAAGCTTTAGGCTCCTCGGCTTGTGCCATCCACCGATAAGATACTGGGTTTTAATCGAAGACCTACTGCACCTTTAGGGACCCTTCTTTATTTGCCTATTACATTAGGAGGGAAAACTGTCTGTATTGATGTTATAGTGTTCCAAGGTCCTTTAGATTTCAATATGCTCCTTGGACGCAATTATGTTTATGCCATGAAGGATGTTGTGTCCACACTCTTTAGAGTTATGCATTTTTCCCATGACGAGAAGATTGTGACCATTGATCAACTTTCCTTTGTTACACTTGACCATCACATTACTCCTAGTAATCAAACTGCCCTAAATGTGCCGCATGTTCTTGTGGCTCTTTCCCCTTCTAGTTAGCTTATTCCCATCATAAGTCAAATGGGGGGCATGGCTCCAGCCTCTGGACTTCATACTGGAGTTAAGTTGCTAGCAATCATGCTGGGGGAAATATTCCAACCTATGTATATCATGTTAATGGGATTTTTCAAGCATATTTTACCTTTTGGTTTCAAGCTTGCATAAAAATGAAACCATGTTCCAAGCATAGTTACCTTCTGTTTTAAGCTTGCGTAAAAATGAAACAGATCCCCTTCCCTTGATTCAAGTCTTCCCTTTAGTGTTAGAATTTGAACCTTCTTTTCACCTTCCTGATTCTCTTTATTCCTACCCCCCTGGTGAACATTTTCACATTAGTGACCAGGTTTTTAGGTTGGGTATGGAAGAAGAATCGTCAGATGAAACAAAGATTGGGGGCATGTCAAGCTGCTAGCAACCATGCTAGGGGTAAAATTCTCTAGCAATCATGTTGGGGGCAAGATTCCAACCTCTGTATATCATGTTAATGGTATTTTTCAAGCATAGTTTACCTATTGGTTTTGAGCTTACATAAAAATGAAACCAATCCTCTAGCATTCTTTCAACTGATCTTCGAGCTCATTAAAAATAGTAAGATGGTGTTGAGCTTACTTTTCATTTTTCGTGCTCTGGTTAAAACATGAAAAGTGGTTTGAGCTTAGTTAGTTACTTTTTCATGCTCTAGATTCAAACATGAAAAAGGTTAATAGAGTCTTCTTTAAACTCTTTTTGGACTCTTAAAATGTGAAAAGATAGTTGAGTACTTGTCTTCTTCATACTCGTAAAAGTATTTGAATAATCGTCTTTCCGACGATAGGTTATCTCTTTTTTGGTTTAGATAGACTGCTTACGAAAAAGGAACACTCTAGCCAATCATGACTGGAAGAGTTCTCTAAGGTATTATTTTATACTTTTTCGGGCCTTAGGGACTAAATCATACGAAAAAGGACCCCTATGGAGTCTTCTTTCGTGGTTGTTCAGACTCCCTAAACATGAATGATACTAAGTTTTTTTTCATTGGACTCGTTAAATTAAACATTGAGAGACTCATTTTGGGAACGAACCCCTCCTCTCTCAAGTTTGTAAAACATATGAGTTTGGACTTGTCTTCAAACAAGCTATACCGAGTGTTTGTTACCCTCTTTGAACTCATAAAACCAAAAAGAGGCACTCATCGATCATGATGGGGGAAATGGGAAGGGAATCATTTTGCAATTAAATGGCAGTAGTTTGTCGTTACCTTTAAACATGGCACTTGTATGCATATCATTTCAGTCAATTGGGCATTCAATTGATCTCCATGACAATCCACTTTCATGATTCATGCCACTCCCTTGAGTCTTTCAAAAGAATGCATTGTCCACTATCGCATTGTGTGTTTGTCGTGTTTAGTCATGTTTCCAAGTCTTTTGTCGTGCCACCCGATGTTCAAAGCGAATTTGAAGAAGTTTTACCTCTGCAGTCAACACAGTCCTTGTGTTAGTACTTTTGATTCAGTCCTATGGTTACTACATTCACCTCATTCCAAAACTATGTTCCACGTTTCATGTCGTTGATATGGGACTCATCATGGCCCTCCTTCAATGAGACTTTTCCCATTGACATCAGCTCATCTTCTGAGAAATAGTCTTAGAAACAAAAAACTTAGTACCTTGAGATCTGTATGCCTTAATGACATATTCTCTCACTCTCGACATAGGCTCACATCATTGACCTTTGATTGATAGAATCAACTGGGTGTTCAACATCAGGACATCTATTCACACTCACTAGATTGTACTAGGGTACCTTGGGAATCATTGACATCAATGGTGATCTCCCTCACACTTGTTAATAGTTCACATCATTGGCCGGTAATGACGTGGTTTCTACCATGTTCGACTTTAGATCATTGTAATCACATGGATAGAATTGTACTTTGTGGAAAACAAGATGAAGACCCTTGGTATTTGTTTAAGCGCTCATTACTTTTTCCCAGGTTGCGATGGAGTTTTGTATGTATAGCATGGATCCACATTTGTATGGTCGTGGCTATGCTTAAATTTGCGTCCGTATGACATAGATATACATTGTATGTTTGGTAGATATGTCTAAGTTTGAGGCCTCTATCACATGGATCTACGTTGTATTCCAGTAGCCATGCTTGTTTATTCCTCTCATGGATCTGCCTTGTATTGGTCTGTAACCATGAGATGGTTACTTGTGTCTATGAGTCAAAAATATTGATGTACTACAGATGCCTACTTGATGACATGCTCTGATCGAGCTGACATTTTCACCTTGTAGCGACGACTTGTTCTCTCAAATCTCTCATTTATTGTATTCCTCTAAGACTCATGATTTGGGGGGCATCTTGTTATACCAAAATCCTATCACCACCATGTGATGAGACCTTTGTCTTACATATTTTCCCTTAATCCCAACACTTGGAGTGAAAACCCATGTTTTTTGTCAATCTTTCATGAAAATACTCAGCACCGCACTTTCCCTGTTATCCATGAGTGATACCTTGTTCGCACCGCCTGTATCTTGTTTACCATAAGCGGTGCCACCGCTTATAGCCTTTGGTCTATAAGCATTTCTAACCTGAACCGTTCTGTCGTAAGAGGAGAAAAGAGGTACCCTAGGTAAAATGAGAAAAAGATAAGTTTCTTGAGGCTTCTAAATCATGAGCCTTGTGCCCTCCCTTATCCCCATCATTGTGGGTTAGTTGAGCTCGAGATCCCCCATCATAGGATCTTAGAGTCCACCTCATCCACAAATATTTCAACCATTCCTATCCATTGAGCCTTATAAATACAAGCTCATGTCCATGGTTGAGGGGGAGAACTATAGAGGTATTGTTATGCTGTTGGATTGACCACTTGTCCTAAGCCATTTGAGACCATAGAGAGAAAAGTTGGAGCTTATGGGGATGAAGTGTTGGTTTCATGGAGATGCATGTCGACACCAAGGCTTAATTGGTTGTAAACTTCTCCATTCATCTTAATGCAAAGCTGGTTTCTATCCCACATTATTGTTGTTTTGATTTCACAAGTAAATGTTGTTGGATTCCTTAGTCACTGACATGGATAAATAGATTATGTTATAGTAACTTTGATGTGTTTGCATGTTTGATCTGATTGTAGGTACATAGGTTCACTATCGAAACACCATTCCAGGTGTCTACGACATCCAGGGAGGGTCTTCATCCTTTGTTGTTCACTCATTTTTTCTAAATCTAAACCATTCAGACCAGAGGAACAGCTTCTCTCCACAGAAGGTGAAATATTTTTGCTTACAGATATCAACAGGTATGTAGAAAAAAATTTAATATTTTGAAAAAATAGTTATTGTAAGTGGATTACTTCATTCAATCACTTAATGAAAATATGTTGTATAGTCCAAGCTCTCATGGTGTTTAGAGCTTGGGAATTACTGGGTTATGTTCGAGTTGCTTTCTAATATAAGGTTTCTATAATAAAACACATTAAAGAAGAAATCCATAACATTTGGCAGAATTCTGGCAAACCCCTGTTGTCGCTACAATTTGGAAAATACTGGGTTAGGTTCGAGTTTCTTTCTAAGATTGACAAAATAAAACTTGCATGCAAAACAATGTCATGCCAAAAGGACCTATAATATAGTTGTTTTGGAGAAAAAATAAGAAGAAGACTGTCAGTGAGAGAAGGTACACATACCAATAACAATAATGTTGATATTACGTCGAGATAGGTGAGGCATGCAAGCAATGCATGTAGTGGAAGATGTAGGTACAATTATCAAAATAGTTTATTTAGTCAAACTTATTACCTTTTCTTTTTTACATTGACTTAGCCACTTTCAATTCACTAAATCTAAAATAGCTAATAAGTGTTGGCTAATAATGGTGACGACTCATGGTATTATGTTTCATTAGGTTGTAACACTGCAAACTTGTGACACATAATACCACGAATCATCACCGTTGCTTGGCTAAACACGTGTTATCTTTTGTGAGATATAATTCATGTGGACAGAGTTCTTGAACTCTTTCCTCATGGAAATTTTTGTTTAATGATGATATTAACAGGTATGTAGAAAAAAATTTAATATTTGAAAAAATAGTTGTTTTAAGTGGATTACTTCATTCAATCACTTAATGAAAATATATTGTATAGTCCAAGCTCTCATGGTGTTTAGAGCTTGGGAATTACTGGGTTAGGTTCAAGTTGCTTTCTAATATAAGGTTTCTATAATAAAACACCTTAAAGAAGAAATCCATAACATTTGGCAGAATTCTGGCAAACCCCTGTTGTCTCTACAATTTGGAAAATACTAGGTTAGGTTCGAGTTTCTTTCTAACCTAGGGATTTTATAACGATCTTCAATGATCTAGGGGTTAGGTTCTAGTTTCTTTCTTATAACAAAACATGGCTTGACAATCGTGCTCGGGGCAGCAACCGATTTTCATCCTCTCCAATGGATAGAGCATACATGTGAGCAAAAAAACTCTAACTATCGTGGCTATGGTGGAACTCAAATCCCTCTTTAAACCTCCCTTAAGCATCTCATTTGGGTGGGGTCGGCTTAATAGATTATTTGGGAACTGGTTGCTAAGATAAATCACACAAAAACAATCAAACCAATTTGAATGCAAACCAAAATGTGATGGGTTCGTCCACTAATTGTAACGCTCAGACTCGCCAGACTTCAAAATCCATATCAGCCAATATGGGTCAAATACGGGTTAGCTGAAACTATCAAATTGGGTCTATCATTAGCTGATCAATGTAAATGAATGCACAACGAAGAAAACCCATGTTTCAAAGCTGATAAGGAAGGATTCAAGTTGGTGAAGAAGCAGACAGTATAGATAGAGACCCTTTGGGTTGTTGGTCAAAGTAAAGTAATCAAGTAGGCAAGGTATATAAATGAGGTTTCTAATTGCTCACCCACACAAGATCCCATTCACCATAACCAAGTGAGAAGGAACACATCACCACTGGATGAGATAGTGAGGACCATTCGACCCCATAAAAAAGGGGGATTGCTTTATCCAAATCCTAAATTGAGAAGGCGGGATTGAAATGTACCAACCCTGCACAACCTGGGTCTAAGCCTGCTCTAATAGCCTCTACCTTTCCTCTATTGGCTAAGAAACCTTGGAGATTTGCAGGACTATATTAACAGTTTAAAAATAGACATGAATTAGGGCATGGTACTCACAATTTTGGGATCCATTGTCTCGAATAACAATTAGCCTTCTACAAAACCACAACTATCCAATCTCCTTACTCTTCGTGGCTGGTCCAAATTCATTGCTCCCACTAATGCCCTAAACCAACAAGTTGGGAAGATTGTCCCTTGATCAATGAATGACAAGCAACCGATGAGATGCACAGCACAAAGGAAAGCTTTCTCATGATCACTGAACACAAGCACCCAACAAGATGCACAGAAGAAGCTTTCTCGTGAAGCTGAAAGGAAAATAGCGCACCATAGTTAGTGTTTTTTTGTGCTTTTATGTTTTTGTTATTTAATATATATATATATATTATAAATAATTGTTTTATTATTATTTAGATATATTGTTTTTTGTTTTAATTAATTAATTTATTTATGCTTTATTATATATATATATATATATATATATACTATGTTTTATTTTTTTTTATATACAAAGAGGGGGGTGTATCTATGTGAGTCTTTATGTGTGCAGTGAATCTATGATGATGAAGATGAGGATGAAGATGAGGATGAAGATGAAGATGATGTTGATGACGAAGACGAAGATGATGATGATGACGATGACGACAATGATGATGATGAAGATGATGATGATGATGATGATGGTGACGACCGTCTTGATATCATATGAAATGATGAAAATGCTAACCATGTTGATGTTGATGATGATGATGACACTCATTATGTTGTCGATGGCGACGATGTTGTTGGTACTGACAACGGCGACGATGATGATGGATGATCATGATGTTGATGGATGATGATGTTGATTATGATGAAGATGATGATGATGATGACTATGATGATGATGAAGACGACGATGAATATGGTGATGATGATGATGAAGATGATCATGATGATGATGATGATGTTCATGATGATGATGATGATGATGATCATGAAGATGATGATGATGATGATGAAGATGATGATGAAGATGATGATGATGATGGTGAAGATGATGTTGATGATGATGAACATCATGATGATGATGATGAGGATGGTGATGATGATGATGATGATGACGACGACGATGTGTGATGAATATGATGATGTGTGATGATGATGATGATGTGTGATGATGATGATGTTGATGATGATGATCATGATGATGATAATGATGATGATGTGTGTGATGATGATGTTGATGATGATGAATATGATGATGATGATGTTGATGAAGATGATGATGAAGATGATGATGATGATGATGATGAACCACATGATGATGATGTTCATGAAGATGATGATGATGATGATGAATATGATGATGATGAATATGATGATGAATATGATGATGAAGATGATGATGATGATGATGAAGATGATGTTGATGATGATGAAGATGATGATGATGATGATGATGATGATGATTTTCATGATGACGATGAGGATGGTGAGGATGATGACGATGATGAACCACATGATGATGATGTTCATGAAGAAGATGATGATGATGATGAAGATGATGTTGATGATGAGTCAAACTTTGGTGGGTGGAATGACAACATTGGTGGGTGGAATGACAACATTTAAATGACTTAAGAAGCCATTGTTGTGGCAATTTAACAAAGTCTAAATATCTAAAATGATTTTGATTATTGTCACCAAACTATAAAGTTGCGGTAAGATCAAAGATATATGAAAAAATTGGAATCTGATATCTTTTCGTGAGCCATAAGGTATGTAAAAGATGAAAAAAAAAACATTAATGTTATGTTCTACATTCTTAACATTGAGATCTTTTTATTATAGCAATAAACTAAGTAAACATTTTTTACATCAATTTTTCTAACTACATTCTTCTATATAAATATTTTATTTAAATTAAATACTTTTTGATGATAATGATGATTTTGATGACAATAATGACAATGATAATGATGATGATAATGATGATGGTCATGATGATGAAGACGACGATGATGACGTCGATGATCAATGATGAAGATGATGATGAGGGTGATAATTATGATGATGACGATTATGATGATGACGACGATGACGACGACGACGATGATGATCATATATGATGAAAATGATGATGATGATGATGATGTTGAGGATGGTGATCATGAGTATGGTGAGGATGATGATGGTGATGATCCACATGATGATGATGATGATGTTGAGGATGGTGATCATGAGTATGGTGAGGATGATGACGGTGATGATCCACATGATGATGATGATGATGTATGTAAATCCTTTTAAAAAGAAATAAGATAAAAGAATAGGTCTAATTAAATATTAACCTTTCATTATATTTCATCATTGACGATGATTTCGATAAAGATGAAGACGACAACGATGCTACAGATGACGATGACGATGATATGAAGTAATTAATTTGATTTAGGTTTAATTTTAATGATGGCGATGGCAATGAAGATAATGGCGACAATGATGGCAACGATGATAATGAGGATGATGAAGATGATGATGATAATTATGATTTTGATGACGACGGAGACGACAATGATGATGATAATTATGATTTTGATGACGATGATGACAATATTGATAATGATGATGAAAATGATCATGAGGATAACGATGTCATCTTCATCAATTATGATGAATATGATGATGTTGGTGATGATTATGTTGATGAGGATGATGGTGATGAAGATGATATGATGATGATGATGATGAAGACGATATGACGATGACGATGATGAATATGATGACGATGCTACAAATGACGATGACGATGATATGAAGTAATTAATTTGATCTAGGTTTAATTTTAATGATGATGATGGCGATGAAGATGATCATGATGATGGCAACGATGATGACGATGATGATGATACTTATGATTTTGATGACAACGAAGATGGTGATGATGATGATAATTATGATTTTGATGATGATGATGATGACAATATTGATAACGATGATCACAATGATCATGAGGATAAGTCATCATCTTCTTCATCCATGTCATCATCTTCTTCATCTAAGTCATCATCTGTAGCATCAGATCCAGAATCAACATTGTAAGGGTTAGCCATATAATCATCGTCATCATCATCAGTTATGCTCATCATGTCATCGTCGGTATAACTTTGATCGGCATTGTTTGCAACATCATCGAATTAAACTGTTTCTTGGAGTACATCTTCTGCTAGATCATCATCATCATCTAACTCATGTTGATCATGCTCTACATCATCGTATCCTTCTTCTAGAGAACCCTCTTCATTAACATCATCTAGGTTATACTTTAACGGAATTCCCCTTAGATTGTGTCTCGCAACAAATGACCAGCCCGATTTACCTGGAACCTCTGAGTAAAATACTTGTTCGCATTGGCTTGGAAGAACATAGGGCTCTGTTCCTAGCTCAAACAACCTTGTGTTTACCATGGTAAATCCATTATCATGTTCAATAATAGTTCTATTGGGATCATGTTGATTCAATCGTAACCTATACCATTTGACAACTAATAGAACTACCTTAAAGGATTTAAAGGCACACTGTATAATATCTTCCAAATACCCATAGTATTGATTTTCTGAGACTTCTAGATGTCTGTCAGTTCTAGATGAAACATTGATAACCTCAAAGATATCCGAAACCCCAGAATCTGATGTTTTCTTTGTTTCATCCATTTTTTTTATCCAATATCTACCTCCATTGCAGACCATAGCCTTATGGTGTTTTACCCGCAATAAGCAATACACGAAAAGATTACACAACAATTCAGTTCTTAGGCAATAATACATGGAAAAAAAGAACATGTACGTCAAAATGTAATCTGCAAAATAAAATATTTAGAGGGATCGATTAATTATATGCTTTCCATTTTATCTTTTACACCATATGCCAAATCGATTTCCCTTTCTGTGATATTTTTATCTCCATTGCGTTGTGCTACTTTTCCCAATGAAGACACACCTTCCCATGATATTCCATAACCCAATTTTGCACATCGTTCAATCCATACCTTCATCCAATCAAGATTTTTTGCAATGTATAAATGAATTGCATCCCATTCTCAACCAACGGTTTAATGAAAATAACCATTAAAATGAAAGAAAGGTGTAAATCTCCTGAACAAAGTATATTCTCTTAATTGAAGCAATTATGACTAGAAAATACATTTAGAATATGAAGGATATAATAAAAATCCACTAGCTAATAATTACCTTTCAGCTTCCTCAATCTACCTTTCCCCTTGAGTTGCTCCCCTTCAATTTTTTTATTGGAGTCCATATCACAAATGCGACGTAAATTGAGCTTTGATGCTAAAATAGGAAGATATTCACTAGCATACAACATGTTTTGGTATACCATATATCCTTCCATCATAGAACCCTCCACATGTGCTTGTTGTCTCACCAAACCCTTCATAAATTTCAAGTGCCTCTCAACCATCCACATGGACCTTGAGTGCACAGGTCCACACAACTCAATCTCCTCAACTTGGTGTATGAGGTAGTGTTCCTGTGCATTGAAAAATGCCAATGGTAGATGCTTCTTCATTTCACACATGAGACGAGGAATTTCTCTCCTCCAATACTTTTTATCTTCTTTATGGATTTCTTTAGATTTCAACCATCTACAAGTGACGCAAACCAATAAAGATATTTAACAAAAATAAACATTAAATTACAATATATACTAAAATAGTGCACAAAAAAAATATATAATTTATATGGAGAATTAAAGAAACACTAAGCACATGCAAGTAATCGCTAGTTACCTCATGTATTTACCAAGATTATATATAACTTGTTTGACATTGCTGTCGAAGTTATTCGAGAAAGAGAGAGGTAGAACATACTGTATCAATATACAAACCACGCCATTTATTAAACAAAGAGTATACAAACAAGAAAAAAAATATACGCAGTAAATTGACCAAAAAAAAATCATATGGACATAACAATAATAATTACCTTGATGAAGACATGCCAATAATGTGTGACCCCCACAAAATCACCTTTTTGGTTATGATATTCTTCATGTTTGCACAAAATCCAGTGGAAAATTTAATTTTCTGCATTACTTCTTTGACAACATCGCTTTGTTGCTCCATAAACATCCATGGAATTGAGTCTATATTAACTTGTTCTCCGTTAGTATGAAATTGGATGACGTCTTTCATTGCATGGTTGCTTTCTTGAATGTCTTTGCAAGCTTTCACAACTTTATATTTCTCCCTCCTTATCTCTAGTAGTCACCATAAGGTTTCAATAACATTCTTTCCAATATGCATTGTATCAAACAAATGAGCAATTTGTAAGTGCTCATAGTTGGGCAACCTACTGAATTGAATATGATAACTTTTCATTCCTCAAGGAATCCCATTAATTCCTTCATGATCACGATGGACATCATGAATATTAGTTTATTAATAAATTACATCATAAATCAAATATGGCCACTACAGCAAACAACTCACAATAAGAATTAAAATACATAACAATTCATATATGATGATCCATACGTACCATGATGATGATTTCTATTGTATTGCATCTACCAAAGGTGAGGTGTCATTCTCTGTGGTTTTAATGCAGTTTCCTGCTTCCCATTGAAAATATTTTTTTCAGTTGTTCTATACATGTGATTCTTAGAGAGGAAATGCCTATACTCATTAAACACCTTCTTTCTTAAGTTTTTTGAACGACGAGATTTTATCTTAGGACCACAAACTGGACATGCAAATTTACCCTTTGTCTGAAGACCTACAATATTTAGATATGGAATATCTATGTAAAATATATTCATATATAAACTATTCTAACTACTCCATATCATTAAATGCAATTAAAGTGGAACTTAAAATTACAAACCACAAAATGAAGTTAACCCAAGGGCATCGTGTATTGTCCATACAACCATTGCATGGAACTGAAATTGCCTTTGTCGTATTGGTCTAGATACATCATACATAGTTGTGCCATTCCATAACTTCAGTAGCTCATCTATAAGAGGTTCGATGTATACATTCATAACTTTGACTTGGAACTTACCTAATTCATTTGAAGTACATATAAAATATATCATTATGAGAACCATTAAGATATATAAACCATGCATAAGAGTAAAATTATAGATATATATATATGAAATTAAGAAACATAATGCGACAAATGAGATGCCACAACTACATTATAAATAAAACAATTTTTGACAAAAAAACCTGGAATAATCATCGACAACATTATGTTCTCCCTCTTTATTGACAACCATGGAGGAATGTTATTGTTGATAACAAAAATAGGCCACACCATGTAAATGGATTTCATCTGTGCAAATGGATTAACACCATATGCTACCAAAGAAATCCTAATATTACGTGGTTATTCTTTAAAGTGAGGCCACTTTTCCTCCATATCTCTAAAAGCAGAACCATCTGTAGGCATTCAGATAACATCATCATAACTTATGTTCCTAGCATGGTAATCCATAAATTGCACTATGTTTTTCCACCTGAACAGTCGTTGCAAATGTGGAATGATGGGAATATAACAAAGAACCTTCTGTGACACCTTTTTTCTTACTTTATCTGTACGATATCTACTTACATGACATTTCGGACATTCTGTTGCAAATTCATGCTGATTATAATATATAACATGGTCATCGGGGCATGCATGAATTTCTTCATAATGCATTCCAATCTCTTTCATGCTGGAAGATAAATCTCAATATGTGCGAGGTAAAATATTTGATGGTGGTAACAAAAATTCAGCTATCAAGCTACAAAAAAATAAAAAAATTGTTAATGTAATAAAAAAATAATATTAACGAAACATGCTTCATCTGTACAATGATCAATAATGAGTTAACAATACAATTATTAGAGGAATACAAATAAACTTTATCATGATCCTATATATGTGATGGATTATTTTACATACCTTAGCATTCGTGTGATTGCAATGTTTGAAAGACCATTCATAACCTTCAAGTTCATTATCAACAATACAGTAGAGAGAAGATTTATTTTGGAGCCTTCATAAAGGGGCTCATATGCCTTATCGAGAAGAAGTATATCATTAACATCATCAAAGTCATCATCATTTTCATTATCAACGTCATCATCATCATCCATTCTAATGTTAAATGAATCATGGATCAATGTATTTGTACCATTATCTTCAATTAAATTATCGGTATGATCATCTTGTTCAATATGATCATTCACTTGTTCTCCATTAAATATACACGCTCCATGATCCTAATCCTAAACTTGTTCTGAAAGCACTTCCTCTGGACGATATTTTGTAGGGTGTCTTTCCTTTAATATAAATACATGGAAACATCAATCGATATACATTAATATCTGAAAAATAAAAATAATACATACAATTACCAAAAAAATGAATATAATAAAATTTATAATGCTAAACCTAAAAATGGGCGATATTCATTCCCCCCCGAGCGTTTCCATGTTCACTGCAATGTTTTGTGGATGTTGAGATCAATATTGTTCTCCTCATAAATCCACTGCATTGAGTACATGGACAATAACATTTGCCATCACCCCTTCGTTTCGTCGCATCCCATAGTCTAGCAAGCAATTGTCGGTTGTCTTCGTTTGGATCCAGAATATTTCTATTTGACATTTTGTCACAAACTTCATTAATGAATATAACAGTTGTTTTAAAAAACCAAGTTCCATGCATCAACATTTTGTCACAAACTTCGTTAATGAATATAACAGTTGTCTTAAAAAATCAAGTTCCATGCATCAACATTTTGTCAAATGGAGAGAAGTTGAAGAATAAAAAATTCCCGACAAACTGTTTGTCGATGAAAAAAAAAATTCCCACAACCGCCCATTGAAAAAAAAAAAAAATCCTGAAAACATCCGTCGAAGAACAAATAATTTTCACAAAGCGTCCGTCACTTCTACAACAGACATGTTGAAATGTTTAAAACAATTTATATTTATAATGTCCATGCATCAAATATTCGACACCTTGAACATAGTTACCGTTGAAAATATGGGACTGTAAATTTAAAAGCATATAAACCTTACATTTAAAAAAAAAACTATACATCTTTTCGGATCTCCTAAGCTAAAGGGTCAAAGATCCGACACTATTGGGTTCACAGACCATCGGTTAACCGGAACCATACCGTCGGATATCCGACAGCCAACCGTCAGAGATCCGGTGCTTAAGGTTTTGGATACGCGACACTCTAGGGTCGGATATCTGACGCCTGTTGTGTCGGATATTCGACAGTGCTATAAAATGTTTTTGATCGGCATTCAGTTCAGTGATTGTTGTACGATATATCCGTACAAAACGTTGGATGACGTCAGATTCTGACGTCGGATTTCAGGTTCAAATCCTATTGTGATAAATTTCACTGCACATCATCGAGCAAAACCCTAGTTTAGAAAACCATCAAATAGACAACATTCATTCCATGAAGCCACCAGACATGGGTGTCCCTAGCAGTAATCGATTGTCATGAAACCAATGGAACTGACAGTTTGTCTATCGAACCCTCAATTTTTTAGTTATGGTAAGTTCCTTCTCACTTCCCAAATTCATTTAGGGACACCATGAAAATTTCAACCAGGAGGATAAAATCCAATTTGAGCAACACAATTGAGTTTTGTTTCCTCCTAGAAGTGTGTTTGGGAAAGAGAGTGATGACTAAGATGCCCATGCACTTGTTGAGAACATTTTTCAAAATTGTATCCTATCATGCATAAATTGCACTACACGTCAATGATCAAAACTCTAGTATAAAAAATTATCAAAATAAACAACGTTTGGTCCATGGAGACACTGGATAGGGGTGTCCCAAGAAGGGTATTTTTTAAGGATTATAATAGTATACTTAAGTATAGTATTTTAGGCAATAATTTTGGATTAGAAATAACATATATATAGATAGGTAGGATAATATTAAATATGAAACATACAATTAACACTTAAAATTGTAAATTTTGGCGAATATTAATATAAATAAAACATATTTTATATAAATATAGGTGATATTAGAGACTAAAAATGACCAAATAGAGAATTTATTTTTTGAAAAAACCCAAAAATTAGCCAATTGACAAAATTTTTCCCCTAAAGTTTTCCATGGTCCAAAGCAGTACTCGGATGTCATAAATCCAATGGAATTGACAGTTTGTCCATCGAAGCTTCATTTTTTGAGTTATGAGGAGTTTTATCTCACTTCTCAAGGCCATTCAGGGACACCTGTCAAATCTCAATCGAGGCATAAAATCCAAATTGAGCAACATAATTGAGATTTGTTACCTCCTACAAGTGTGTTTGGGCGAGGAAGAGATGACTATGATGCCCATGCACTCGCTCGACACATTTTTCAAAATATTGGCCTATTGTGCATAAATTGCACTGCATGTCATTGATCAAAACCCTAGTTTAGAAAACTGTCAAAATATTTAACGTTCAGTCCATGAAGCCACCAAACAAGGGTGTCTCTAGCAGTAATCTAATGTCATGAATCCAAAAAAACTGTTGTCGGAGCCTCAATTTTCAAGTTATGGAAAGTTTCATTTTGTTTACCAATGTCATTCACGGACACGAAGCAAATTTCAATCGAGAGCATAAAAACCAAACCGAGAAAAAAAATTGAGTTTCGTTGTCTCCTGCAAGTGTTTTTTGTAAGGGCGAGATGACTACGATGCCCACACACTCATTGGTAGCATATTGCATAATTTTTGGTTCCACAGAAATATCTGAAGACCCTCTTTACAGCTGTCCAATGCTCCTTTCATGGTTTTGACATATATATGCTCGAAACTTCCACTACATGGGCAATGTCTATTCTGGTACAGACCATTACATACATCAAATTACTAAATGTACTGGCATATGGAACTTGTGACATATATTCTTCTTGTTCATGTTTCTTGGAACACTTCTCTATAGGTAACTTTACACCTACGGGAATAAGAACCTTAATCGACTTACTTTCCTGCCTGTTAAATCTCTGTAGCATTGTGTCAACATATTTTCTTTGATTTAAATATATCATTTTGTTTGCACAATATATTCTTATCTCCATTCCCATAATGAAGTTTGTAGCATAGATATCTTTCATATCAAATTTGGAGTACAACAGAGATTTCACCTCCTTTATAACATCTTTGTTGTTTCCAATCAACAACGTGTCATCAACATATAGTACTATGTTAAAGAGGTGATCACCAACATATTTGGAGTATACATAGTGATCAGCTTTGCTTCTCACAAACCCCAATCCAAGTATGCATGTGTCAAAATTTTGGTACCACATCCTTGGAGATTGCTTTAGACCATAAAGGGACTTCTTTAGTTTACATACCATCTCTTTCTTTCCCTTTACTATGAACCCTTTTGGTTGTTTCATGTATATTTCTTCTTCCAGATCCCCATATAAGAACGTTGTCTTCACATCCATCTATGCTAATTCAACATCAAAATCAACAACAATATAAATAATAAATCTAATAGAAGTCAATTTTGCAACTAGAGAAAATATTTCACCAAAATCAACTCCCTCTACTTGAGAATATCCCTTTTCTACCCGGCGGGATTTGTACTTCTCCTCTTTACCTTCCGCATTCAACTTATTTTTAAACAACCATTTTCTCCCAACGACTTTTCTTCCAGCTGGTAACTGGTCTAGATCCAAAGATTCATTTTTGTCCAAGGCATCCATTTCTTCAACCATGGCCTTCTTTTAGAGATCACAATCCCCTGAATCAACAACTTCCTTCACATTTCTAGGATCATCATTAGTATTAGATAAAGCAAAATGAGAGAAAAATTCAGGAGAGGAATACCCTTCTGGTTACCTTCTTTCTCAATATGATCTCCTAAGAACTGGGGTATGAGGTTCTTCTTCTTCTGATTTAGTTTCTTATGTTGAGTCAGATTCTTCACCTTCTAACTCAAACTTTATTTTCTCTAGCTCCTTTTCCATTGGAGTCACTTCCTATATGGGGATTTCTTTGACCTCTCTAAACACAACATATCGACTGTAAACATATTCTTAGTTACATGATTCCAAAGCTTATAACCTTTTATATCCAATAAAGATACACATCTTAGCTTTGTTTTCTAACTTGCTCCTTTTCTCCTTTGGAACATGTACATAAGCATCGCATCTAAAAACTTTTAGATGCTTAATAGAGGGTTTCTTACCAATCCATACCTCTTGTGAAGTTTTATCAATCAATGCTGATGTGGGTGATCATTTTACTAAGTAAAATGTTGTCTCCACTACTTCTTCCTAGAATTATTGTCCTATCCCAGCACTTCATAGCATGCTCCTTTCCTTTTTCAACAACGTCCTATTCATACTCTCAGTAAATTAATTATTGTTAGTTTTTATTAAGATCTTATTAGACTATCTAGGATCTTTATCTGAAAGAATAACAAGTACAACAATATGCATAAGATATAAAATATACACGAGACACAAATATTTTCACCGAGGAAACCATAAAGGAGAAAACCTCGCAAAATTCTTCAATATAGTAAGATGATAAAAAATAGTAATAAGAAGTATTCAAAATCTATATATCTCTCCTCCTCTAATTGTCTCTCTCTCATGCACACTTGATAGAGTGTTTTAAGTGTGTATAAATGAGGGAGAGCGCCTCCCTATTTATACCCTTTCAAGTCACTGACCAAATATAACATTCAAGCCTACATGTCATCTCACTTGGGGCCCACTTATTCTAGAGAGAATACAAGTACATATTACATCATGTTACACTATGGAATATTTCCCTAACTTACAATAGAGGTTGTACCTCAAGGTATAGAAACAATTTAGACATCCCGTAAAGGGGTAACACACATACCCAATGGGAGTACAACAACATACAATGATAATATACATCAGAATATCATCCAAAGTTACAAATACATAAACACTCCCTTTTAACTAGGAAGGTATTCTATCTCTACACAGTCATCAACATTTTTGGTCAGGTCTTCATTACATTGTCATCATCATGGAGTCATAGAGTCTTCATCATAGCTGCTGCCATCATGTTCTTCTAATTTGATCATCATACCATACTATCTGTCGTCATAAGTTTCTACATTGCCAACCTTTTTTCATGTTGGATGTAGGCTTAGTCCTCTTCCAGGTTTTCATCACATCTCGAGCAAGCCTTCTCATAGAATCTGTCCAGAATCTTCTTCACATTGCTATGGAAATATCGTGCGTCTTCTACCTTCATATCATAGTAACCAGATCATGTTTTTTTTCCTGCACAAGACAAAACAACAAACAACCAAAGCATCTATGGTCGACCTACATTCTATTAAAATAACCACTTAGGTGCACCTCTTATGATTCATGATCTTATCATCTCGTCATGGGAAATTCATATATCTCATATATATAGTAGGACTAATAACAACCCAAAATCCTGCTACACTAGGACCTTTTTATGTTCTTCTTGTCAACCTCAAGGAATTACATTTGAACAACCTGCATCCAATATATTTTCTGTTCAGACAAAATTCAGGACATATAATGTCTAAGTAACCTATGTACCACACCAAGGCTTAGTATTTACACTCGGACAACCCACGAGACATATTACATCCTAATAATATGAGTACCATGCCAGGGCTCAGTATTTACATTCAGATAACCCATCTCATTTCCCATGTGAGATAATATGCTTTGTATCATGACTTATTCCATCCAATGATAACCTGCGAGCTTCACCAGGATGTTACGCTCATAAAACTTGCCTTTCTAGCTACGCTAGAACACATCACTCCCTCTTTTGAGGGATCTCAATCTAGATCACACCAAGTATTTCTATGAAGTACTCGAACTTCACTCTCGCAAGAGGTTTGGTCAACAAATCAACTATATTCTCCTCTATTACCACGTACTAGAGCTTCCTTGCTCCTCTTTGTACCATATCCCTGATATAGTGGAACTTGATCTCGATGTTCTTTGACTTGTCATGGAACACTGGGTTTTCCGATAGCTTCACACAACTCTGGTTGTCATGAAATATGCAAGTCACATCCAACTGGAGATCAAATAATTCATACAATATATTTCAAAACCACACTACTTCATAACTAGCTGAGCAAGTGACAACATACTCTGCCTTGGCTATACTCAGCGCCACACATGATTGCTTCCTCCTGAACCAAGAGATCATGCCAGATCCTAAACTAAAGCAGTAACTCGAGGTGCTATTCTTATCAGTGGTGTTACCTACCCAGTCTAAATCAACATAACCGTGTAGGTTGATCTTCTGATTCGCATCATATTTGATCCCACAATCCACTGTACCTTTTAGGTACCTTAGAACGTGCTTTAATGCTATCAAGTGAACCTATCTCGGATTTGTCAGGAACTGGCTCAAGGTCTTCACCGCAAATCATATTTCTAGTCTCGCATTCTTTAGATACATCAATGAGCCAATCATCTGAAAATACATCATGGCACCGACCTTCTCAAATGAAGCATCACTCAAAAGATTCAAGTTAGATTCTTTAGGTGTGGCCATAGCCTTACAGTCCAACATTCTAAATCTCCTGAGAATCTCCACTGCATACTTTCCTTTCCCAAGAAATATTCCATCTTCACTTTGCCACACCTCCATGCCTAATAAGTAGTGCATCATACCTACATCTTTCATCTCAAACTCTGTAGCAAGTCTCCTTCCTATATATGTAATGAGTTCCTCATCGCCTGTTAGAAACAAGTCATCGACATATAGTAGGAGTATCATTGGTCTTCCATCTTCCACCTTGAAGTCAAGGTTGGAACCTAGTTTACTTTTGTTCAATCCCAATCTCATCAGGAAGCTATCGATCCTCTCATACCATGTCCTCAGTGCTTTTTTCAAGCCATACAATTCCTTCTTCAATTTTCACACATGGGTCCTCCTTTCATGTGTCTCAAATCTTGGTGGTTGTTCCATGTACATTTACTCTTCGACTACACCATTCAAGAAGGTTTTATTGACATCCATTTGGTGTACTTTCCATTTCATAACTGCTCCCAAAGCAAGTGTGGTCCTTATGGAAGTGTACCTCACCACAGGTGCAATGTCTCTTCGTAGTCTATGCCTTCTTTCTGTGATAATTCTCGTGCTACGAATATTTCCTTTTGTTTCTCGATGCTTCCATCTGCAGCATGCTTGATCTTGTAGATCCACTTTGAAGTGATGACATACTTCTTCTCCAGCCTCAGGAAAACCTCTAAAACATCATTCTTTGTGATCGAATGATATTTCTCGATCATCACGTCCTTCCATTCTTTCTTTTATGTAGCCTCTTCACATGTGGAAGGTTTTTTATCAATGATGTCACATACCAAGGACACATAGCTATTGTAGGGATTTTCCCTCTTTCTCTCTCTAAGTATTCCTTATGGAGAACCATACCTTTTAACTTCTCATAAGAGCTCCCCTGCCCATGTTGGCTTCCTCTTGTGGGAGACCTTCTCAAGGAATGTCTCTACTGGCTCTTGCAGTTCTATCATGTCATGATCTTCAGGGTCTTCTGGAATTGCTTCTCCAATTTCCATGTCTCGGACTCTCGTCTCTTCAGGTTCCTTGACTTCCTAGATAAGAGTCCTTCTGGATATGAAGCATTTTGAGTCTTCATCAAAGGTTACATCTCTACTGATTTCGATCTTCTTGAACCCTGGGAAGTATATTCGATAGGCCTTTGATGTATCACTATATCCTATGAATACACCCTTCCTTCCAGAAGGATTGAGCTTGGTCCTTTTCTCCTTTGGGACATGTATGTACACTGAGAAACCAAATATTCTCAGATGGCTGACTTCAGGTTTACTCCTGATAAATCCTCTTTAGGATCTTATTGTTAAGTACTCTATGAGGAGTACATTTCTGTACATACACAGTTGTTCTTGTTGCCTCCGCCCAAAGTTGCATATGATTATCCTGGTCAAGTAGCATTGCTTTCTATGCTCCCATTATGGTTCAGTTATTTCATTCTGCAACCCCATTTTGCTTAGGATTGTATGGAGTTCTCAACTCCCTCTTAATCCCATATTCTCTACAGAGTTCCCTGAATTCTTTCGAAGTGAACTCACTGCCATTATCTAACCGTAGAATCTTAATCTTCCTATCGGTCTGGTTCTCGACCAATGATTTATATTCCTTGAAATTACTGAAAACTTCACTTTTCTCTTTCAAGAAATATATCCAAGTATTATGTGAGAAATCATCTATAAAGGACACATAGTACACATACCTACTTAATGAGCTATAAGACATGGGTCCACATACATTCGAGTGTACTATCTCCAGTATTCCTTTAGCCTTTCTCTCACTGCTAGGAAATGTCTTCTTTGCATTCTTTCCTTTTGCTCATCCTTTGCAAATGCCCTCATGCTTTGCATGGATCTCTAGCAATCCTGAAATTGCTTTTCTTACCATTGGTAGTGCTATGTAGTGCACATATGCAAGCCTTATGTGCCATAGTTCATTTGGTTCAATCAACTCATGAACCAATGCTTGTTCAGGCTGTCCCTTCAACTTGTACAAGACTCCATCTTCTTTTCTAATTATTGTTGCATCCTTTATTGTCTTTCCTTTGAGCCACATCATAACTTGGCCGTCGACAAATGCAACCCTAATTCCCTTTTCATCTAGTACAGATATGGAGAGAATATTCTTCCTCAATCTTGGAACATATAGCACATCCTTCATCTTTAATGATTTACTAGACTCAATCTTTTATGAATCTTCACCACTCCCTTTTATGGGGTATTCATAATCATACCCAAGTTTCACCTTGTGAGGTGACTCATATATTGACGAATGATTCTAATCACTATTTTGTAAGTGTTGCAGTTAGCACATACTCTTCATTTGAATCATTCCTCTCTTGTTTGAATATTTTGTTTGTTGGTTCATCATCTTTGGCGATATGAACATGGTGTCTCCTTTTCTAGATGGTACAATCTCTTGCCAAGTGTCCCTTTTCATCACAAGTATAACATCAAACATTTAAAAGATCTATTTTGGTCTCCTTTGGTTATGTGTCCTTCTTGTTGTTGCGATGAAAGTTCTCCTTCTTCTCCTTCTTCTCGAAGTTCTTACTGGTGTAAAATGCAAGAGCTTGATCACCAGTTGCTCCCATATTCTCTTCTCTCGTCACAAGTATAGCTTCTTCTTGTGCACATTCTTCTAGATTTCTATTGAAATAGATTAGCTTCTTTCTTACACAAATCCCTTGAATGAATGAGTCCCATGATCTAGGGATACCATTCAGGGTAGTCATTACAATTTCTCCTTCTTCAACATTTTATTCAACTACTTCAAGTTGTTCTTTGATTTGAGCAACCCTTTTGAAGTAAGACTGTATAGAATTGGAGTTCTATATCTTCACATTCTTCAACTGGTTCCTCAAATTCATCCTCTGATTGATTTTATTTCCTTTGAACATCTTTATTAAAGAATCATATACTTCCTTCAGTGTCTTGAATGCAGACACATGGGGGATGCGGTGATCCTTAATAGAATCTGCAATGATTCTCTTGGCCTTAGCCATGCTTCTCTTATCAGTAGCCTTATCCTCATCTCCCTCTAGTTCTGGAACATCTCTAGAAATAAACTGATCCAAGTCATTTTCTTCAAGGATCAGGGAGATCATGTACTTCCATGCCTGGAAATTGTCATCCCCTCCAAGCTTATCCTCAAGCCGAGTAAGGTGAGTCATATTTTTCAAATGAGAACCTCAAATGGAAATAGTAAAGATTTAGATATTATCCATTTGACGTGTTTGACTAGATTCCAGAGCAGGCTAACCTAGGGTTTGTCATAGAAACCCTAATTTTCCAAACTTGCATTTTGGGAATTCAGTTTGGTCAAAAAGATGCACCTCAAAAAGATTCCCTAGTTCCTCCCAGCAGCAGTTGCAGCTATAAATTGAAACTTCTCTGATTTAGAAACTGATACCACTAAAATATGCACCCTAGTGAGGTGAGTTAGCCTAACCCTCTTTGGCTAATGATCTATCGAGAGAACACCTTCAATTAGGAATCCCTAGTTCCCACAGCTGCACAGTGCCTTCTTTAAGAGAGGCTCTGATACCATGTTAGCTTTTTTTAAGATATGATTAGATTATCTAGGATCTTTATCTTAAAGAATAACAAGTACAACAAGATGCATAAGATATAAAAGATACACGAGACACAAATATTTTCACTGAGGAAACCATAAAGGATAAAACCCCACAAACTTCTTCAGAATAGTAAGATGATAAAAAACAGTAATAAGAAGTATTCAGCGACTATCTATCTCTCCTCCTCTGACTGTCTCTCTCTCTCTCATGTGCACTTGAGAGAGTGTGTTAGGTGTGTATAAATGAGGGAGAGTGCCTCCCTATTTATACCCTTTTAAGTCAATGACCAAATATAACATTCGAGCTTACATGTCATCTCACATGGGACCCACTTCTCCTAGAGAAACTACAAGTACATATTACATGATGTTAATCTGGGGACTATTTCCTCAAATTACAATGGAGGTTGTACCTCAAGGTATAGACACAATTTAGACATACCTTAAAGGGATAACACACATCCCCAATAGGGTTACAACAACATACAATGATAATATACATCAGAATATCTTCTGAAGTTACAAATACATCAACAACTATGTTAAGGTGTGTACGCAGTATTCTTCTACCTTTCTATACCACACTTATCACAGAAGTCTTAAATTCATTCCCACAGAACTCTCCACCATTATCTATACTCAACACCTTCATTTTTTTTGGACTGATTATCTACAATAGCCTTAAATTCTTTAAACTTAGCAATTACTTCAAATTTATTTCGGAAGAAATATATCCTTCTGTTCCTTGAGAAACCATCTATAAATGAAACATAATACACATATTTTCCTAATGTTAGAATAGGAACAGGTCCAAACAAATCACTATGCATTAGTTATATAATTCCCTTTGCTCTTGTAGCACCAGATGCAAATCTTACTCGATTTTGTTTTCCATATATGCAATGTTCACAAAAATCAAAATCTAGGGTGTAATCAGTCATACCTTCAACCATACCTTTACCTTGTAATGCTCGAAGTCCCTTTTCTCCAATATGCCCAAATATTTGATGCCATTGAATTGTCTTTCCTCCTGATGCAATTAGGGTTCTGTCATCTTTACCTCCTTCTTTAGGCACAACTGAACTATTGCATTCATCAATGATGGTGCCTCCCAATAGTTTGTATAGAGTTCCTTACCAAACTCCCCTCATCAATACCAATGAACCTCAAACCATTTTACAACCACAATATCCATACACAGTATTTACTCCTGCAACATCCATCTTTCTGATAAATATCAAGTTTTTTGCTAGATTTGGAATGTGTAGCACTCTAGGTAGAGTTATAATCCTTCCATCCTTCAATTTTATCTTGACTCTACCACATCTAATGATACTGGCTGGTGAATCACCTCCCAAGTACACATCTCCTCCATTGTACTTTACGTATTCACATTACCAATCCCTATGAGGGCTCATATGACATGACGCACCTGATTCAATCAACCATATATCACATTCTGAGTGATTACCCATGGAAGCTAGTTACACATCCCCTCCTTATTCTGAGGAGGCGTTCACCTTTGTGGAAAGGGTATTCTCAAATCACTTTACTTTCTTGACATTCTTATATTTGCAGTCCTTTTTATAGTGCCCAACTTTACTGCATTTCCAACACTTCCTTATTCCTTTTCCTAGGGATTTAGATCTACCCTTAGATTCAGATCATCTCCCTGCAAGATCCTTTTTTTTGTTTCTCTCCTGGGGAGAACTCCCACAAAAAAGGATCCATGCTATGATTATACATGGTTTTCTACCTCATCTATTCTAATAGTAAGGATGATATTATTTCATCAAATTTTATGGTTTCTTGGCTAGCACTAACTATTGCAACAATTAGGTTGTCCCAGGAATCTGCAATAAACACAATAATGTAATACATTTATCTTCTTCAGTCATTTTAATACCAATAGAGGTTATCTGACTTACCAGAGTATTGTAGACATTAAGATTCTCTATTACAATTTCATTTTCATCCATTCTGAGGTGAAACAGTTTCTTTTGTAGAAACAACTTGTTCACAAGGTATTTTGATTGATACAAATTCCCTAGTTTCCCCCAAATCTTTACCCCACCATCTTCACCAGATACTTTCAACACCACAGAGACTAATAAGCACAATCGTATTATACTCCTCGCCCTTCTTTCTAATTTATCCCAATAATTTTTTGATGTTCCATTGGTTTTTGTACCCAGATCCACAACAATCCATTGTTCTCGATCTATAAGAATATCCTCCATTTTGAGATTTCATAGCTGAAAAATCCGGCCATTAAATTTCTCAATCTCAATTCTCGAACTACTCACCATTCTCTTTCAATGCACAAATCAACATTGCAGATCTCCCACTGAACCCGGGTTTATCACACACCCAATCTCTATCAATTACATCGAACCATCAACAACAAAGGCACCTCGCTGATGCTAATAACCAAGCTTTAATACCACATGTAAGTTTCTAAACCTGTGCAGAGCATCAAAGCATAACAATTCTTTTATGAAAAACAGATATTACACCACAACATTCACACATAAACATAGATATTTACCTTGGAAACCCTTAACCGAGAAAACAAACAAACCTTGGGGCCACACCTCCTATTTTCTCATCATCATTATGAATAACTCACAATAAAATATAGGTATTTTGTAGCCTCCAATACCCTAATCCGTTAACCTAGTTTAGAAAATAAAACCCCAATCCCTTAACCAAGACTAAATTACATATTTTTAGAAAATTCCCCAAAATAGCCAAAAAATTGGCTCATGTCCGAAATGGCTTGACGACCATTTCTATGAAGGTTTTGACATGGACCATCAGACGCAGCACTAACAGGAACATCTCCCCTCCACACACACATGCGAAGAATATAACATGTACCCAACATTGTTGTCATATTTGATCTAAGAGGAAGGCCTTTAAATATATTTTTCCTAAAGAATATGTTCATGAATAAAAAAAATATGTAGGCAAGGAGGAAGTAGTGTACTTAGCTGAAGAGGGGAATCAAGTTGACCAAATAGGCATTGTCTCACATCCTATGCTTCATCTTGATGATGATAACTTTGTGCTAGACATCCTAGATATTTGTATGGATAGTCCTTTCAATGACTCTAAAGGGTTTTATACAAATTCTAATTTTGATGAGTTAGATATTGAATCGATGGAATTTCAATATGAAATTGATATAGATATGTTATAGATATTATTTAATCAAGTGTTCAACAAATTCAAATGAGTATTTTTATGATTTCCCTTCCTGATTTGAGCTCCTTGATCATATGCTATGTGACTTGGATGGATAATTGACGTAAGATAAATTGCCTGGATAGTTCACATTAGATAAAGAGTTAAAGTATCAATATTTTTTCCCTCGTGACTCTAATAAGATACACATAATTTAAAATTGTCAATTTTAATCTACACACCTAAGACACCTAAGATACAAACCTAATCCATGACATACAAAAATATAACATAAGCCACCTAATATACAAACCTAATCCATGACATATAGAAATATAACATAAGCCACCTAAGATACAAACTTAATCCATGACAAATAAAAATATAACATAAGCCACCTAAACCACACACCTAACCACCTTACCTAATGTTTTTATCCATGTGTGCCTAAGGGAAATTTTACATGGAGATACTATTGTCTTATAAATTCATAATGGACATTTTAGTCTTATGTGCACACCTAAGAGATGAATTATAATTGGTTTTAATTGATTTTTTATAGCTATCTTTATTTAAACTAGCATAGATTAATCTTAACTCTAGATCTACCTAGCACTGAAATTCTGCAAGGGATCAAATCTCTTGAGGTGAAAACCTTTCCTCAAATTTTGCATTCTAGAAAAGGTTTTCACCTCAAGGGATTTGATCTATTTCAACTCTTTGTAGATCTAGAGTTAAGATGGATATTTGAAATACTTGCTTTAGAATGATAGAAATGGTTACCCATCAATATACACTTTATGTGTGGCCATTCTTTTGTCATACTATGTTTTCCTAACCCCCCTTCAAGTGAATTTTATCCCTTTAAACTCCTTTGAGAGAGAGCTTGGGCATGCTCTCGAATTCCATCTATTTGAGTGTGAATCTAAACATGATCCTAAATTCAATCCCTTTGATTTCTCTTTGAGTGGGATCCTATTAATTCTCCTTATTTCCCTTTTTCACTCCCACATATGCTCCCCAAGCTCCCTCTCCCTTTAAACTAGACATGCTTTCATACACATGCTCTGAGCGCTCTTTTGAACTATACATAGTTTCTAAGATTTTCCATGGGAAACTTCATGGACCAAATCTTCTCCCAAGTCCTATTAAACTCCCTTGAAGACATAGGCTATAAATCCTCCCTAAGTCCCTAAGAACCTTTTTAAACTAGACATGATTTATAAACTAGACATGAACCTTTTTAAATTCAGATATTTTTTTTTATGTTGTATGTACATTTTCATTACAATGATTTTTTAGTAGGACATTATATTTAGCATTACTAACCATACCCTTTGAAACAATACCATTTGAACTAGTGCTCCCCAAGTCCCTTTACCAAAAACATTTGAACTATATAGGATTGCATATATTTTAACTAGACGTGCTTGCATTAGTAAGAACTTGGACATGCTCCACAACTAGTACCTTTGGACTAGACAAGCTTTTTGTAAAATACCTATCAAACCCCTTTGAACTAGACATGTGTTTTGGCATGTTCTTCCCAAACTCCTTTGAATTGGACATTAGTCCCAAAGTACATAATTTCTCCCTAAGCTCATTGGAACCAAACATCCTTTATATTGCATGATCCCTAATTTCTTTGGATATAAACATATTTTTGGCTTTGCAATTCCCTTTCAACTAGATGGAATTTTTTATGTCATAAATATTTTTGAAAGAGATATGCTCTACAAGTCCCAAGATGCTCCCAAGTATTTTTCAATTGAAAATTCCTTTTGACATCCCTAGATGTTCCCCAAGTATTTTTCAATTCGACTAATTTTGAACATCATAAGTCCCTTTGCATTAAACATGCTCCCCTAGTATCCAAGGGTATGTAAGCATCCTACCTCACTTTGATACTAGCAAGTTTCAATTGACCATGGTCCCCAAATCCCTTAGTTGATGTGAATTTTCCTTGTGGTTATTATTATTATTTCCCTTTGAACTATACTCATTCTTCTCAAGTGATTAAGTTGATGTGATAAGATCCTTTCTTAGTCATGTAAGTCCCCAAGTTGGTGTAATAACATCCTTCCTAACTTTGGTAAGTCTTAGGGTTGATGTGAAGAAAGTTTCCCTCACTTTGGGAGTTATCTGGGTTGATGCAATATAGTTATCCCTCACTACAATACCCGAACCCCCATGTCCATAGGTTGTGGTTATTTTATAAACTCCTAACTTTAGTAATATATTAGCTTCATCTTTGGGATCCTTCCCATCAATACCATTAGCATTGGACCCTCAATTTGTCATCTATGTGAGGTTGCAAATAAGTTCCCTCAATTTGTATTATACTAAGAATGTTGGTGGAATCCTATGCAACAACACCACTTGCGTTAGACATCATTTCCATATCACCACATGTACTTTTGTCTCCCTAATATATGTAGGTATGGACCATATGAAAATGTACTATATATAAGTGATATTTAATGAGTATGTGTAACTTCATCATTCCATATATTCAAGGCTAAAAATAATCCCCATGATATCTCAATTTTATTCTTCAAGGAAATGTACCTAATATGTGCATTACATGTCCTTGAGTCAAAACAAGTACAAAATTTTTAGATGGCCTTGAGTCACAACAATACAAAATGTTTATATGGACTTGAGTCATTATATAAATAATAATTATGACTGAGGGATAGAGGATGGAGGCATAATCCTATTTCTAATCCAATTTGAATTATTATATTAAGATAAAAAATCAAAGATGAAAATACAAAATCTCCAATGTTTAATAGAAAAATGGTTAAATATTGAATAAACGATGTTGGTTCGATGTAAAAACCATAGTTACAATGTTTTTTCAATTGATAACAAACATTGATTTAATGTCAATAGGCTACAATTAGTTAATTGACCCCACTTCATTTATTCGACGCTTGATCTTTTTTTATGTATAAAAACTAATTAAATCTTAGATACATTAGAATTTATATAGGTTAGAATATTTAGAGTTTATATATAATAGGGGTTATAAGGTAATTTAGGTTTTTCATTACAAGGGATATCGATTAGGCATGCCAAGTTATATAGCTTAAGGAAAACCTGTGATGAGTTATATAGGTCAAGGATTTTATGGGTTATGTATAGGGTTATAATGGTTTGGTGTTACTAGTGTTAAGTTTTTACAGTAAAAATAGTTATAGGGTTTTTATTTTATTGATGTTAAGGTTTAGGATTTATAGGATTTAAATATTAGGGGTTAAGTGTTGGCTTTATATATGAAGCATTAACAATTAAAGTGGCTATGGGATTTAAATATAATAGATTATAATGGTTATATTTTACGGTTAATAGGTTTTAAGTGTTCAAAATTATAGGTAATCCTAAACCCTTAACCCGTAACCCCTATTCCATTAAGACCTAACAAATTAATCCATAATTGCTTAACCCCCTAACCTATAAACCCTTTATCTATTAACCCATAACCTTTCCATAACCCCTAAACCCATTAAACTCTTTACCCTTGAGCCCCTAATCCATAAAACCCCTAACTCTTAATCCGTTAACCCCCTTAACCTCTAAGACCTTAACCCCCTCAGCCCTTAAGACCTTAACCCCACAAGCCCTTAAGCCCCTATTGTGGGAAAAATGGTTCAATGGTGATCTGATTCTCCTTTCCTTATAGGTTGCAACCAAGTAAATAGTACATGAGTGGGTTATTATGGCCAATACAAAGATGGTGAAGCTATGAAATGAATAATGACACATACAAAAGCTACTTCTAAGACTAGACTTCCCAAAATGACATGAAAAAAAAGAGATGTTCTTCAACCAAATGTTTATTGTCCAATTAAAAACTTTTGAATATAATACGATCACTTTGAGGAAGGTATTTTCCAAGAGGTAACCAACACTCCCTTTGGGAGGGTCCTTTGAATTCTCTTTTATTGCTCGCTAACTAACTTGGAATGGGAAGGAAAACACTTGCTTCTTAAGGAAGAAGTCACGGGTGCTTGAGATACCAATGAATGGTAAGAATGTGGATGGAAGAGATGTATTCCAAGTATATTATTTCCTATAGGCATACATGCAACCTTTGAATCCACTTCTTTCTAGGTAATATGATTATTCAAGTTAATCGATTTTAATTGTGGAAATATAGGTAATTTTCACAATTTCTTGCCATACCAACGATAATCTAAGTCATTAATTTCTAGTCATAAGTAACTAAATTACTTATAAGAATGGTACCTATGAATGGAAATTACTTATTCCCATTAAATTAAATACAATAATTAAGTATGTTATTTCTGGTAATAGAAGTCATAAGTAATTTCCAATCATACATAAATTACTTATAACATTGGTACTTTTGTTGTTTGTCCATATATTTCAGTTTTTGTTACTTATTAATAACAATATGCTATTTATGTTTTGAGATTCATGCATAGATTTTATTGCCACATTTTGATAATCATACTTTGACATGAGTGTCCATTACAATTAATGACATTATGTTGTTTACAAAAATCTATATGATATTTCAAATTAATTAATTTTAACTATGTAAGTGCAAGTAATTTTTCTGATGACTTGTAATGCCAATAGTAACCCGAGTCATAAGCAATCTCCAGTAATAAGTAAATTACTTATGACAACAATAAATTTTTGTTGCATGTGTTTACTTGTAAGTAAATTACTTATAACAATGTACTTGTGTTATAAATTGGATTTTAATGTATGTTACAGTAATGGTAGTATGTTCTTTACATTTTGATCATCATGCATTAATTTTAGTGTCCATTACATTATGTTGCTTACAAAAATTCATTTGACCATTCAAGTTAATTAATGCTAATTGTGAAATTGCAAGTAATTTCTACAATTAGATTTTTTTATTAAAAACAAATTATTTATAGTTTGATATATAATTACTTTAAAACTAATATAATATATGTTATATGAGATTAGTTTACTTATAATTAAACACACACAACAAAATTTATTGTTGGTATAAGTAAATTAAATATAAAAACGATATTGTTTGTTGTAAATTAAATTTAAATGTCATTTATATTAATGACAATACGATGTTTACATTTTGATCTTCGTGCATTGGTTTTATTGTCCGTTACATTAATGACATTATGTTACTTACAAAAAGTTGTATTATAATTCAAGTGACTAATTAATTTTAATTATGGAAAAGTGTGTAATTTTCAAAATTACTTGCAATGTTGGTTATCTAAGTCATAGGTAATTTCCATCAACAAGTATGTAAATTACTTATAAAAATGATTCTTATGATTAGAAATTGTGTATGCTTGTGTTATATTAATTACATTAATTACGTATGTTGTTTTGATTAATCCAAATCATAAGTAATTTCTATCTTAACTTAATATCTAGCATATCTATCTTAACTTCATATCTAGTAATTTCTATCCATGACTAAAATCAATCTATAATATATATCTTAACTTCATATCTAGAATGCATTGAGAAGGATCAAATCCCTTAAGGTGTAAACCCTTCGTCCACTTTTACATACTTGAAAGCGTTTGTAGATATTTGATCCATTTCAACACATCTCAAAACATAATAAATCCAAAATTAAAATAACTTTAGATTAATTTAACAATTATATATATATATCCTCTTTGAAACTTTAGCCACTCCTGTTATCTTGTATGGGTGTGAGGTTTGGGGTTGCAACATCTCTAAAGAATCCTGGAGAAAGATTGAGAAAATCCATAAGCGTTTTATAACGTATAAACACAAAATTAAAAGAAATACACCCTACCTTATTCTCGTTATAGATGTGGGTCTTTTCCCTATCGAGAGCCTAACTATGACTAGGCTCCTGTTGTACAAGCATGAAACCAATAACATGGGAGACCATAGACTTCCTAAGCTAGCTTTAAATTCCAGCCAAAACCACCGAAGGCTCAAGCGAGGTTGGCATAAAGATACCAGTTCCTGGTTAAACATTGGGAGATCGACGAAAATGTTGCATTACAAAATATTTATAACATTAAAAATATTGTTACTTCTAAGTTTAAAGAGAAAATGTGGTGTGAGAAAGATCTAGAGTCGAAAAGAAAATTAAGATAATATAAGGAGGTCATCAAACCTACTCTAGAAGATCAAAAGTATCTCTTTGTTTTAATGATTTCAAAGAAAAAAATTAATATAGCCAAGATAAGAACGAACTCTCATGAGTTCCATAGTGAAACAGGTCATTTGGAAGTTCCTAAAACACCATGGGTGGAAAGGATTTGCCATCTCTGTGAGAATATGAACATTGAGGATGAAAAACATTTCCTCTTAGAGTGCCCTGTGTACACCCACATTATATCTCAGTTTCATGTTCTTTGTTGCAATACCGACCTTCCTAGCCTTTTAACTCGTCAAAATTATAGTGAGCTCGGGACACTTCTCTCCAAGTTCTTTGAGCATAGAAATACAATTTTAAAACAAACTAAATAATTTGTTTCTTTAGGTCCAATAGACCAAAGTTTGGTCTCAAGAGACGTTAACCACCACCACCACCACCATCATCATCATATTAAAAAAAATTAAATAAAAATTAATAGCATCGAAGTCATAAACAAATACACTTATTAAAATCACAAACTAGCCTATAATCTTTCTTTAAAAAAGTAATAAATCTAATGCATAACCCTCGTAAATGTAATGAATTCTAATGAATTCTTTTTGAGTGAGATTCTTTATAAACGTTACACTTGCAATTTTTATAATGGCTACAAAATATAGAAGCCAAGTAGTTTGTTTAGAAAGAGATGTTGATGGAATAAATATTTGGAATGCAAAGTACCATAGTTTGTAATGTTGGTGGAAGATGTTGGATTCAAATTTGTATATTATTAACAGAATAAATATAAAGTTAATAATATTAATAAATAACCGTTTTATTTTAATATAAATACTATATATATAATTAATTTAAACAAAATAAAAATTTATATCATTAATATATGATTAATTATTTAATTAATAAAAATTAAATGAAGTAGAGAATAAGATTTTAAGTTTTTTTTAAATTCAATAACATAAAAATAAATTTATTATTATGCGTAAAACTTATAGAGTAATTGAAACGAATAAAGTAATTGAAACTAATAGAGTAAATAAACACTTTGATGACATGGATCAATGTTTTAGTAAATATATTTAAAATAATAATAAAATTTTTAGAAAATATATCTAAAATTAAAATAATATCTTTTAGCAAATATATTTAAAACAATAATAAAAACCTTTTCTTATAGAGTGAATTGAGAAATAATTGAGAATAGAGTAAATAAATTAATGCCATGTAATTGAAAAATAATTGAGAATTAAATATGTTAACCCTGTAGGTTAAAATATAACTAAAACAAACAACAATACAAACTTTTCATTATAGAGTGAGTAAATTAATGCTATATGATTAAAATGAAAAGGTGGAAAACAATAAGTTTGATTTAGTCATTATTTATATATATAGTTTGTTTAACCTTGTAAATCATTTCGAAAAACTATTAGGATATATGACTTTTTTACATGTTATTTAAGGTAGGTATAAGTTAATAGTCGCTTTTTAAGGACATATCACTGTTTGTAAAAAAATCATTTTTTTTATGTATGGTTTTTTTATTTATTATTCTCAAGAATACTACAAGCTAATGATAGTATTTCATGTTAAAAATATGGAAAATAGTTATAAGCTAATTTGGAAAAATGATTTAAAATTTTGATAATAGTTTAAGAAGATAAAATACTTGAAAATAATATGCTAGTTACTTACATTTTATTTATGATTTTTTTCCCTCTTACTAACAATATAGAATAAAAACCCATAATAATGTTTGAATTTATTTATTTATTTTTAAATGATGTTTGAGTTTGTTAAATATTTAATATATTTGGTTGGATTATCAACTGAAAAAACCCATAATAACATTGTAAAACCATTATATGTGTGTGTGTTTATTTGATTTTAAATATTAATGTAATTGTTACTTTTCATTTTCAAAATGATCAATACATCTTAATTGTATACTTTATAGATAATCTCCTTTTTCAATAAATTAGGTTTACAAATAAAATAAAATAAAAAATACAATTGTTTATAAATAAAATTAACAACTTTAATTCTTCATCCACTTATCACTTAATCACAATATTATAATGCTTCTGGAATTTTAATAACTCAATGATTTTTTTTTATAAAATAGATCTTTGGTTCAAGGGCACTCGCACGAAGTTGGTTCCACTTTTTGGTGCCACTTAGGAAATCAGAAATGCACTTCCGAAGTGTAAATCAAGAATGCATATGCGTTATTGATGGCACGTTCGGAATAACCCGAGCCCAAACACAATGCTAAGGTTCGTGGAAATCTATATCGCATATTCGATATATCGCATTCACGTTTTGTAATTTTAAATATCGCATATGCGATATATCGCATATGCGATATGTAACATTAAAAAACGCATATGCGATATGTAAATTTACAAAACGCATATGCGATATATCGCAAGTGCGATATGCAAAATTTAGAAAACGATTACATTTTCATCATTTGTGGAGGTTTGTGGTTTTCTTTTTATTTGGTTTCTAGTTCGAAGACAGTGTGCAGATTGTGAAATCTTTGCTAGACTGTGTGATTGCACTTTTGCATAATGAAGAACCATTCAATAGAACAATATAGCATACATAAATCTAGTAGCTATTGACGTTCTTTGGTTTCTAAAGAACAAATTGCTGGTTTGATTATGTTCATAGTTGTTATAAGCTAGTGTTTCTTGTTGTCCTTTAGTGCTCAAGAACAAGAATTATTGGTCAGTTATTATTATTATGTGATTGTGTAAGTGAAAGAAGGTCAAGTTGTATAATTGGCTTATGGATACACTCAATATCCAGACCACTTACCTATATAACCAGAAGTATGCATTTAGATACATATTTCTACGATGAAAACAAGTCAATAGAGTGATTCAATATAGATATTGTTGTTCAAGAGGTCAAGAACCATCAATTCTACAAATAAATAATTGATGGTCACAAGAACTTTTATTTTAAACCAGTCAAGTGGAAGCTCCATGTTGTGGTGTGGTGTGGTGAAGGAAGAGCATAGTTTGTGAGATTTTAGAGTGGGTAAAAGTGCTAGTAAAGACCATATCTTACAAATATCGCTTGTATGTGAATGGTATATGTTTTCTATATTTGTATTTGTAAGGTAAGGAGTAAAGGGGGTGTTTGGAGATATTGTTTCCAATGCACTTTATTAATATACTGATTGGTTTTAGATTTTTAGGAGGTTATTAGATTCTCCCAACTTCAAAATCTATGTTTAAAATACTTTGGATTTCATGTAAACTATATAAATATGGTGTATTGAGTCTATATCTATGTTTAGAATACTTTGGATTTTAGGTAAACTATATAAATATGTTGTATTGAGTATGAGAGGTATAATAAAAAATATTATTTTGTGTGTGAAATTTGTGCAATTTTTCTGATTTGATTTGATGTCTATGCATACTTTATTTTACATTGTTAACTTAAAGTATTTACTCCTTTGTCAATGAATTTCATAATCAATTGTTGCTCAAAGGGCCTATTTTGTGTGTTATTAACACCTAGTGCATGAGAGAATAATACTTGTTTGTATATCCCTATACATAATTTTCCAATTCATTTATAAATCAAATAAGTCCATGATACTTCTTAATGTTGGTTGATGGGGGATAATGCCTCCCTTCCAACAAATATCTTCCCAACAATGTCAACTATTTTTTTATGGGAAATATATTTAGATACCTTTTACTACGTTAGGCAATGTATTCATCAATGTAAATATACCTCTCTATTGAAGGTGCAAAATCATAAATTTCCCCTAATTGATAAATTGTACAAGTGTTTGGTGACAACTCCCTTAATTAAACTTGCTATAATGTACTAGCACCTTGATTCACATAATAATAATCAATGTGTTTTCTTGCATTTGTTAAGAATATAGATCAACGAGTGGTAATAAATCGGTGTTCACCATGTTTTTTTCAACTTATTTATTCCCATGGTAAAAACACATACATATCAAATCTTTTGGTTGAAGACCTTGGTCTCTAGTAACTCTTTCACCATTTCAATTACTTGAGTTTTGCAAGACTATACCATATGTCATATAACATTTGTACTACATGGAGAATCATTTTACACCCACTTCAAGTTCTATTTGTTATCATATCATATACTATGAAATAGATCCATAGTGTATATGTTTGTGGCTATGATCTATTTTTGACATTCAATCCACTATGTATCTTTTTCAAGGACATGATTCATTATTTCTATATATAATGGATATGTAGTATAGTTGATTATGAGTCCTTTCTTATTTGCACCTGAGCATCGATATGCATATATTGGGAAGAGAGTTTCTAATACTTTGTTTTTGTTTGATTTTCCTTTTCTAATCTAGTTTTGGTGCACTCTACCCTAGTACACTCATCAAGTTTCTAGTCCATTTTATAATGCATTGTAGCCATCATCTTCTCTTTTGACCTCATACATATATCATGTTTAGAATGATTAATGCTTAAAACTCCTTGCACCCCTCTTGCACAAACAAAAGAATGATAAACCCTTCTAAAAAGTAATTTTTTTCTTACAAATGATTGTTTCCTATTAGAAACACATGTACAAACACCTTACGCTTCAGAAAAATATGTATACATATTAAAGTACATAAATAAAAATAAAAAATTGTGGTCACATTTGTGTTTTAAGTGGTTTAAGTTAAATATTATCCAACCTGGTCTTGGTTACACCTGACTCAACTCCTTGAACTACTTTCTCCAAGCATAAAAGCAATATTCAAACATTGAAGCATAAACATCCAACCCTCCCAAATACAAATTAATTTGGGTGGGATGATGAAAGGCCTGCCAAACTGACCCAAAGAAAGTACTAGTTACAGCATATAGTTGTTCCAAGCTTCATAGGCAACACAAGGAACATCCAAAATGTGCATTGGTTGAGTTGGAGGGAAACTCAACACATGGATGAGTAATAACCATGGATGAGAGTTTTTCTCAAGAGGTGTTTAGAATTTTTATGATATGAATGGCATTAAAAGACAACTCACCACTACTTATACACCTCAACAGAATGGGATAGTTAAAATGAAGAAACGTACAATGATGGAAATGGAAAGAACTATGTTACAGACCAGGGAATTAAGCAATTCCTTTTGGGGAGGTGAAGTTGCTACAACAATATACATTCTCAATCAAAGTCCCACAATTGCACTTGAAATTATGACTCATTACGAATCATGGTATGACAAATATCCTAATGTTAATAATTTCAAAGTTTTTGGATTTTTATCCTATGTTCATGTAGTTGATAAAAAGAGACAAAAGTAGGATCCGAAAAGTGAACCATGCATTTTTGTGGATACAGTGAGAAAATTAAGGTTTATAGGTTGTATAGTCCTCTCACCAATAACATCGTTGTGTCTAGGGATGTGATTTTTTTATCAAGGGGGAGTTTACGGTCATAAAAAACACCATGTTGAGAAGTCAAAAGATGGTTTGAATAGTGATATTATTGATGATATTAAACATGAGAAACCCATTAATGTTTTAGTTCCAAATTTTGTAAATACACCAAGTAGCCCCTCATCTAGTTCTCCAATTTCATGTACAAGTCCTACAAGGTGAGATTGTACCATCATGTTTTGAATAATATTATAAGTTAATGAGTTTTCGGTGCAAGATATGCAAGAAGATATTATAGTATGTAGTTAATCTCATGTGATAATTATTTGAGATGAATTTATATGTTATTCTTTATGATGAAATATAGACATAGTTAATTTGACCATTAATCCAACATGTAACATGTAGAAACAAGAAAAATAATTTGACGGTATGGCATACATTAGAAAGGTGTACAATAT
>LPNX010338184.1:0-37333 GCA_001517045.1 Pseudotsuga menziesii | reverse complement strand
GTTCATGATGATGATGACAATGATGGTGATGATGATGTTCATGATGTTGATGGTGATGATGATGATCATGTTGATGATGATGATGATGGTGATGATGAACTTGATGATGACGATGAGGATGAGGATGATGATAATGATGATGAGGATAATGATGATGGCGATGGTGATGATGATGATGAGGAAGGTGATGATGATGATGATGACGATGGTGATGATGATGATGAGGATAATGATGATGGCGATGGTGATGATGATGATGAGGAAGGTGATTATGATGATGATGAATTATTTCACTACAAGAGGGATTTATTATTTGTGTATCATATAAAGCACCTGTGGGAGCATCAGATGTCGCCATTGAAGGAGCTAAGGTTGCCTCTATTGGCATGATACTGGAGACATGATGCATTGGAAAATTGTAGTAGGTCACTAGGGCTATGGAAGAGGTTGCAGTAGGTCACTAGTGGAAATCCCTAGGCATCGTTATGTATCAGATCCCTCTCTCCATCACCAATCAGTGTACAATTAGTAACTAGTTTAATACTAATACTTCTAGTAGTAATAGTATACACACACATTCTATATCATTTGTGTGATACCATTTGATGTATTTTAGATTAATGAACCTACAAACCTTATGTTATATGTGGAGTGTACACCAACTTGAAGAATAGAAGCATTATGATCCCAAGCATTATGTCAAAAATATGTTGGCGCTATATTTTTGGTTTCACATATCGCGCATGCAATTTATAAGGACATAACGCGCTCGTGTTTTATATGGACATAACGCGCACGCGATTTATATGAACATAATGCGCGCGTGTTTTTTAGTGTTAAATCGCGCGCGCGTTTGGTAAATTCAAATTTTTATTCCCTCCAAATGATAAGGCTGAGCCTCCACCCATGCTTTCGTGGAATTCCTATGCCTATGTGTCTGCTTCGCACTTTGCTTCGGATTCAACATGCCTGTGCCATGGAGTATGATAAACCATGGCAAATTCAGCATTATATCCATATTTTCAATATGCCCATGTTTAACGGTTCGTCTGATTGTTCTGCACACCTCCATTTTTTATGAGATTTTAGAAACAGATTTTTTTTTTGCGGATTCTAAATATGTAAATTTTAATAAGAATACATAATTTTTTCTATTTTTTTCTTATTTATCTTCTGTCATCACTCCTCAACTCAAAAAACACACTGGTAGTGTTTCTTCTATAACTTTTTCAATTCTTGATCACTTCAAACAAAAATTGTATGGTGCACAAGTAGACACTAACCTCTACGTTCTATCAAAACCCCATTTCATGATTTTTGCATTAAGACCTTCAAAGGCTGCACCCACAAAAACATATACCTTATAATTTCCCTGAAAAATAAAAAGTGTCTGTTAGGAAAAATGAGATTTGAAATAGCTATGTAAATTTTCGATACATAAAAGTTATATATTCGGAAAGGTGATTCAATTTCCTACATTTCATGTTTTTTACTCAATGCAAGATATTTTGCATAAGTATCTCAAAAAATCCAAGGAAGTTGAGGGATGCCTGATTTTTCAGGTTTTTATTGCATCTAACGTGCACAAAAAGGTCCCTCATCTTCTTGCACAGGCCCTTATCTTTATTATATTTGATATAAAAAATTCCTTTTGTAATAACATTATTTTTGTTTCTTCAGTTACCTTAAACATAAGTACAAAACCTATTATAGTGGTACATGCAATTATTTGTACAACTTCGTGTTACATTAGCCTTATATAGTATATGTCAATGAATCATCATTACTAATATTTTCTAGCTGGCGGATTTTCATATACTCGCCACAAATTATTAGCTAGCTATATAGTTCTAAGCATAGTAGAAGGATTCCACTCGTATTAGCACTACGCGCATGGAATCTTTTCATGGAATTATAAATTCAGCAAATATTCAACATAGTATTGATACACGCCCAAGATGGATGTTTCGACAATAGCCAAGATCTATACGATGGTGTTAAGCAATCAACTAGTTGTCGAGAAATTAGTAGCAAACGAAGTGTACAATGGTGATCAAAAGGCACCTTGCATGGGCTAGGGGCCATGGGGTTATAATATAACTTTTAACAATTGAATTATGCATTAATTATTAATATAAGAGTGAAACTATAATAGCACTCAAGTCTCATACTAGTTGTAACTTCATACTATCACAAGACAATGTCCACAGTTTTTAATCTTCAACCTATACTATTTTTTTAAATAAAAGACAAACAATGTAAAAATGGAAAACACATTATTATTGATCATTTTACAAAAAATATGAATATGGAAGTCACATGCATTACTTAATAACCAATTAAAAACAAATACATACATTTATGCCATAAGTCCATACTCACCTATTAAAGTTTATTGTCACTTATTATTTCATATGTTATGCTAAGATATGTTTCAAACTACTTATTTTGAAAAAATAATTTTACATTATAATTTTGAGTATGTATATATATTTTTAAATTTTAAAAAGATTATATATTTTTATTTATAAAATGCCTATTTAAATATTATAATGAATCAAATCTTTATATTAGAATATTTCTATTATTATTATTATGATTAAAAATGAAAATATGATTATTTTTAATACTTAACATTAAATATTTAATTAAAATAATAAAAATACAATAATTGAAAATACTTTAATAAAATATATATAATACATATTATTTTTAATATATATGTATATGTATATTTTGTTCATCCTATTTACCTTAATGTGTAACTAATAACTCATTATGGAAATCAATGCTACATGAATAATATAGTTTACAAGGAACTTTTACAGTATATTGGAAAGTTTGCTCCGAACATTGAACGTGTTAGTGGAGGTGGTTTGGAGAATAAATATAATCATTACAATACTATGTTAAAATAATGGCGAATCCTAATTCTTTTAATTTTTCTAACGTACTATTTTTTAAGAAATTATATATATTTTATTTAAAAATAAATTGTCTCATTAAGTACTTTCCTCTAGACCAATTTGTTAGTTTACCACATTCATGTTCATTTCCCATTTGTTAGTTCCACACATTCTTGTTCACTCGGACCACTTTTTTTAATAAGGGAAACTGTATATAAATTACGTTTTAAATAACAATAGGAATTGTGTATATTATAGTATTTTTTTTTTTTTTTTTTTGATAAAACACACATAAGGGTATGGTATGTACAACACTTCCATTTGTTACTTTCCCACATGCATATTTCACTACGACCACTTTTTATAATAATATGGAAAGCTGTAAATGTATTATTATATTTATTTGAATTACAATGGGATTTGTGTATATTATATTATTTGTAAATATTTTTTAAATTAAAAACACATCATCGTATACTACATGCTACGTGGACGACACTTTTTAGGATGTGCAATACTTTTTTTTACATAACCATTTTTGTATATAAATAAATAAGCAAGGCCAATATCACATCACAGAACGACACGAAATTATGAATTTCGGTGAACATTTTCCACCTTCACATAGATCCATTAAAGCCGGCTAGAAGAAAAAGCTTGAAGTTGCAACCGAGATGATGAGATGACCCATTTGAATTACAAGGTTCAGAACGTACTTCTTTGTTGATTAGGTGATAGGTGTCTTTTTGATCTTATTGATTTGGCAATGGCGGATTACATGATCTGAAGCATTTATTAATTTTGCTACTTGGAGGTGGTTTCCTGTACGTCTGGTTTATTTTTCTATTTGGTGGTGGTTTCAGATCCAGTTCCTTATCTCGAGGTTTTATCTTGGGTTTAGGGTTTTTATCTGGCGGTGATATCTGTTGACACGTTTGATTATGTCTTTTCGGGAGGTCAAGGCATTAGCCCGTTCTCCTCCGGGAAAATGGGTTTTTAACCCTTCGCAGGTGATCCCATCTAGGGTTTCCGAGGTTAATGTTTTGTCTGTTGGTCTGGGCAAGATGCAGATGGGCAAGGTGAGGGTTCCTTTGGCGAAGACGTGTGCAGACACTGTTGACATTGGTCTTGTTGTTAGAGAGTCTATGTTGGAGTTGGGTATGAACCCTTATTTGGAGATTTTGCCTGATAAGGATTTGGCGTTGTGTGGGAGTGCCTTGCCGTTGCTTTCAAGTAATTTACCTGTTGATGCTCCGGTTAAGGATGTGGAGTTTGTTCCTATTGGTTCTTCGCTTAATACTGTGCAGGTGTAATTGTCTGCGTTGGGGTCTTCTGATATAGATCCGTCTTTGGATATCTTTGGCAATTCCACTGAACTTAGAGCATCATCTTCGGATGATAGAACTTTGAAGGCTGGCGGTTCTGAAGGTATTTTTGAGTGCGAGGTTTCTGATTTGGCAAGGGACTCTAATGGGTTTGTCCCCCCTGAAGAGTTTCTCCAGCATACTGTGTTGATGAAAGGTCATGTTAAGAGAAATTTTAAGTGCATTTGGAAGTAGGTTAAACCCTTGCTTCTGGTGGTGGGTGAGGACGTTTCTATGAACGAGATTGTGCTCACCAATGCGCTTACACTTGTGGGTCGTTTTGGTGGGAGAAAGATTTAGTTCCGAAGGCATTAATAGTTGGGTTTTTGATACTTGGCAGCATGCAGTTAGTTTCTGTCCGAATATTTTTATTCTTCCTAGGGGTTGGCTGGTATTCAAGTTTCGGAACATTGAAGATGTGGCTGCTATCTTGATGGGTGTTTGGAAATGGGACAATTCGGGACTCTTTCTCAAGCGTTGGACGCCATTATTTGATCCTCGCACTAAGAGGTATGACTCTATGCCCATTTGGGTAAAGATGCCTAATCTTCCTTTCGAGTTTTGGTCTATGGACTCTTTTAGGCTGATTGGTAATGCACTTGGGATGTTTCTAGAGGCTGATTTATCTTTTTTAGACAGTGGTGTTTGCTGTTTGGGGAAAGTGTTGGTCCTTTTGGATGTTCGTAATGGTCTTGCTGAGGATATCATTATTAATAAAGGAGAGTTAGTTTTTACTTAGCCTTTGGATTATGTGGATTTACCGTTTCGATGTAATCGTTGTCACTGTTATGGTCATTTGTTAGCCCATTTCCATTTACCTTTTTTAAAGAAACAGTTTGGTACTGTCCCTAAGCCCAAACTTGTTTGGCGAGTCAAGAATTCTAGGGTTCTTCCTATTGATTTATCCTTGTCTCAGACTGTTGGTCTAAAGGGTTTATTGCCTATGGAATCTGGTACTTGTCCTGTTATTTTTGAGGCTATATCTCAAGATATCTGTGAAAAGACTCTTAAACCTTTATGTTTGGCATCCATGGTGGATATTGAGGAGGGTTTTTTTTTAAGCAGAAGTTTGGAGGTAGGAGTGGATCATTTGGATAATTTTATTATGGGTGAATCCAGGCTTGGGGATTTGGGATTTATCTCCGCTATTAAGAATTTTAAGGATTCTGGTTTTGGTTACTTTCTTAGAAATAGTTCTAAGGTCTTGAAGGATTCTGTCTCTTCTGTAGGAGCTGGGATTTTTTTCTGAATTTTTATCTTCAGTAAAATATGATGATTCTGTAGAGTTTCTTGACCGTTCTGATGTTTCTTGGGCACTTAGAGCTGTGGATGCCAACTACAGGGGTACTTTATGATTGTGATGACTCTTAACTATAGAGGTTTAGCTAGTAAACCTAAAAAGCTAGCTGTGTGTAGGTTGGTTACTGATTAGTTTATTGATGTTCTGTTTTTACAAGAAACTATGGGTGACGGGGTATTGTTTGCTGGTTAATTGGAATTATTACTGTCTGGTTGGACCTTTGTTTCTGTGGATGCTAAAGGAAAACTAGGGGGTTTGCTTGTGGGTTGGAGATCACAATTTTTTCTTTTCTTGAATTCATGGGCTATGGATTCAGGATTATGTGTTTCTCTCTATTCAACTGAACTTAAATTGGAGTTATGTTTTGTTAATGTTTCTGGACCTTATGTGGAGAGGGAAGGGTTTTGGAATAACCTCTTGGATTTTGTGAGTCTTAATTGTACTAAGATAATTTTTGATGGGGATCTAAATTTTACCTTGGGATTATCCGAGATTTTAGGAGTTAGGGCCAGAATTGATTGTCTTTCTGATTTTTTTTCAAAAAAATCTGGATGATCATGGCCTTGTGGATATTGTGCCGAGTGTGATACTTCCTACATGGACTAATAGAAGAGGTGGTAGTAAGAACGTTTGTAAATGTTTGGATAGATTGATGATTTCTGCTAATCTTTTAGAATTTGAGCTCTTCTTTCGTCAATGGGTGGGATGTGGGGGGGATTCGGATCATCATCCTATATTTTTACAGATTTTGAGTCAAGATAAGAATGCTCATATTCCTTTCAAGTTTAATGCACATTGGCTGGAACATGAGGATTTGGTTACACTTTTGAAAAATTCTTGGAGGGTGTATGATGATAATTCTGGTATGTCTCCTGCTTTGCATTTTTCTGCTAATCTTAAAAGGATCAAGGATATATCTATTCGCTGGTCTGTTAAGAGGAAAGTGTAGGATATTAAAAATTTAGTAGAGATTGAGATCTTATTGGAGGAGGCATGTACTAAAATGGGTTTTGGTTATGCTTCTGTGGAGGACAAGGCATCTCTGTTTGTGTTGGAATCTAGAAGGAGAAATATTTTACTGGATAGAGAAAATGAAGCTAGACAGAAGAGTAGGGCTATTTGGTTACTTTGTGGTGATGATAATACTCCTTTCTTCCATAAATTTGCTAACCATAGAAAATTTATTAATTATATATGGAAGATTGTTGATGATGGGGGCAATGTTGTTGAGGGTTTTGAGTCTATTGCTGGGGCAGGGGTTCAACACTTTGAATCTTTGTTTAAGGAAGATAACAATTTACATCTTCTTGAGATCTTGGAGATTACTGATAAATATCCTTCTGATATTTCTGCAGAAGAAAATATTGATCTTATGATTCCTGTTACACTGGTGGAAATTCATTCTATTTTGTCATTAAGTAAGAATGATAACAGTCATGGACATGATGGGATTCCTGTGGAGGTCTATAGGGCTCTTTTTGATGTGTTGGGAATTGATTTGTCAAGAGTTATTGAAGACTTGAGCCAGAGTGGAAAAATTCCTGTTGTTTTTAACTCTACTTTCATTGCCTTGATCTCGAAGACTGATTCACCTAAGTCATTTGTTGACTTCAAACCAATATCTTTATGTAATTTTATATGTAAGATCATTGGTAAAATCATTTATATTCGCATCAGAAAGATTTTGGGGAGACTTATATCTAATGAACAGTTTGGTTTCTTTCCTGGGAGACAGATACATGAAGCTGTTGGTATTATTTAGGAAGGTTTACATACTATTCATAGCAAGGGATTAAAATCGGTGGTTCTAAAAATTGATTTATCAAAGGCTTATGATCATGTCAATTGGACATATTTACGGGTAATTATGTCTAAAATGGGTTTTTCAATGCCCTTTATAACTTGGGTGATGAGCAGCATTACTTCTGTTTCTTTTGCTATATTGATTAATGGGGTGGCTTCACCTTTTTTTAGATCTGGTCGGGGGCTTAGACAAGGATGCCCTCTGGCTCCTTTACTTTTTCTTATTGTGGTGGAAGGATTGAGCAGGACTATTCTTTCAGCTAAATTTAGTGGGGCTTATCAGGGTATCTCATTTGGTAACAATATTATTCTTTCTCATGTTCTGTTTGTGGATGAAATTATTATGGTATCTGATGGTTCTGATTAATCTTTATCAACATTATATGAGGTTTTGATGGTTTTCTGTAAAGCATCAGGGATTGTTATTAATGAGGATAAATCATCTTTTTATTATTCAAGATTGGATGAATCTTAGTTGATTTCTCTATAGAATATATTTTCTTTCTCTGTTGATAAAATTGAGAGTGGTATGAAATATCTTGGTTTTCATCTCAAATCTTGCGGATATTTGTTGAAAGATTGGGATTCGCTTATTACTAAAGTGGAAAAGAGAGTCAAGAATTGGAGTTTTAGATGGTTATCTAAGGGAGGTAAACTTATTCTGGTGAAGTCTGTTCTTGAGGCCATTCTGATATACTGGATGCATTTTTGGATACCAGTTGGTATACTTGAAAGAATAACGAAGATCTGTTTCAAGTTTTTATGGTTTGGCAACAATGATTCTATAGGTTTACTTTGGTCTTCTTGGAAGGTTTTGGCTAATCCTAAATCTCTGGGAGGTTGGGGTTTAAAAATTCCTACTTTATTTGCTAAATCACTTGCTGCAAAAAGTGTGTGGAATCTTATTCATGGAACATGTCTTTGGCTACAGATTTCTCTTCAGAAATACATTATACCTTTATCTTTATTGGATTGGATAAGGGTCTCTGTTAAGAAAAAGAGAGGCATTTCCATTTGTTTGAAAGTTGTACTCTGGTCTTTTGATCTTATTGAACAGTCTCGTGTGTGGAGGGTTGGGACGGGAACAGAGGTGTGTATTGGTATGGACCCTTGGATTGGATGCAAGTGGAGGCATTGCTTGCCTGTTTCTATGATTGACAAATTACACTATGATGGTTTTTTTGTTTTGAAGGATATTGCATGTCCTGGTGTACCTATTCTACAGGATCAGGGGTGGTTGAATGCTGACTTTTTTGGATTTGTGGACCACAAAATCATTTTCTGGAATACCTATGTGGCTTTGTTAAAATCCAGTCATGTTAGAATTTCGAACGAAGATGATCTGTTGGTATGGAGTCTATCAAAAACATGGAAAGCTCTTACCTGGGATATCTTGTGTAGAAAAGGCAGAGAAGGACCTAGCGAATGCTACCTTTACAAAATGGAGTCTCAAGCTAATTTGCATATTGGGTTTGAATGTTCTTTTACCACAAGGGTTTGGTTAGAGATTGAGTTCAAGTAAAGGATGTTAAATTTTTGGCATGGTAATTCGGTTTTAGAATATGTTAAGAATTAGTGCCTTCATGCTGAGGTCAGGTATAGATCTTTACCTGTCACAGTTTCTTGGTTCATATGCAAGGCTAGAAATCAGTGTTATTTTGAAGACATACATCCAAAGTCTTATGTGGTATCTTCTTTATGTTTGGGGATACTAAATTCTTATCCACTGGTTGAATAGAGTTCTGAATATAAGATTGGTTGTTGATGAATTCATTGACAAAGCATCCCCATGGGGGTATTTTGATGGATCGGGAGCAAGTGTGCCTCAGATTTGTGGGGTTGGTGGTGTACTGTATTTATCTGATGAGCACTACTTTACCATTTCAGCTGGTCTGGGTTTGGGAACTAACAACTTTGCAGATCTTTTAGCATTAAAGCTACTTATTACTTTGGCTTTAAAACATGAGATTCATACTTTGCACATCTTTGGTGATTCTCAGTTGGCGATCAACTGGGTGTCCGATAAGTTCAGAATTAAAGATGTGCATCTTACTCAGGTTTTGCACAAGGTTATTCGAATTTATGATATTCTTGAAAAAGTGGATTTCAAACATATTTATCGAGAAAGGAATTCTAAAGCTGATGCTTTAGCTAAAGAAGGTGCAAATGTTGTGGAAGGGCATTGGATTATCCATGAGTTTCAGGCAGCTGAAACTTGTGAGTCTTTTCAGATTTTCTAAAGGATGTAGAGGTGATGGGGTCTGAGGGGTGGTTTTTTGAGGTCTTATGGTATCTTGTGCTTTGTTGACAGGTTATTGGATATTTTTGTTTTTTGCTGATCATTTCTTTGATGGAAATGATACATTTGGCAGTTTTTGTTGGAAAAGATATATCTTATATATACTTTGTTGGTAAAGACAGATTTAGATGATATATATATTTTACACAGTCTATGATGGATAAGGTATTTTGCAGTTATATATGGTTTTTTATGATATGTGCAGATCTGGATGAGTACTTCCAGATTTCTCATGCAGTATGCATCTTTTGATGAATGTAGTGAAACTCTTTGTATGACTTTTTGGATGGATATAATTTGATTTTCAAAATCAATTATGATCTTTTGTAATAGCATTTTTTGTGCTGATGAATTGAGAAAATGAACCCTGATTAGTAAATGATAGTGGTTCATCTAATAAATATAATTTTGTCTATAAATAAAATTTTGATTTCAAAAAAAAATCCATTAAAACCTAATTACAAAAGAAAAGCGAGAATACCATTGTATTTTGAAACAAAACAAACCTTTAATATAATTGATTAAAAATTTAAAAAAATTGTTTATAATCTATTCGTATATAACATATTACATTACTTTCAACAAATTAATTCATATACTATAGAAATCACTGAAAGAAAATCAAATGAATCAATCTCAGTATTATCGAAAATTCTTTGTTGGGTGGTATTCATAATAAAAGTGGTATGAGAGAGAATCTGTTTTCCTTCGTGGAGTTGAGATAATCATGGACTCGGACAGTAAATCTATAGGAAATTTTGATGGAGAATATTATTTTTAATTTGATATATTCGTGATTTTGATGTTAAATTTATTCAAATTTCAAGTTAATAAGAATATTATTATTAAAAGTTTTGATTAAGTCAATTAATTTTTTTTAAGTGTAAATATTTTTTTGGGTTTGTGAAAAATAATTAAGATGAATTCTTTCAAGAATTTCTTTGAAGGTTAAATATGAATATGGGAAATGGGTGACTTGAGCAAGTGGATACCTTGTTATTGTAGTTTTTGGATTTTTATTATGTAAGAGTTTAAGAAACTAATTGTAATGAAACATTTTTTAATTCAATTGAGATCAATTGACACCAATTGTAACATAATCATGGGCCTGGGTATGTAATGAATGTTACCATAAATTAAATGGATTTATATTATTAAAATTTAATATATGACATATATTACAGATGTTTTCAATGTATGTGAATGTAGAATCGTCATCATCAAAACCTATGAAGTCTTAGACACACTAAAGATGGTAAGTTTAAACACCTTACACATCACTATAAATATAAAAAAACCAATTATTTGGTGGGTAATCTTATGACTAATATTGTTCTAATTGACTTAACCGTAAACTTTATAGATTATATAGAATGTTAACAACAATAATATTTTATATAGTTTATTTGTTTATATATTTAACACTATAATAAAAAAATGTGGAAATGTTTATATTTTCTTTTAAAAGGGTAATTTAGAAATTGATAATGAATTTAGGTATACAATTAAAATATTAATTTTCCATGAAGTTTTATTCCAAGTAATTGTAGGATGGAAAGTTATCCTCTTCACTTAAGTTTTTAATCATGCATTTACTATATTAATGGATATTATGGATATTATGAAACTGTTAATCATCACAAGCTGTGTTAATCACAGATATTTTTTACTAAAAATAATTACCAACCTGACATGACATGGAAACCGTTATATAATCCATTAAACCTTTACATAAATGCTCAACAAAATCATTCTATCATTTACAAAAATTAAATAAAACCTGACATAAAAAAAATAACAAACATTTCTCAAAATACATCCAATAGAGTGATATGAAATTTAATTAGTAAAAAATACATTAAAAACGTATATATAATATTTGTTTGCCTCTCTGAATATATATTCATTATATTTATATATTTGAGAGCAGACAAACACATTGATCAAAGTGATGAGTGGTATTTTATAAAGTGGGAAAGAAGATAGTTTTCAATATATTGATATATATAGTCACTCTAATTGCAACAGCAATATAAAGCAAATGAAAAAGCATCCGGAGAATTTAGTGGCAGCCTTCCTGATCTATCTGACCTAGATTTTACAAATATATTATAATTATCAAACAGTAATTTAGTTCAGATTACAGAATGTCTGGAGCCCCCCGCCGAGAAGCCCCAGGCGGTCTTCATCCTCGCTCGCAGAATCCTCGGCGCTATGGTCGGTATTCAAGGCGTTCATAATCCTCCGAAAAACAGAGACCTCGCAGGGCAAAGTGAGAAGGCCCTCGAAGTCGAAACCATAGTCCTTCTCCGCCTCCTCTAACAGCATCCGGAACAGAGGGTGATTAACTGATTCTGTTTTGATCAGGAACCGCCTGCGAGCCGGTCCGACGTAGACTGCGAAATACCCTTGGGAAGACATGTCATAATCCCAGTCGCTGTCGGGCCAAGAACGGTAACGGCAAAGTTTAATGAGAAGCATCATCATGCACGAGGTCGTGAGGGATCTGGTGGGAGGAACGGCCGGACGAGGCCGATGCCATGCCTTTATAATCAAGCTCAGCAATCTGGGTTTTTTCTCTTTTCCCTGCATGGGATTCGAAGTCACAACCTCAGTACCAATCCAGAAAACCTATAAACGAGGCCGGTTGTAAACCGGAGTATAAGAGAGCTCAACCTCTGTCATAAGCCATATACAAATGCATCTTCGTCAGTGGCCTCGTATCATTGCTCGTTACCATTCAAGTGATTTGTACAAACAACAAAATCTGTGCTTGCAATATTGTAACAATATAACAGGGTAACCTTAATGGCTTCGATTCAGATGACCGTTCGGAAACTACAGACAGGATCCGATATCAAGAAAGGTCTAAGGACTCGCCACAGACATTGCTATTCACAATGATCTGTTAAAATCCTCTGCCATTTCTACTTAAGAAGAATGAACTTCATTAAAGCCTATTTGTAGCTCGCGGGGATCATTAAGATATTGAACGAAAGCAAATTCCTCTGCAGGATTCAATAGGGACATTATATTATTGTTGTTTTTCTTTCCGATCACTGGCACGTCCAGGGGAGATGATATTGCTCAGAACTTTACTCTCTCGGTGACGAGATTTGTAGATATTAAATCAAAATGAAGATAATAAGTGAACAATAAATTTGTGCTTAAAGCGTTGAATACTTTCTACTTCTTCTGCACCATTCGACGTGTTGTGCATGTAATTTTTATCATAGAATATCAGCAAAACCAGCTTTTTCCCTCGACAATGTTTAAAAAACAATCGAAATGTCATTTTCTGTCTGTTTTTCTTCAACAAAGTCTGAATTAATAATAGAAGCTAATATGGTATATGTTATTTTAATATCAAGTGTTCTAAAATAATAATCCAAAATAATATGCTATATGGAGGTTTATTGAACCATATCTAAATTTGTTTAAAGTTTAAATTAATATGATATTTTTCTTGTTATAGTATATACGGTTGAGTGTGATTAAATGATAGCTTAAAAAATTATTATTTTATCTTTTTAAAGTTATATGAAGCCCACTAAGAGATTATGTAACTCAATGGCTCTTAAATTTATATGAAACCCACTGGTTAGGAAAGAGTTAGTTTAACATTAACGATGTATTTTTTTTTAAAGTGTAATGTTTAATGAGGGAAAATATAAGAGATTTTATAGCATCTTTTTTAATAGTTATATTATATAATAAATTCTTGACCTAAAACTTTTTAGAAGCATAACATCAAAATTGTGTTAAAATATCATAACAATTTGAAATTTTATAATTTATTTTATTAAAGACAATATAATCATATTTTAACGATGTTATATATCTTAATAAGACACATGTTGAACTTACAACAATGCATTTACACTAAATATGATAAAACAAATATTCATGCAATATACTCAAATACCAAGAATGATTCAAAGCTCACTTAAAAAATTACATAGATATGAAAAAATAAAAAGCAGATTATAATATCATAATTTTAATGCAAAAATGATAAAACAAATATTCATGCAATATACTCAAATACCAAGAATGATTCAAAGCTCACTTAAAAAATTACATAGATATCAAAAAATAAAAAGCAGATTATAATATCATAATTTTAATGAAAAATGATAAAATGATGTGCTTCAACATAAAATACTTAATCAAATAAAATTTGGATCTAGTGATGCAAACCAACAATTCTACAACCTCATATTATTGTAGTCATGGTGGCAAGGAAAATAAAGATAGTGGAAAAAATGGAGATAGTGTTGATGATAAGAATGTTAATGATGAATTTAGAGGTGATTATGAAGATAATAAGCACAAACAAAAAAAGAGTTAATATTCCTACTTCTATTACCAAGTATGGATGATTCCATGAAAATGGGTAACTTTTTTTTGTCAAATATGGTGATGAAAATGAAAATTGTACCTATGTATTAAATTGAAGCCATGTAACTCATAGTTTTCATATGAATTTCGACAAGTGGTTAAAAAAAGGAATGTAGCGAATTATGTTGTCTTTCCAATAATATATTTTTTTAAATATAGAAATCTCATTTAATGTGTCAAATTTTCATTTAATGAAACATGTGTTCTTAAAAATTTGAAGAGCAATTAACAAGTGGCTTGTGTGTGAGAAATAATTTAATGTTAAATTAACAATTTAAAAAAAATGAAATATGTGAACATGATCTAGACATAATGCATTAGTAGATACATATTTTTCTTTTAATTTCTCTCAAAAAATATATATTTATTTTTATTTTTTGAAACTCACCAATGAATATTTGAGTAGCATTTTATATACATGCGTGGGTGCCCAAAACATTTTGATTGTTTACATAAATTGCAAAACTAAAAATACCATTTTGAAGAGGACCCACCAATGTAGCACTTGTATATTTTTTAAATTTTTTTGGATGTCTATTTTGAATGTTATTGATTTATTTTTGAGCCATTTGAAGTTGTCAAGATGAGTTTTTAGTGTAAGATTTAGCAAAAAATTAAAAAATAATGAGATACAAATATAAAAATCTGTAAATTATATGTCCATGGATAGAGGATTCGTTGATGAACCCAACAGTATCAAGTATGACGATTAATGCACATTTAATGACATAGTTTGTACACAAAATTTACTTTCTGCAATTAAAAAGAGCGATGGGCCTGTTTTTAAGTAGCTCGATCAAAGTTTTAAAATTACCTCGATCGAGAGCCTCAAGAGACCATGAACGAGGGTTACTTACAACCCTCGATTGAAGTTTTGTCCTGTCGATGTTAACATTGCAAATGAGCTTGGGCCGACCTATGGGATTCATTTTTTTTTAATTTTGTTTCGACAATTCGATTCAGAAATACCTCCATCAAGGGTTTAACCCAACCCTCGATCGAGGTCTATATTCAACCCTCAATCAAGGGTTTAAAATTAACTCGATCAAAGATCTATTGCTTATGTATTTTGCACCCCGCCTACCAAAAACAGTAAAACACATTCATGTAATTACCTATAAGTCTTATCAAGGCCATCAAAATCTAATAAGCTTATACATAATTTTTCTTTAACCTAAATTAGTATAGGCGCATATGAAAATACTAAATACTTGGTAGAGCATTTTCTCTTAATTATGTAGACAAAAACATGAAGAGATAGAAAAATTTCAAAGTAAATGTATGATTATGTAAATAGATAAATAAATATGTGTAACCTCTTATTATTCTGTGTCGAAGGAGGTACTATTGTTTTCGATAATCATTTACCAATTATTAGTTTGCTTTGAATCAAGTGCAATTTACCATTTAAACGAAAGTTTCAAACTAGTATTTCTTAAATTAATATAAAAATTAAGTTTTCTGCCAGTTGATTTGCTTATAATTTGAAGTGTTATTTCTGCAACGGCGGTGTGGCTATTGGGAATAGATCTTGCTTCTTAACTCTTTTGACAATGACTTTACTTGTTTCACTTTTCTTTGATGGGCGTCTCACAATGCACTATATTCAAAGCTTCTACTTCCTCTCCTCGAAGCATTCATAAAAGAATTATGAAATAAATTGTCCACTACGCAATGCACTACACAGGTTTTTCCCAGTTACCATAGAGGCCAATAAAGCTCGCAAGGCCAATAATGCGATCTTGAAATGAGGCTCTATAAGCCATGTATGCATCCTCATTGAGAATATTTAAAGGTGACCCTACCCATATCGACAAGTAAACTGCATTAATTATAGATTCAGTTAGCTGGTGCAATAAAAAGGGGTGAAAGAAGACATAGATTTCCATCATATTAGGACTCTTTATATAAAACAGAAGCAAACATTCTAGAAATCTAGTTTATGAATATTAACTTGTATTTAAAATATTTCATGATTTAGTGACTAGCCCAGTTTGACTTATCTATGCAAAGTTGCTTGGAAGAATCTAGTTCAAACCCACGAAAGATCTATTGAACCTAACTATTATTTGCATCACATATTATCACTTAGAAATAAAAGAATCATTGAACAATTGAGCATAAATACACGACTTAAGTTAAATAATAAAATTACCAGTCTGTGTCTGCTAGATTTTTAACATTAAGCTAGCATAACATTAGGATCTTTAACTGAGAATAACAAGCACAACAATCAAACACAAGAGACAATGAACATAGTGTTTTTCCTCGGGGAAACCATAAATGGAGAAAACCCCGCAACTTCCTCAGAGATAGAATCAGCACCAAAAGTGAAACCCAAAAATAGTAAGGTGATCTCTCGATAGTAGTAACCTCTTTCTTCCTTGCCCTAGTGTCTTTCTCTTCCTTAGCTATGCGCTACAACTCAGTGTGAGTGAGTGTGTAATAAATAGAGAGGCTAGCTCTCTATTTATACTAATTCTTGACTTGACTAAACCCACGTAGGGTCGACTTCACTAGGTGAGTCTAATAACCCTAGTGCCCCAAAACTGTGGGGACTTTAACCATTTGACAATACGAGGGTTACCCACCTTTACTTGACATGACTTGTTTACATTATAGAAACTCCTGATAGGAACCTCGGGGCATGACATGACTCAAGTACATTAAAAATACATCCCGAAATAAAAATCGGGTTACAATACATAAGAAATACAAGTGAATACATTCCAAAGTTACTATTACATCAACACTCCCTCTTACCTAGGAAGGTATTCTCTCGACACAATTTCTCAGCAAAAGTCTTCTTCTCTGTATCATCTGGATCATCATTGAGTCCTTGTCATCTTCACCTTCAAGTCATCTCTATCTTCAAGTCATCTTCGTCTTCAAGTCATCTTCGTCTTCAAGTCATCTTCATCTGCATATGGATCATCACTCGATCTGGATCATCATCACTGGATCTGGATCATCTCTGCTGGATCATCATCACTGGATCTTCACAGGTGCTATCTTATGATTCTTCTCATCACAGGAAGTTCGATAGAGCCAGCCCTTTTTCATGGTGGTTGTAGGCCTAGCCTCCATGTAGGTCTTTTTCTAGCACTTATATCTAACCCTAAGTCAGAATGGCCCACCGAGCACTTACATCTGATCATGTAGGAACCAATCCTATAATCATATCAGAAAGGCACACCAAGCACTAACATCTGACCATGTAGGAACACCTCCCACAACCCTGTCAGAAAGGCCCAGCACTCACATCCATCAACCAATGTCGGAAAGGCTCAGAAGTTACACTCATCCATGCAAGGAACCAATCCCCCATTCCAAAATCCTATGCACTTACATCTGACAACCAATGTCAGAAAGGCTTAGCACTTATATTCGACCATGCAAGGAACCAATCCTTCATGGCGAGAGGGCTCTACACTTACATCTGGGAACCATTGTCAGAATGGCTCTGCACTCACATCTGATCTTGTAGGAACCAATCCTATAGTCATATCAGAATGGTGCCCAATCCTAGACTAAGCTTTCCTGGTAACCGACCAGGTGCCTCCATTCCAAGAATGGAATTCAACACTTAATTCTGATCATGTAGGAACCAATCCTACAGTCACATCAAAATGGCTCAGCACTCACATCTGACATGGAAGGAATCAATCCTCTCACCATGACAGAATGGATCAGCCCTTACATCTGACCATGGAAGGAACCAATCGTCTCACCATGTCAGAATGGCTCTGGGTCTCATCATTTCCCCTCGGAGGGAACCTCGATCTGGAGAACACCAAGCTTCTCCCTAAAGTACTCGAACTTCACCCTATACAATGGATTCATCAACACATCAGCTATCTATTCATCCATCGCAACATACTGGAGCTTCACTGCTCCCCTCTGCTATCAAAACCCGAAATTTTCCAAAAAATTTAGGATTTTGTTTTTTAAATACAGCTAAATATCATAAATGTAGTCACTAATTGTTTAATCAGTTATATGTCATTGAATTCATTATCTGAATTATCTATTTGATTATGTTTAATATTTTATAGAACAGTTCATTTTCAGTTTACTGACTTGTTTTCTCTTTGCGACCACAAGGTGGAACTGTCATGAAAATTTGGGCTTACTTAGATTTCAAGCTAACGCAGAAGTTTTCCTTCTCTTACAGATGTACAGGTAAGAAGTTCAAGAGCTGCTTGTCAAAATTCTAAAGCATTCAATTATAAGTTCGTCGCACAAAATAACTCGGTAAAGAATATTAATGCTAAACAATTTCCAAAGCTTATCAAGGTAAAATCATTAAACTGCCCTTTTTTTTTAAGACTCTAAGGAATGCGATTCATTTCTAACAGTACTAGCTGTAACTGTCTTCTTTCTAGTAGATGTAAACTTATAGTTCTTAATGCTTACTAAACTATTTGATGTCTATTAAAGTTGTCAACTGTAAAAATGCCTTAAATCTTTCTTTACAAGCAATTTTAAGAATGGCAGAGTTATTAAGTCAAGGGTCTAATTTAAATTATGTACAAGTACCATTTACGTCACAATGGTATTGGTTACTATTTGTGATAAGAACATAATGTACCTTGATACGAATTTTATGTACTTTTGTTCTCACTTCCAAGCTTTGAAGTTTTTAAGGGGTTTACCACTTTATTACAAGCTGCCTTTAAAAGGTTTACATTAGTGTTTAATGATTTGAATTTTTTTGCACATAACTTGCTTGGGAACTATGATCTATTTTAAGGCCAATATATCGTTAATAGTTAGATGCCAAGCTTATTTATCATTTTAAGACTTACTATACTCAATTACAAACTTTATTAGTTTAATAATTATACCATCAAGCAATTGAGATTAACTTTAACAAAAGGATATTTATCATAGAATGATTCTATAACTTCCTTTATAACATTCTATACTATATATTCATATTAGAATTATAGTTATTGGTTGAGCTATTACTTTATATTGCATAAAGAAGGTGCAAAGTGTGAAAACAAGAAGGCAAAGAATAAACCATGTTCACGATCAGTTTATAGTTTAACCTTGTTTTAAAGTTCTATAAGCTTTATAAGATGCCTCTTTTATTTACTTTTATGAGCTAGGGTAAGTATTGTTTCCATAGCATAGAGAGAAAGGTCATAAAAAGGACCACGCCATGATGAACATAGGGTTAAACTTGATTTTTAAGTTATATGAACACCATAATTTATAAAGCAAGGGTCGTAATACTTCCCCACGATTTAATGATTGTTAAGGCAAGTTTTTAAAGTAATGATTTGTGATTACCATGTATCTTGCATGATAGGTTGACAAAGGGGATGATAATTATGTTGGAACCTTTGAATTTCCAATAATTGGAAATGATACTCTTGGTTTGTCAAAGCTCGTCGGGACTATGTAACTGTACCCACTGCATGCAAAAATTTGGATGAAGTACGTGGCATCACTATAGCCAAGTGATACATGAATAAAGGACTCTCACTTTCGAACCCTAAGCTCATTGTTTCAACGTGGTTTTCGATCTCCTACCACTCTGCAACTGTGCTTCTGTTTGCATTGCCACTTACCTTGATTTTTGGTAGTCTCCCTTCTTGGTGTTTCTATTAGTGAGCTTACCCCAAATTCTTGACAGAGAAGTGTTGTCATGAAACTATTTATTACTTAGGTTTAGGTTCGTGATACTTCCTCCAGGGTTTATCCTTCGTAGCTAGCTCCATTCCGAACCTTTCGACTGCAATAGGGAGTTTCTTCCTCCTTGGCCTGGTACTGAGAGTAGTGGCCTTGCGTTTCATAGTTGCTGGGCATAGGTTTTCACCGTAAAAATAGTTTTCTTTTGGATGGATGTAAAGCGACGACCCAAGCGTAATTGCTTACTATGCTAGCTGCTTCTATACTCAGTTGCTGTTGGTTGTTTAAGGTGATAGAAAACTCCTTCTCTTTTGCAGCAGATGAAGGGTTTCCTTCTCCTCGCGCTGATGGTCGCTTTACTGTTCGTGGGTGGTCGCGCTTCTTTAAAAATATAGGTAATAATTCTTTATTTCAAAAATCATTATCATTCCAGTTTATTTTCAATACACAGTTATTTATTTTGTAACAAGTTTTTAACACTTTCGTTCTCCTTGTTCACAGGTGTTGGCCTATCTCCCTCTACGCGGTTTGGTATGAAACTGAGGCACCTGCTTGCTGGATTACTGGTAAGCCCTGGGTTATCCATGGCACTTCCTCCTTGTTTGGTCCCTTATGGTTCCTTTATTAGTCGGCCACCGTGTCCTGCAAAACCCTTGTGGTTTTGGTTTATTTGGTTAACCGGTTCGCTGTTTGTTGTTGAAGTTAAACCCTCTGCTTGATGCGGGCGTCCAGCTTAGGCCGTGACTGTATAAGTTGGTTTTTTATTCTTGTTACTGTGTATATATAAATGTAAATGATGGAAAGGTTGTAAAAGCCTCACTCTGCATATTTTGTTTAAGGCCGAGAGGCATTAAAGAGTTAGACTCTCTCCGTTTAATGTGTCTGTTGTATATTTTCATACTCATAGGGTTTTACCCTAACTCGATAGTATAAGTAAAATATTTACAGCTTCTTTAAAATTATCTTTAATTTATGTTGCTCTACTGTAAATGGTTTGATTGTTATTTACAATGTGTAAATATTGCTTGAGCTTGGTAAATCAAGCCTGATATTATTCTGTTGGTTTATTTTCTATGCATTAATGCATTTGATTCTTACCCTGTAATATTATTTACATTTTACTTACTAGGGTTTTTGCATATTGTTTTTATAGTATTTAATTACGCTTTTTTAATAAAGTTATAAAAATGGTTTTATACTTGTTAGCCTTTTGAATATAAGTAATTAATGTTCTTACGCTATATTTGTGTAATTGATAGATTACTTCCTTTAAGGTATATAATTTATATTTAATTAATATATAATCATATTGAGAAATGTGTGTTGTTTTACTTACAACAAATATTGTTTTACAGTTGTACACATTATCTATATATTTAGTTTATTTATAGCCATATAAAGAGATAGTATTTTTATTGTTGTATTCTAGTACTTTCTGCACTGAATAATTTATAGAAATACTTCCTGTATTCTATATTAATCTGTTTATATTAAATACTAGTATTTATAGAATAAAAGAATAACACCTAACTATGTTCTCTATTTATTTAACCTTTTGTGAATGATAGATTAGTAACTGCAAATTGTGCTTAAGCTCTAGCTGGATAATAATAATAATAATAAAAACGAATTGATTCCATTACCAATCATAAATAAAATCTAAGACCAGCTTGGTTTAACTGTAGAATTAAATCAATGTTTAACTATTCTTACTTTAAGTTTTGTTGTTGCTATACCTATAGTAGTTAAATTACCCTGAACTGAAAGAAATAAACTGTAAAGTTTAAAAAGCATGTTTGTTTAGTCTAATCCTACTTTAGTGTAGCTATTATATTCTTCTCTTTGGTTTAAAAATAATAATAGGATTACTGAAAGTAAATACTGTATACATAATAGTTTTATCTACTAACACATACTACTGTCAGTAAGAAAAAAATGATATTTCTTCTGATAATAGATAAAAGAAAAACATTCTATTATTCATGCTAACATCTTAATCTACATTTGTACATTTGGATCACTCTAGATGCAGAAAAACATAGTTGGGGTTTGATTTTCATTAAGCATAAATTCATTACTAAACAAACTAAGTTATCCTATCCTCTAAATTTCTTCATCATAACTACAAATACGTCATTCGATCATACACAGATAATAATAGAGGAATTAAATAATAATAGAACCTGTTCTTAGAGCTTGGATGACAACAACAATGGGAGGTCGTTCCTCCCTACCAACTCCTGGAGAGCGCTCAAACAACGACTCCTCAGGACCCCCGAGCTTTCTCTAGTCTCCCTGGCTGGAACTAGGTGCAGCAATGATAAAGTACTAGTCCTGAGACTTAATACCAGTCCTGAACTTGTCAGTAAATTCCTCTCATCTAGAAATCTGTATCAGACCAAGTTACTGCAGTTTCTCTCTCATAACACCTTCCTTACAGTTTTCCCCTTTTTCCCAATGAATTCCTTGAAGTGCATTCCTCCTGAATGATTCTTCTCCTAGAAAATATCTGAGCAGCCTCAACTCTCTACATTGGATACTTTTAAAAGATTGCCTAGGTCTTTTTGGGTTAGTTGTCATTTATTGAGCCACCTGCTCTGATCCCACTTTCTTGGGGGATCATGACCCCAAATATAGGGAAGTTTCCACCTGCAACCTAGGAAATGTTTGGGGATGCTTCCACTTGTCGTTTTCTATCCACCTAGTTCCTTCCACTAGTTTGACCAGTAACACTCTAATTAACAGCTCTCCCAAGCTGTTGTCTCCACTTTTTATTTATTAATAATAAAATATTCAGAATTACATTCCACTTCTTTTGACTCTGCTGAGTCATCAGTTCCTACTTAGCATTAAATTTAACATAATGGCTTAGGAAATCAAATTAAAACAATTAACATTATTTTACAAAATTGGGGTATGTGACATCTGCACCATATCCCTAATATAGTGATACTTGATCTCGATATTCTTTGACTTGTCATGGAAAACTGGATTCTCTGACAACTTCACGCAACTCTTGTTGTCACAATGTATACAAGTAGCATCCATCTGGATATCAAATAAATCAGACAGTAGCTTCCTCAGCCATACTGCCTCAAAACTAGCTAAACAAGTTGTGACATACTCTGCTTGAGCTATACTCAGTGCCACATAGGATTGCTTCCTGCTAAACAAAGAGATCACACCTGATCCCGTACTGAAGCAACACCCTAAAGTGCTCTTCCTATCGATGGAACTACCTGCCCAATCTGAATCTACATAACCCTCCAGGTTAATATTCCGATTCGCCTCATACTTGAGCCCATAATCAATTGTACCCCTCAAGTACCTCAGAATATGCTTTGCAGCAATCAAGTGAACATGTATCAGATCTATCAGGAATTGGCTCAAGGTGTTCATAGCAAAGCAAATGTCTGGTCTCGTGTTCATTAGGTACATCAAGGACCCAATCATCTGAGGATACATCATAGAATCAATCGTCTCTGATGAAGCATCACTCAATAGCTTCAGGTTCGATGCCATAGGTGTGGTCATGTCCTTGCATTCCATCATCCCAAACCTCTTCAGGATCTCTACTGCATACTTCCCTTATCCAAGGGAGATTCCATCCGCATTCTGCCACACCTCCATGCCTAGAAAATAATTCATCATACCCAAGTCCTTCATTTCGAACTCGGTAGCAAGCTTTCTCTTTGTATCAGTAATCAACTCATCCATACCTGTTACAAACAGATCATCTACATACAGTAGGAGCATCACTAGGTTGCCATATTCAACCCTGTAGTAAAGGTTGGAATTTTCTTTACTCTTGGTAAAGCCCAAACTGGATAGAAAGCTGTCAATTCTGTAGTACCATGTCCTAGGTGCATGTTTCAAACCGTAAAAGGCTTTCTTCAATCTGCACACATGAGAATCCCTGTCATGTGTCTCAAAACCAAGTGGTTGTTCTACATACACTTCCTCTTCCACTACACCATTCAAGAAAGCAGTCTTGACATCCATTTGGTGTATCTTCCATTTCATCACTACAGCCAGAGAAAGTATTGATATGAAGGAAGTGTAGCTTGCTATAGGTCAAAATGTTTCTTCATAGTCTATTCCTTTTTTCTGTGAGAAACCACGAGCCATGAATCTTGCCTTATATTTCTCTATGCTACCATCTGCAACATGCTTGATCTTGTAGATCCATTTGGAAGTTACAACCGACTTCCCTTCTGGTCTTGGGACAACATCCCAAACATCGTTCTTCATGATCGATTTATACTCTTTGATTATAGCATCCTTTCATTCTTTCCATTCTGTCGCTTCTTCATAATTGGAAGGTTCTTCATTGATAAAGTCACATAGTAAAGCTACATATCTGAAGCAGGATCTGGCTCTCTTTATTTCTCTGTGATTCTCTTTTGGAGCACCATATCTTTCCACACCTTGGATAATTTCTCATACTCAAGAAGGTTTCCTCTTGTGAGGATTCTTGTCCTAAGGTGGATCTACAGGTCTTTGTGGTTCTTCAAATTTTCGATCTTCTTCTTTAGTTTCTTCATTCATGGTTGTATCATGAATTCTGGGTGCTTCTGCTTCTTCATGTTCTTTAGCAGGTCTCTTTCTGGATTTTTTGTAAGTTGTGTCTTCATTAAATGTTACATCCCTACTGATGTCGATCCTATTGAATCCTAGGAAGTACATTCTATAAGCCTTCGAGCTTTCAAAGTATCCCACAAATATACCCTTCTTTCCTGAAAGATCTAGTTTTGTTCTCTTCTCTTTTGGAATGTGTATGTATAATGGACAACCGAATATTCTGAGATGGTTGACTTCTAGTTTCTTGCTGGAAAATACTTCTTCAGGTGTCTTGTTCTCGAGTACTCTGTGTGAAGTACGGTTCTATACATACACCATTGTTCTAGTAGCTTCTTCCCATAGATGCATGGGAAGATATTGATGATGAAGCATTGCTCTTGTAGCTACCATGATAGTTCTATTATTCCTTTATGAAACCCCATTCTATTGTGGATTATATGGAGTGGATAACTCCTTCTTAATCCCCGATTCTTTGCATAAGTATTTGAATTATTTAATGTGAATTCTCCACCATTATCTGATCGAAAGGTCTTGATCTTATTTTCTGTGTGGTTCTTGATCAAGGCTTTGAATTCCTTGAACTTGCTGAAAACTTCATGTTTGTTCTTCATGAAGTAAATCCTTGTCTTCCTAGAAAATTCATCAATGAAAGAAACATAGTATACATACCCGCTTAGTGAACTTGATGACATTGGTCCACATACATCGGAGTGGATGATTTCCAAGATTCCTTTTGACTTGCTCTCACTACTTGGAAATGTCTTCTTTGTATTTTTTCCTTTTGCACATCCTTTGCAGACCCCTTCATGTTTTGCTTTAATTTCTGGAAGACCTTCAACAGCTTTTCTTGCAAGTGGTAGTGCTCTGTAACGCACATGTGTAATCCTTCTGTGCCAAAGTTCATTTGGCTCTACTGTGTCATGGACCAATGCTTGTTCTGGATGTCCCTTCAATTTGTATAAACCTCCTTCTCATTCTCCAATTACTATTGCATCGTCAATAGTCTTTCCTCTTGACCACATGAGGACTTGTCCATCTACAAATGCAAACCTCATGCCTTTTGCATCCAGTGCTGATATGGAGAGAATATTCTTCTTTAATCCTGTTACAAACAAGACATCCTTCATTTTCATAGACTTTCCCAAGTCTAGTTTGTAGGAGGATTCACCACTACCTTTTATGGGATATTGGTAGTCATCCCCAAGTTTCACCTTATGGGGTGAATTATGTTCAGATAGCTTCTCAAAGGATTCCTTGAAACTTGTCATGTGTTTGGAAGCCCCACTGTCAATAAGCCAATCTTTGCTTCCATGAGTGGCAGTTCCCGTGAGCGCAGAGTTCAGAACATATTCATATTCACATTCTTGTTTTACTCTCTTTATGGGAGGATCATCATCCTCAGCAGTGTGACAATGATGTCTTCTTTTGGAGTTATTCTTCTTCTTGGATCCATTCTTATTCATGGGACAATTTATAGCAAAGTGTCCTATTTCATCACATGTATAACATCTGAGTTTGGATGGATCCCTTCTTACAGGACTATTTTTCTGATGAGAATGCTTACCTTGGTGGTGATGATTTTCCCTTCTTCCTTTCCTGGAGTGTACTGTGAGAGCTTGATCTTCACTTCCCATATTTTATTCTCGAGCTACTATCCGAGCTTCTTCTTGTGAACATTCTTCCCATAGTCTACTGAACTTGACTAACTTATTCCTAGCACAGATTCCTTGGATGAAAGAATCCCATGACCTAGGGAGGCCATTCAAGGTTGTCATCACAATTTCTGCATTCTCCACTTCTTCATCTACTGCTTCCAGCTGTTCTTTGATCTGGGAGACCCTTGCGAAGTATGACTGGATGGTCTCCTCATTATGGATCTTTACATTCTTCAACTGGTTCCTTACAGTCATCTTTCGATTGATGTTCTTTCCTTCAAACAGTTTGGTTAGGGCATCAAACATGGCTTTAGGTGTCTTGAGGGAGGACACCTGTGGTATGAGGTGATCCTTGATAGAATCATCAATGATCCTTTTTGACATAACCAACTTCCTCTTATGTAAGGCCTTGTCCTCATCTCCCTCTGGAACTGAAACCTCCTCACTGATATAGGAGTCAAACTCATTTTCTTCAAGGACCACGGAGATCGTATACTTCCACGCTCGAAAGTTATCAGGTCCCTCAAGATTTTCATCAAGCTTGGTATTATGAGACATCTTAACTGAGAACCTCAAATGGAAATACAAAAGATTTAGATCTTACCGGATCAAGATGTTGGATCTAGATTTGGAGCTAAAAGCCTGCAGTGCTGGTTCAGGAGCGGATTCAGTTTTTTCTTTTTTGGAGTCCTGTCCAACCAAATGCTTTGATTTTGATCCCACACTTTGATTTTGGGGAGGAGATCAATCCAGGCCTAGGCTCACTAAAAAAATTTTCTTCTATGAAAAGCCCTAATTTTCGGCAGGAGTGTCGGGTCCAAAACTGAAAAACCTCAAAATTGGATTCTGCTTCGAAAAAAATATGCGCCCTAGGGAGGAGAGTTATTCCACCCTAATTTTGCTTAAAATATGTGGAGAGAGATCCATAAAGTAGGAAGCCCTAGTTTCCGCAGCTGCACAGTGTCTTCTTCTCAGGTTAGCTCTAATACCATGTTATATTTTTAACATTAAGCTAGCATAACATTAGGATCTTTAACTGAGAGAATAAAAAGCACAACAATCAAACACAAGAGACAATGAACATAGTGTTTTTCCTTGGGGAAACCATAAATGGAGAAAACCCCGCAACTTCCTCAGAGATAGAATCAACACCAAAAGTGAAATGCAAAAATAGTAAGATGATCTCCTGACAGCAGTAACCTCTTTCTTCCTTGCCCCAGTGTATTTCTCTTCCTCATCTATGCGCTACAACTGAGTGTGAGTGAGTGTGTGATAAATAGAGAGGCTAGCTCTCTATTTATACTAATTTTCGACTTGACTAAACCCAACTAGGGCTGACTTCACTAGGTGAGTCTAATAACCCTAGTGCCCCAACACTATGGGGAATTTAACCCTTAGACAATAGGAGGGTTACCCACCTTGACTTGACATGACTTGTTTAAATTATAGAAACTCCCGATAGGAACCTCAGGGCATGACATGACTGAAGTACATTACAAATACATACCGGAATAAACATCAGGTTACAATACATAAGAAATACAAGTGAATACATTCTGAAGTTACAGTTACATCAACAGTGTCATGTAAAGGAAGCAAAGATGCAAATGTCCTCTATGAAATTGAAACCAGAATGAAGGGTGAGAATGGGAAATTTGCACAGCTAACAAGTTGCAATACAAACAGAAATTAGCAACAAAACTTTAAAGCCATAATATAAAGAGAATTCTTACAACTTATGCTTGTCAGTTTAATGATAATTAGTCATTTCAAAGTTTAATGCAATGTATATAGCACACAGAGGCATCTAAAAGACAACAAGTGAGTTTCGGGTTCTTCAGAGATTAAAAAAAAGAGCTATAAACCTTTGTTAGTGCGATAAGCTGATTGAGACTAGAACCCTACGACCTTGAAGCCATTCTATTTTCCTTCTTTGCTTTGCCAGAGAGGATCGGCTGAACTCATAGCAATGTAGCTCTTAGAAACGTCTCATCCAATCTAGTTGACCAACCAAGCGAATAGCCCAGAGCATGAGAATATCCAACAAAACTTCTTGGCATTATATAATTCAAGGAAGGTAGAGTAGGTTTCGATAATAGATAGGTTGTGAATAGTCAGTTGATCTAGCCATTAATTTGACTGTAAATAGTTTTCTTAATGTATGAAAGTAGGTTGTTACCACCTTCCCACTGGGGGGCTTTTCATACCTAGTGGAGTGCCCTGCCCAGGAGAGATTCATATAATATAGGTTCACCTCCTGTGCTCAAGACAAAGAAAACCAAATGTTGAATTGCAGACATGGAAGAAATGATTCCACAAGAAGTTTTCAGAACCATTGCAACCTTCTTAGTATAAATTTTTGAGCTTGTGTTTATTCTAGTCTGAATAGTACAGAATCTTTATTGAGGGAATCCCTAATATGAGGAGGCATTCTAGGTTGGTACATGCAAACATCAAAAGATACGGCCCGAAATGCACTACTAATGGATATTTTGCATGGACACATAGTGGATGGAATATTATTGAACCTGATAAAGATTTCTGTAAGACCATGACAAGATAAATTCAGATGGAAAGCTAGCTCTAACCATTTAATCCTTCACAAGAGAGAATGCTCAAGACAAAGAAAACCAAACATCCAATCGTAGACATGGAAGACATGACTGCACGAGAAGGGGTGAATCGATCAAAAGAGGGGTATCACCAACATAAATACCATGATGATGAGCATTGAAAAGGAAGACAAAGAAAAGATGACGAGGAAGTAAGGGAAGGATGGTGAGGCATTTTGATTGATATGCCCATTTACGAGTGAATGATAATCTAAATGATGAGCAACAAAGAAACAAAAAAAAATACCATAAGCTCTGAATAGTGAAGTGAAGAGGTTAAACCTTAATACCATATCATATGAACAATACAATGAAGAGGTTTGATTAATAATATATTCGAGAGCACATCACCAGTAGCACTTATCACCAGTAATTTGAGAGCATGCCCAACATATTGTTAGCAGCACAAAGAATGATCTAGGAGAATATTGGTGGCCACCCACCTATTCCACTTGGACCCCCACCATTGTTTCTTTTAGTTTTCCAATTTCCTTAATTGCAGCACAATTTACTATTTTTGGCAGTTTTTGGGTCCTAAACTTCCGAAGCCGTTTTGAGGCTCTAAATGACGTTTTTTCGGTATCGAATGGTCAGAAAAATACGACTCCATTCCGGTCATGTTTTACATCTATGGATGTAGTCCTTGAATATATCTTTCTAACAATGTATCATGCACATCAAAAAGAGGTAGTATGCCAAAGTTACGACCTCGGGAAATTGATGTACCAAGTTACCCAACGGGGCCCACATTCTGGCGTTTCACCTCCTAGGGTTAGGTTTTTGGATGTGTAGGGTTTCCATTGTTTCTCAATAATATATAGGCCTTCGAGCCTCATTGTAACACAGAGTTCAGAGGCATGTAGCCGCCACATCTCTTCTCAGAGATAAGCTACCGGCACTCTAGCTAGTTTATTTCCATTCTGTATGTATGCAAGTTTCAGTTCTTTGATTAATGAAATGAAGTGTTATTTCTGTTGCATCTTTGTTTCTATGGTTATTTGTGTATTCTGTTGCGTTCCTACATAAATCCGAATGAAAGAAGGAGTGAATACTCATACAACATAAGACTATACAAACTTCATTATGAAATGGAAGATCGCACAAGACAAAAAGCAGCTAACCTCAGAAATAAGGAAATCAAACTGAAAAGATACCTAGTAAAACCGTAAACGCCGCTACCAAAGGAGATGCAATGTTCATATCAACAATGTGCGTATTCTTACCATCTTCTAAACATGAATTTCTGATATTTACAATTTTAATGAAGGTCATTCTGATCATGAATACCCATGTTATCTATGAGAGTAGGTATCGTTAAGACAACCTGCAAAGAAAGTCGTATCACTAACAATCACTTGACATAGTGTTTCCGCATTCCTTCTATGTTTCCTCTTGGCATTCACATCCTTGCAATTGGCTAACCTCAATAATCCTAAATTACATGCAAAAATATGTTAATTATTTGTTTAACTCTAACATGGTTATGACAATACTCTGGGAGATCGATATATGTTTAGATACCAAGAAAACTTGTATCACTGATGATCAATTGACAAATTGTTGCATGCATTCCTTACATATTGCCTCATGCCACTCGCATGTTGAAATTGATAATAGTGAAGTACACTTAAAAAAACTAAATTATTTATCGATTTGTGTGCATGCCTATGAAAAATAATGCTCACTATTTGATGTGTTGGCCACAACACTGTATTGCCCTTTGCCACAAGATGTTGTAGCCTTATGTTTTCGAGCATGCTTTCATTTTATTTCTTGTTGGCCCTCTTCAATTGAAGGTTTACGTATAATTAAATATTAATGAGTACAAGCTGCTCCAGAGTTTTAGAAATAACACCTAAAAATGATGTGATATCCATGTCATTGTTAGTCTAGTATGATGCTTCAATTTGGAAGCTATAATATCATGCTTCAATTTGGAAGCTTATAGTTCAACAACCAACTACAAAATTGTTTGTTTTCAACCATAGGAAGGCTCCAAAGAAGAGTCAGATGAACTAAATTCTTTCAGAGAATATATTTTTGTTTTCCCTTTATGGTTTGGTGCCAGCAGAAGAGTAACTTGATATTCGCTCCTTCTGTGAGGTCAAATTCCTTAATATAAACGGTAGTCCAATTCCATATAAATCAGTAACCAATCAAAGTTTCCAAGTTCAGCAATAAAAAATGTATATGTACTTCTTATATATCTATTAAATTAATAGAAATGGCAAGTGCGTAGAGGTCGACGGAATCATATTTGTTTCAATTTATATTTGTAAAGAAGAAAGTGGAAACAATACAGAGTTACAGTACCTCTCTACAGATTAAAAGATCTCATGGACCAAACAGATGCAGACTGGAATCGATCAGATGCACAATGCACAACATAATTTTCTCCCTTAGACCAAACAGATGCAGACTGGAATCGATCAGATGCACAATGCACAACATAATTTTCTCCCTTAGACCAAACAGATGCAAATTGAATTCACATATGGTTTCAGAGCGAGCTAAGTCCACTGGCATTGTCAAATTGTGTGAATGATCTACTTTCCAAGAATGAATTGAACATATTGTTCCAGTTCACATTTCAGAAATGAAGCATAAGATTTCTTCAAGGTATGTCAAACCATGACCATATTCTCATCTTATACAGCTTTCATGAACATGTAAAACATGCTTTCATTTTCTTTCTTGAGCGTTTAAAAACGAATAGGTGAGTTCTTTTACTTATATGATACAACCACTGATTTGTTTGAAGGGATTGTTTTATCCTACTTGCATTACTTGGTGCGACGATTATCAACAACCTATCCTGTCTACCACCCTTATAGACCGACTCAATTACTTTAACTTAGATATTTGGTATGGACCAGCCTACCCAGTGTGCACTTGTCTCTCTAAATTGGGTCTTATACTATGTTGACATAGAGAACTTGTAGCTCTGCACAAGGTCCTGACCAAAGGCCTTCACTAAATAAGTCGCTTAGGGAGAATCCTCTCGCTACGGTAAGGGTACCAACTAGTAAACGCCCGAGGAACCCTTGTTTTCTCTGCTACAGTAGAAGAAATGATTCTGCGAACTATAAAGAACAACAATAATACCGATTAGTATTATCATTATCATAGCATTAACAACACCGAAATAAGTGTATAGGGCGAGCTGGAACCAACAAAAAACCTCATCCTATTTCTACGAACCAGTTTTGTAGCAGGACTAATCCACACTATCCATAGTTGGCGTAGTTGCTCCCATAAATAGTTCCTGCGAAGTTTTAAAGTGTGCAACACATTCAAGGATTCCTCAAAATTCAAATAATAGATAAGAAGGATAAAGCTAAAAAAATCGAGTTTCATGTCCTTTAAACGCCAATATACATCTGGAGACCTTAGGTTTAACTTTGTCATTTTTGAAAGTCCAAAGATAGAAGGAAAAATGAACAAAGCCCGTGGCTTCACTTAAAATTCTTGAAAGGAGCTTTTAAATAAAAGTCTCGCCCCTCACTTTTAAATTAATTATTGTTATCATTTCTATTTTTTTCACTTGTTCTTGAAGTTGTTCGCCTCCATTTTTATTGGATTTTTCCTCTTTTTGTTGTACGAATTAAAGAAGCATTAGTAGGAAAAGTATAATCACTCAGCTTTGTTTTCTCATAGCAACTGCAACTAGGTATGCTTCCATTTGCTAACCTTATATCGAACTTAATTGCGACAGTCACATTTTAACTCAGGTTCGATTTCTGGTTGTGTTTTCCTTGATGGTTCGATTCTTGGTTGTGTCTTTCTTTATGGTTATTTCATGTTGTTTTCTCTTGCTCCCATAAATAGTTGTTGTATGCGTTGTAGCTGTTGCGGTAGTTGTATCCGTGGTTTGCCTGTGTCTTTCTTTATGGTTATTTCATGTTGTTTTCTCTTGCTCCCATAAATAGTCGTTGTATCTGTTGCTGTAGTTGTATCCGTGGTTTTCCATAGCCTGGCCTTATACTCAAAAATATATCTATAATCTTAACAAAACTTTAAAAAAAGCATTAACATCACTCTATACACATATGCTATACTAAATGACTTATATAACTAGCACCAACCATATTATTAAGAAGTGTATATATTTGACATATTGAAAATGATTTTTTTACTAAAGAATGTGTCAATTACTTGTATATAATAGTTAAGCTAATATAACAACAACTTAATTTATGGTTGTTAAGGTCATAGTTGAAGCTAGACTAATAATGGTATCATCATTGGAGTTAAGCTAATAGTTAATTTAAAAGTTAATATAAAGCTTAGACTATGTCTTATGCACATTAACTCGACTCTCAAGTGCCATATGGATTTCAATTCTCACATAATTTGCACATTACTTAAGCGATTGTTCTTGGTGCATGCTTTCACTGCAATCAAGGTCAACTTCTCATGCTAAGAGATGGAGTTCATCTAAATTTATTTTAATAGTTGTATCACTATTGGAACAATCTAATAGTTATCCAATATAACTGTGATTAGAGCTGAAGTTAAGCTAATAGTTCTAGAATCATTTGAGTTAATTTAAAAGTTATATCTAATAATCGATGGAGTTAAGCTCGTAGTTGTATCTAATAATCAAATAGTTGATGATTAGTTTTAATGTTTGCAACTATCACCGACTGTACTTAGCACATGTTAATTAAGCAATACATTTTTTTTCTTCTAAAATTATTAATTATTAATTTTGAACAACAGCCATATAATCAATCTAGATAGTACACTTGTCTCATTCTCATTTAATCTTGGATGACGTTCATAGAATTAATCTGGATAATACACTTATCTCACTCTCATCCGCAAATAAAAAAGCATAAATAGTAACCACCCAAAATTCTAACATGTATACATTTTCAACCTAACTAACATTTATTTAATATTTGCTTGATCATTAAACCCACAAAATAAAATAGGAAATGAGATGGTACAACAGAAAAACATAAAATTACAACCCGGGTTGTACTACGTGTCCATGATTTTGATCTTCTTAATGGGAACGAGAAATGATATTAATATATCATTTTTAATATCATTTTTTTCATTTTTGTTTTTGGATTTATAATTTTATAATATTAAACAATTAGTTTGGCAATCAGATTTAACCGATCTGCTAATATATCCGATTTAATGTTTACTCTTAGATGAATTAAAGTTTATTCGTTGATCTATTTTTTTATGGTTATCACTTTATTATAAAATCTATCCAGAAACATGATTATTCTATGAATTTAAATTCTTAGTGGTATGCTATTATATATATATATATATATATATATATATATATATATATATATATATATTTTAAAAGAAACTTAGGATTACTTCACAATGTCCAAGTACTAAGTTTAATATTCAAATTAATGGAAAAGAAGTTATGAATAAATGAATATAAAATTTCTTAATCATATAAAGTGTGATTTCTCATTCCACAAGTTTCTTTTTTTTTAATTTTATGTTTTTAAATAAATTATTGTAATTGCAACAATCCCATGTAAGACACAAGGATACGAGGTTTTTTTAAATAGTTATTTGTTTATATGTATTTATATGAGTGTATTGTCTATATGGATTCATATGAGTGTATAACATGAATGGGCTAAATAGTTGTTTTTCTCCTTAAATACTACAAATTAAAAAGTAAAGGCTATGTATATATGAGAATTTGTTATTTTGTTATTTGTCGATATTTTTTTTGAACTAGAAAGTAACTAAAATTCTCACTCTAACTTTGAAGCTAGAGAAAGAAGTCTCGCTCTAACTTTGAAGCTACATAGGGATGAATCGTAGTTCTCTAGGGGACTCTAATGCCCAAAATGTTTTATGTGAAAACATAAGTGTAACTTAAATGTGATATCTGAGATTGGAAATAAAATTATAGATGTAAATAAATATTTATTTCATACAAATATTATAGAATTAATTAATAATGAGTGTTAAATGAGTTATTTAGGCTCATTGGAGGTGGATCATAGATGGATGACTTATAAATTTTTATATGGTGAGGAATCTGATTTACTCATTCATATTTTTTTTTAATTTACATTCTTAAATTAATTATTTGTAATTTTTTTCAAAAATAAATAAGTTATTTGTTATGCTCCCATGTGACCCTTAGAATTTATTTCTTTTTTATATCAATCTTATGTATATGCAATGTATAAATCCTAACATGGAGCTCCAATCCAAGGCCGCCTAGCGAATACTCATTTATTAAAGGAAGCTATTAAATCCTAGCATGGAGCTCTAAGACAAGGTTGGCTAGTGAATCCTCATGTACTAAAGGAAAGTATTTTTCTAGTCATGTGCTAGTAAGCCATCGAAAAATGTAAAATCATGTAAATATTTTCGATGCAATAACAAATACCAAGAGATGGCTATGGGAAGCAACTAAAATGAGGGGGGCATGTGCATCCACTAAGGAGAGGTGAGCAGTTGTGGGATTGAATCCTGTGTTGCCCAATGTACCCTTGAGAACACATATTGACTCCCTTGTTGTTCTTTAATTATGTTCAAAGAGGGTAGCTGAGAAATCAACTCATGAATTTAATGAATGTTGAGAAAACCCAAAAATTCATATGGTTGAGTATGGGCTCAATTTACTCGACCCAGAAGTCAATTTCTCTCATGGGAATTCATTTTCCATCATTCCATTCCATTGTAAGACCATCAAACATAAATTCCTAGCATGTTTTGGCATTTCCAATAGTGGAAATTGCAGAAACTGCAATTAGGAAATAAGCTCCGCTTTGAAGTGTTTAATCCCTAGAAATTCATGTGAGATGATAAACCATGGGGTGAATTTTAGAGTGTCAAACACCCTAAAATGTGTGGGAAGACCTAGATTTAGAGACCCGAAAGTTGAATTTCGTGCTTGACAATCACATGCCTAGAATTACGAAATCTAAGAACAGATTGAATTGGAAAAGAGAGATCGAAGGTCAAAAGTGCTTTATAACCCTAGTGAATGCAACAATTTCTAAAAAATTAGCAGTTTGGACCTTTCTATGCCCACCCTGAAGAGCATTGGAGGGAAGGTATTCTTGAGGGACTGTGTAGAAGAGAAGGGGATATTTCTTGTGTTGGGTGTGGTAGTTAATGTGGATTCCAATCCCTGTTGAGATCAATTGAGATGCTTGTAGCTCTGTGGTTGAGCTCACTTCCTTAGAAATATCCTTCCTTGTCTCTCTACATGCTTGGAAAAGCCAGTTGTGCTTTGGCTTAACATAAGCGATTGTGTCTATCACTGTGAAGGACCCTAAGAAGTTCCTCCTTAGTGGATACATAGCCCATCTCGGGGGTGGTCTCTGAGTGCTTAAAGAATATAGGTTTGGCAGAGACTGTTAGGATGTTTAGACACTTAGGAGTTAGTTAAGATCAACTTGTGTAATATATCTGTTAGGTAAAACTGTGTTTCTTCAGTATGCATTTGTAAATATTCTAATCCGATGGTCATGATATGTTCTAGACATAGAGTGATCTGATGACTCAACTTCTCTTGGATCATACCTCCCATTGATCCATGGCTTAACACCCAATTGGTCTATGATCTCTATTTAAAGAGAACAGAGGGTCCTTAGCTAGTTGATCGATTATGATAAGCTCATGTAACTTTCTTTATTTTGCATAATAAATTGCTCCAAGTAGCTATTTGGCTGGGGACGTGGACTGTTTCCCTCTCAAGGGTCTTAACCACGTGACAAACATCGGTGTGTTGATCTGTGATCTATTTGTGTGAAGCGGTTGCTCAAGGTGTTCGATATTTTGCGAATACCCTGTGTACTCAAACATGGTATCAGAGCATTTATGAAGAGCAGCTTTCGGTTTTGATCAAGATTTGGAACCGGTGTTGCTGAAACTTTGAAAAGGGTTTCTGGTTCTAGATTTTCTATGCATTTGTGGCATGTGGGAGCTATTCCATTATGTTCGGAGTGTCGTTTCCATTGGGAAATAGTTTTGAAAACCATTTCCGTTTGATCAAGAAACACCCATTTCGACAAATCTGAAGGTGTAATGTTACAGTGACGGATTTGTTTAATTTTTTTATTAAATCTCTCATATTTTATCAGTTTTATTATTAGATCTTTATTGTATTAGTCTTGGACAGTTTGCTTCCCTGGCTGCGTATGCTCTTTGCCGTGCACCTTGTGCGATCACTGCAAGTCAGAAATAACGAAAAAACTTGAAAACGTAGACTTTTCGAGTAAGCTAACAAATATCTAACCCCATTGTGTGGAAAATGTTGTTTTTTTTTTGTGATTTGCAAGGGAAAAAAAGGCAAACATGGAGAATGAGAGAGAAGAGTTTCCAAAAAAAACCCCTTCCTCTTTTGATTTATTTATGTACCTTTTAAACTTAGCTCACCTGGTCCAAAATTGTTTTATTCCTTAATAGGTCTTGAGTTCAAGTCTTATGAAGCCATTTTTTAGTGCATGCAATTTCTATTTTCAAGTTAATTTATTGTAAAAGTGCATCTCACATAAATAAAATAAATAAAAAAGTGAGTCACTTATGTCTTTTACTTTATTGCCGCACTATTTAAAGGTAACATTATTGTAAAAGTGAACATCACTTATTCTACAAAAAATAATTCACTTAAAAGCAACTTTATTGTAAAGTGATTGTTAAAGGTTGATTTTGGGAAGAGGGAGGTTTGTTACGGAGAGAAATTCCTATGGCTTGGGGTACCACAACAGACAGCTAGACTCCAGAAATCAATCTTCTCCAATATGCAATAGAAATAAACAATCT